>OX422208.1:332659169-333159169 GCA_949130495.1 Sambucus nigra
GTTCCTCGATCCCACCTTAGGAGGTTTTGTTTTAGGCTAGGGAGAGTTTCTCAAGTACATGTTCCTCGATAGGCTCCCACACGAGTTCACACTCATGTTCCCATGCGTACTCCCATACGTGTTCCTACTCATGATCCAACAAATGATCATAGATATTTTGAGAGTTTTCGAGAGCAAGTAGAGTTTTCGGTCAACACTTCGCAATGTTTGATGGAGGAATTTCAAAGGATGCCTGATCCTATTGAGAACACTTGCCGGACCAATGATTGAGTTTGAGCACTTTTTTAATATAAGCTGATTATCATGTTCATATCTTTTATCCATATTGATAGATTGTATTTTTATGTATTCTTATAGTTATGCATGTTTATGCTTTTTGATAGATTTTGAAAAATCCAATTATTTTTTTCATTTTTTTTAAGAAAAAGTTTAAAAAATGAGAAATGAGAGGTTATACGAATTTACTTGAATCTTAGATCAAATAGACAAATTCAGTTTATACCAAATTTTATCTTGATTTAATATAGTGAATCATGCAATAAAAGTTAAAAAGTCAAATTCCAAATCAAATTAGCAGAAGAAGAATTTGAGGAAAAATCCCGTTCAGGCAAAACCTTTAATTCAACATTATTAAAGAATTGGATAGACACGTAATGACTTACAGACTACTTAAAGATCAACTAAGTATAACACACAAAAGTCTTCAAAACTTCAATAGAAAATGATGCAGTCCAGCACCGCCCACAACAAGAAAATCTTTCTTTAGTATCCACTAACCAGCCTCTGAAATACTCAATTTCCTTGTTCTTCAGCAACAGAGCCTCGACTCCACAAATTAACAGTAGAGAAAATCTCTACAAGAGGTTTCGAACTTTGATCGTGTTCTTATTGATTTAGAAAAGTGATCTTCAAAGATCCAAGGGGTTTGGATAAAAAAAAGTATAGAGTTTGATCACAAAAAGAACTTTAAAAGGATTAGAGAAAACTCTAATCACACATCTCTATTTGTAAGGAAAGTTATTGCAAAGAGACGTGGATTAAAGATATGTTTAAAAAAATAAAAACATGCGTACTCATTAGAGGGAATGACCACCTCTTTCGAACGGTTTCCAATGAAACTTTGAATGACATTCCAGATCTCGTTCGAAAATGGGAACTTCATTCTAGGGACCCTAGGCAACTCGTTCGACCGACATACCAATCTCGTTCTAACGAGTTAACGAGTTTTTAAAAAATTATTTAAAAATATTTTGAAAACTTTTAAATGCAAACTCCTTAAAAATAACCACAGGATAATTAAAGTCTTTGTCAAACCACCTCATAACTCTTTTGAATGATGTTGTGACGAACAATCTTCAATCTTCCAAATGTCATCAACTTCTTCTCTTCGAATATGTGAAAGTAGTCATGAAGGTGCAGTAGGGTGTAATGGGATTAGGCAAATAAAAATAAAATGAGAAATTATAAAACTTGCTCTTACAATTCTCCCCCTTTGGATTTTTCGGTACAAAGAACAAACCGAAGCCAAATTGGCCCCTAAGACAAATACAACTAATGCCCTCACAAATCAAGAAACAAAAATGCATAAATGTATAAGTCTTCAACTGAAAAGTCTTCATCTTGTGTGGCCCATAAAATCATCATCAAGGTGGAATGACCTACACACATGAGACAAATGAAATACCATAACGCATACAAGTTTAAAAAAAATTAAATACCGCCTCAATTTGTTCTCCCCCTTTTTGTCCGTAATAGACAAAGGGTTAGAAACTAATCCTGAAATGTTAGAATCACATAGATCCAAAAGAAATAATCATCATAAAGATAATCAACAAAGCACATGCGATGAAATTTCGAATAAGAAAATCAAATATTTTTAAATTTTTAAATTTTTTTCAAGTATAAAAATAAGTATATGTATAAAAAGTACATATAGGTACAAAATACATCACACCATGGAATACCACTAAAATATCTGAATTATGAAAACGAAATGTAATTGTGTAAATATTTTTCATAGAAAAATCAACATAGACATTCATAACATAGTTGCACGAAGTCAATTGAATACTTCTAAAGAAAGAACTCAATTTCAACCATAGGTGTAAGAATGTTGAACAAGTTTAAACCGACTCGACTTATGCAACATGCCATGAATTTTAATGCTTCTCAAGTCAATAATGCCAAACTATTTAATACTTTTCAAGAAAGTCCGTTGTCCAAACCCATTGATCTTCTACTTTATAACACCCTCAAAATCTCACATATTTAAGAATTCACTCTTAAATTTTTGAAGATATCATAATGCTCATATGTAGGGAAGCATCATTGAAATAAAAATGGCTTTGGCACTTATATTTTTGTGTGCCATTAATATTTTAGGCTCCTTTACGCAAATGGTGAATTTAATGCATAGTGAATTTTGCTCTTTCGTAGAACCTTTTCATTGCTTAACATATAACAAATAATCTGGGAAACGAAATCTAGGCAATGGTACTTACAAGCACAACTTATCTCTACTACATTTGGTTCGTTATTAAGCACAACTGAGATGAGAACAACGTATTTGACATATGATAAGCAAGCACAACGTTCAAAAAGTTTGTGCACGTGTGAAATAAAGGTGATAAGGAGTCTAGATGAAGAAAGTAATCATTAATGAACAACAAAATGCTAGCCACACATTGTTAAGCACACTAAACAAATGAAGCCATGTCTCAAAACACCATGAAAAAGTAACGTGAATGGATGGAATGTAGGCGTGATTCGAACATTTTAAATGCACACCCATATATGGTGAAAAAAAATACAAAAATCTCTTTGTTTTTTTCAAAAAATAAAATCTTCTTGGAAATTTTCAAACTTTTTTTAAAAATCAAAAATATTTTTGGATTTTTCAAGATATGTTTAAGAGAAAAAAAAATATAAACATAGAAATATAGTCTAAAAATAGGGACAAATGATATGAACATGATAAACACCCTACACTAGATAAAGTACCTGAACTCAAACAATGAAACAAATACCTAAAGACTTACTTAGATTCTCGAATCTAAGTGCATCTAAAGGTTTTATGAAAAAATCGGCTAATTGACATTCAGTACTCACAAATCTCAAGGACATAACTTTCTCCTCAATGAGATCACGAATGAAATGCTCACGTATCCTAATGTTCTTCTTGCGAGAATGTTGGACCGGATTACGGGACATATGAATTTCACTTGTATATCACACAAAATGGCCATTGTGCCTTGGTAAATCCCATAATCTTCCAACATTTTCTTCATATATAAGAGTTGTGTATAACAATTATCGGAGGCTATATACTCAGCCTCCACCATGGACAAAGATATAAAGTTTAGATTTTTGCTCACATAAGAGACAAGAGAACTCCCAAAGTAAAAACACCCACCCAAGGTGCTGCTACAATCATGAACATCCCAGGCCCAATCGATATTAGAATAGGTGGACAAACGGTCATCGGTATCAAAGGAATACCAAATATCGTAGGATAGAGTGCCACTCACCTATTTGATGATACGTTTAAGTACGAGCAAGTGAGAATCTTTTGAGGATGCTTAGTATTGCACACAAACTCCAATGCTAAAGGAAATGTCGGGACGATCAGTGGTCAAGTAGAGAACACTACCTATCATGCTCCTATAAAGTGTTTACAGTACATCCTTGCCTAAAGTGTCTTTGCTAAGCCTAGTCGATGTACTTATAGGGGTTCGTGAGTGCTTAGTGGAGTCTAAACTAAGCTTCTTACTAGGTCCCTAAAACATTTGGATTGAGATATGAATATCCCATCCTTAAGTTGACGCACTTGGAGACTTAAGAAGAATGTAAGCTCACCAACCATGCTCATTTCAAATTCACTCTTTATCTCCTCCTCAAACATGTCAGCATATCGGGAGCACATGGATCCAAATACTTTGTCATCAACATAGACTCGGGAAACCAATTTCGCATCACTCTCTCTCCTCACAAATAACGTCTTATCCACTCCCCCTCTTTTGAAGCTATGGGCTAAGAGATAAGAAGTGTGACTCTCGTACTAAGCACGATGTGCTTGCTTCAAACCATACAAGACCATCTTAAGATAAAATATGTGTTCCGATTGCTTGGGTCATCGAACCCCTTTAGTTGTGCTGTGTAAACTTCCTCCTTTAGAATGCCTTTAAGAAAGGAACTATTTATATCCATTTGATATAACTTGAAGCGTAGATGACATGCTATGTCCAGTAGTAAGCGGACATACTCAGGCCTAGCAACAGGTTTGAATGTCTCATCAAAGTATGTACCCTCAATATATGTGTAGCCTTGGGTGACCGACCTAACCTTATTGCGAACTATGGTTACATTTTCATCCATTTTATTTTTGTAAATCCACTTGTTACCAATCATATTTATCTCTTTAGGTTGGAGGACTAACTTCTAGACACCATTCTTACGAAACTGAAGCAACTCTTCTTGCATAGAGGATATCCAATGCTCATCCTTGAGTGCTTATTTCACATTCTTGGGCTCAACTATGTAGGTGTAGTAAAAGTATATAACCACATTATCAAGTTGAGCACGAGACTTGACACCTAGTGTGGGATGACTAAGTGTTAGAGAAAGTTTATGACTATTTCGAACCCAAGAGGATGGATCCTCTAAGATAATAATAGGGTCCAACGAGGTAGTATGAGGAACAATGGAATCATCATCTGGGGGGGGGGGGGGCATTGTTCTCACACTCGAGGTCAAGGTCAACAAACGTCGGTAGATTATCGTCTCTAATCGTGACGTTTATTGAGTCCATAACCTTAGATATTACAAGGTTAAACACCCTATAATCCCTACTCGACGATGAATTACCTAAAAATCATCCCTCATCGCTTCAGGAGTAAAATTTTCCTAAGTGCTCTATATGACTCAAAATATAGCAAGGTCTTTCAAAGGCACGAAATATGATAGGTTGGGTTTCTTCCCTATCCACAACTCATATAACCTGTGTAACGTGTGTGGACAAAGATATACCCTATTCATTATATGGCATATGGTATTAACTACATCTGCCCAAAAATGTCTAGCCACTTTTCTCCCAAGAAGCATGGATCTAGCCATCTCTTGAATCGTCTGGTTCTTCCTCAATAATCCCATTTTGCTGAGGAGTATGAATGGTCGAAAACTTGTATTTGATGCCCACTCCATCACAATAGCTATCTAATCCAGCTTTTTTAAATTCAGTGCCATTGTCACTATGTATCTGATTAATAGTGACACCGTGTTGGTTTTATAGGGCACGATACTTGGTTGTTAGGAACTCAATCGCATCAGATTTTTTTTCTAAAAATAGAGTATCTCTAAAATCATTGACCATCATGAGAATATATCTCTTACCAACCGTGCTCTTCGTATGAGTAAGATCCATAAGATCCATATGTATCAACTACAACACACGAGAAGTGGTAATATTTTTTAACTTCTGATGGGGACTTTGGATTTATTTTCCTTATTGGCAAGGACCACAAAGTGAGGAAGTTGGTTTCTTAAGAGATGGTAAGCCATGAACTAGGTCTTTATTTATTAATCGCGCAAGTTATCTAAAGTTCACATGACCTAGTTGTTGATGCCAAAGGTCGATAGATGAGACCGCGAAATTATTAAACATAAAGGAGGACTTGAGAATGATCCCATAGCAATTATCATCGAGCCT
The DNA here is from genome assembly GCA_949130495.1 of Sambucus nigra. Taxonomy (NCBI): domain Eukaryota; kingdom Viridiplantae; phylum Streptophyta; class Magnoliopsida; order Dipsacales; family Adoxaceae; genus Sambucus; species Sambucus nigra. The sequence continues at coordinate 332,664,874 of OX422208.1, forward strand.
AACTCCTTGTAGTAATAGTTCACTAGATTGATCATTTACGTTACACTAAGATCGATAAAACTTTACCACAAAGTTTGTGTCGCAAAGTTGACTTATTCAAATTAAGTTCGCTTTCAACCCTTCGACGCACAACACATTGCCTAGCTTAAAAAATATGGGTACCTCAACACAACCACATCCTAAAATGATAGACCTACTCCCATCTCTAAAGGTGACTTTGTCATCCTTGCGATCCAAAAAGTTGGTAATATACGACTTGTCACCGGTTATGTGCCTAGATCACCCACTATCAAAATACCATTAGGAAGTATTTTGAACCTTAAGAGTAATGGGAAGAACAAGTGATTTATTGTCTTGCTTAGGTACCCAAGTGGAGGTAACCTTTTGTTTGCCTTTATTGTTATTGACTATAGTTGTAGCAATTGAAGAATTCTCAAAAGGTGTAGACATCCTTTAAAATTATTCCATTAAGGTTTGAGAAGTGGAGACTAGGAACTCAACTTTCTCTCTAAGACTAGTAAGGTCGCTATTGTTGTGCACAAGAGTATGTGTACATGTAGCTCTTCCTAGCTTATAGAAAAATTCTCTAAGGCGACCTCTCCTTTTTCAATAAGTGCAAACACAAACTTGTTTGGTATACCTTGGTTCGCTCATTTAGGTTGAACTTTCTTTTGTGATTTAGGTCGAGGCCCATAAGAATCTACCATAAATTTAGGAATCGGTTCCAGTGCGGTACGAGAAATAGATGCACCGTCGTAACCTATTCCTTGCCTCTCCCTACAACCGAGGAACATCTTTCCTACCTTTTTTGATGTATCCTCTATAATAAACTTGACCTCCAGAGAACGTTAGAGATATTTCTCGATTTAGGATACAAGGGATTCAAGTTTCTCATGAGTCTTCAATGAAGCTTGAAGATCTCTCGTAAGACTAACCATTTTTTAGTCAAGTTACCATTTTCCCTTTCCACTAGAATGACTCTCTCTCCCAAAGAAACTGTCATCGAGTGATTTTTCTCCCTCTCAACTCTCTAAACGTCTTCTCTAAAGCTAACATCCTAAGTGTTAATTTTTTATTTTTATTTTTCATTTTAAAGGAATCGGTCTAAATCTCACATAAGCACATTGTAGGCCACTTTTTCCCTCACTCAAAACTTTATCTCCCCCACCCTATGTCCTCATTCTCATGAGACGTACTTGATGGACCAACATGATTATCCATGAACACGATGAAGTTACGTCCATGCGGTGATTGGTTCTCGTAATCCACCGACTCGACGTTGCTATCATTAAGAGTGGCATTGAAGACAACTTTGCCCTTACCCTGTCTCTTTAACCTCGTATATCACTCATGAGCCTTGTGACCTTTACCCTCTCACTCATAGAATCTCTCCCCATCTTTCTTAAGGTACTCTCCTCTTACTTGTTTAAAACCTTTCTTGCCCGATTTAAACTTTTTATCTTTCTCAAAACTTTTTTTCTTTGGAAGTATTTTCTTTTATTAAATTGAGATTTTTTCTGCAAAAAGAGCAAGATTATATAGATCAAAATCTTACTCGGAGTCAGAAGAAAGCTCCTGTTTCTTTTTAGATTAAAATTTCAAAGCAATCCCTTTTTCCTCTGGCATAATAGTTTTGGTAAACATATCGATTTCATAAGTTTGAAGGTGTCCCACGAGTTCTTCTAACCTAAGCGTATCTAAAATTAACAATGAATTAAGGACAATGCCCTTAGGGATAAAGTGGGACATAAGGGATCTCAATTGTTTTTTCACAATGCACGTCTCAGGAATTCTCTCACCCAAATTAAAATTAGAACTGACTATATTAGATAATCTAGCATAAAACTCATCAAAAGTATCAGATTCTAGTGTAGTGTTTATTTTAAATGGTTGGGGAGATTTTGTAGCTTAGAAGATTTCACAACATTGGTACCCTCATGAGTGATCCGGAGAGTAGTCTATGCTTCCTTAGATGCGGTGCACGCCATGATGGCTCCAGAAATTTCATGTAAGCCGTGGGAGTTAATATTATTCCATTTTAAATTTTCCTCTATCCAAGCAGTGAAAGGTTGAAGATATTCTACATTATCGTTAGTTAAAATGGGTGGTGTCCACCGTTAGTCACACACAAGCCAAGCACTCTCGTCAATAGCTTTTAAAGCAGACCTCATTCTAGATTTTCAATGTGTATAATTTGACCCATAAAAAATAGGTAGCCTATTAAATAAATTATCCATATATTCCCAAATTTAAAGATCACACAATAAATTAGTGTAACCTGCCTTGATACCAATTTGAAAAATTGGTATACAAAAACTTACATTAAATAAGAATCACACAATAATTTAGTGTAACCTTCTCTAATACTAATTTGAGAAAATTTGTATCGAAAAGGAATAAAAAATTGGATTACATGATAATTTAATGCAACCTGCTCTGATACCAATTTTTTTTATAGAAAAAATAAATCAGGATCACACAATAATTTAGTGCAACCTGCTCTGATACCAATTTGAGAAAGCACATGGTGATGTATATAGATTTACTTGTATCTTAGGACAAACACACAAATTCACTTTTTACCAAATTTTATCTTGATTTAATATAATGAATCATGCAACAAAATTATGAAGCCAAATTTCTAACCAAATTAGCAGATGAAGTATTTGTGGGAAAATCCATTTCGGGCAAAACCTTTAATTTATCACTATTGAAGAATTTGACAGGCATGTAATGATTTACAAACTACTCAGAGATCCACAAAGTATAATCCATAAGAGTATTCAAATCTTGAATAGAAAAAGATGAAGTCTATCACCACTCACAATAATCAGATCTTGCCTCGGTATCCACCGACCAGCCTTTGAAATACTCGCTTTCCTTCTTTTTCACTAGCAGAGCCTCGACTCCACAAATCAGCAGTAGAAAAAATCTCTACAAGAGGTTTAGAAGTTTAATTGTGTTTATCTTGATTTGAAAAAATTATCTTCAAAGATGGATGTGGTTTGGATGAAAAAAGTATAGAGTTTGATCATAAAAAGAACTCTAAAAAGGCTTGGAGAAAAGTCTAATCCCTCATTTCTATTTATAGGGAAAGTTGTTGCAAAGATATAGGAACTAAAGATTTGGAAACATATGTTTTAAAACACAAAAATACGCGTGTTCGTTATGCACTTAATCTTGTTCGAATGGTTTCCAATGAAACTTTGAATGACATTATAGAGCAAAGCTAAAAGGCGTCGTTCCAGATTTCGTTTGGACATGGGAAAGTCATTCTAACAACCCTATGCAACTCGTTCGAACAAAATAATAATCTCGTTCTAACAAGTTAGCGAGTTTTTCATAAATTTTTTATAACCATTTTAATACATTTTGAAAACTTTTAAATGCAAACTCTTTAAAAATAACCCCTCGATAATTAAAGTCTTTATCAAACTGCCTCACAACTCTTATGAATGATATTGTAATGAACGATCTTCAATCTCCGAAATGTCATCAATTTTTTCTCTATGAATACTTGAAAGTAATCATGAAAGTGCAGTGGGGTGTAATGAGATTAGCCAAATAAAAATAAAATGAGCAATTATAAAACTTTCTCTTTCAAAAAATTCCAAAAAGATTTCATTTTTGATTAAAGTGTTGAAAAAGACAAAAAGATTTTGTAATTTCATTGTCCAACATATATGGATGTGCATTTAAGATACCCGGATCACAAGTTAATTTCATCCATTCATGTGACTTTTTATGGTATTTTGATACATTACTTCATTTTTTAGTGTGCTTAATAATGCGTGGCTTGCATTTTATTGTTCATTGATGATTACTTTCTTCATGCAAGACTTTTATCACCTTTATTGAACACATGCACGGTCTTAATGAACATTGTGCTTACTTGTCACATTTTGAATATGTTGTTCTCATCTCAATAGTGTTTAATAATGAACTAAATGTACTAGAGATAAGTTATGCTTGTAAGAACCATTGCCCGGATTTCTTTTCTCGAAAAATTTGCTTCATGTAAATTAATTGAAAGGGGCTACTAAAGGGAAAATTCTTTTTGCATTAAAAGACACCATTTGTAAAAGAGCCTAAAAGATTAACATCATACAAAAAAAAAGTTCCAATTCCATTTTTATTTCATTGACGCTTCTCTACACATGAGCATTATGAGATCTTCAAAAATTTGAGAGTGAATTCTTAATAATGTGAGATTTTTAGGGTGTTATAAAGAGAAGATTAATGGGTTTGCACAACGGACTCTCTTGAAGAGCATTAAATATTTGGGCGTTGTTGATTTGAGAAGGATTTAAAGTCATGGCATGTTGCATAAGTCGAGTCAATTTCATTTAAGTTAAACATAATTACAAAGTAAGTTCTTTCTTTAGAATTATCTCATTGACTTCATGCACCTATGTTATGATTTTATATGTTGATTTGCCTATGGAAATATCCACACAATTACATTTCGCTTTCTTGATATGTGTGCATGTGTCTACGTAGCGGAGATAGGAATCATCGAATTGTATGATGGAAGAGATAATGCGAGTAATCCATAGGAATGTTCCTAAGAAATAATATTAGAAAATAGGATTTATGCGATTATCCCAGCGTCGATCATTATAAGGGAATGATAATGCATGTGGAATAATACGACACTAAGAACAAATATATGTATATGTAAATATATAGAATCTAATAGAGTTAAGTGTAAAGAACATGGAAAAAGTAGGAAAAGGACTTAAGTCTCAGGTTTTACCCTGAGACGCCTACGTAGCTTATAGAGGCATCAAAGTCCACGTAGTTTGTATACAAAACGAGGGGTGGGATTTATCCCATAAATCTAATCGGGGACTTCTCTTGTGTATGTGTGTGTGTAAAAAATGTTTTAGTTGTGAGAAAAGTGTGAGAATTCTCGTTTGGAATTTATGAGCAAATCCTCATTTTCTTGTTTTTTTTTGAGTTTTTATTTATGTGAAAATAAGAGATGTGCAATAATACTAGATAAAAAGTATATTAAGATATGTGAAGAGAGAATAAAAGTGTTAAGTAATAAAAGAAGTCAATGTGAATTTATGAGAATTTAAGAAGAGAGTTGAAGGAGTTGGACCTTCTTAGAGATCTTGAGATTGATCTTGGATGTTGGAAAGCAGCCCTTGCACTTGGATGATGATGGAGGTTACTTAATTCACCAAGTTTGATGAAAAGGATGATGAAAAGTGAAGGTTGGAAAGGGATTTGGATGTGTAAATCACGCTGACTTCGAGAGAGATTTTCTGGATTCGCTGAGGGTGATGTATTTCAGATATGGGCTCCCTTGCAATGAGGTCAAGCCCTCCTTTTTATAGGCCCAGGGCATTGCCGATCAGCATAGCCCTGGTCCTACCGATCGACAGGGTTTGGGACCTGCTATTTTGTAATCTCTTTCAGGCTCCTTCGAAAAATTGGCCGCTGAGTGCAAACCGTTGATCCGAATCGCGTATGGGGTAAACCGTTGGAAAGGTAATTCAAAGACCTTCGAAAGTCCTTTGGACTACTTTTGGGTTTGGTAGTTGACTTTGGGTTAAATGTGACTTGGAAGCGCTCATCGGTCCTTTAGATGGGGAAACTTTGGACGCAAACGGATCGTTCATTTGTATGATAAGTCAGAATCGCACACAGGGCGGACTGTTGGAAAGGTTAGGATATGTACTTAGACATTACAAAGAGTTTAACTCAGTTTGGGGAGTTGACTTTGGTCAATCGGGCCCTGGAAGCATATGATGACCTCTCGGAGTAAAACATATCGTTCGTCCGTATCGTAAGTTAGAATCGCCCATGGGGTTGCCCATTGGAAAGGGGTTTCAATGCCCTTTGTAGATTCATTTAGTCTCGATCGATCTAAAGAGTTGACTTTGGTCAAATGGAGATCGAGAGTGCTCGGTGGCCTCCTGATCGGGTTTCGAGGGAAAATGGGTCGTTCATCCGCATGGTAAGTCAGAATCGTGTACGGAAGAGACCGTTGGAAAGGGAATTCAATGACCTTAGAAGATTCATTTAGTCTTGGTCGAGCTGAAGAGTTTGACTTTTTGGTCAAATGGAGTCTGGGAGCATTTGATGGCCTCTAGGTCAGTACCCGAGTTATGATTCGGGTTTAAAATTATGAAGGGAAGTGCTAGGGACCTTAGGAGAAGTTAGGGGGTATTAGAATGGGGTGTCTACAGAGCCCCTCAACGGGTGAGTTTGGAATAAATGATAGCCATCTAATATACACCACAGGATGCCTTTGAAAGAGGATGACCGGAGGGTCGAGGTCGATTTTGAGGACCTAAGGATGAGGATGAACGATGCTGTGGGTAAAAGACAATTCTGAGGGCTTAAAGATGAGGGTGACCGATTCTGCGGGTCAAAGCTCATTCTGTGAGCTTGAAGGAACATGCTGGGAATGGTCTTAAAGGAAAGATTTAGGTAAATTCTGAGGACTTATAGCAATGATGGGGGCGACCAGTTCTGCGGGTCGAAGCCAATTTTACGGGTTTAAGGTGAGATGACCAATGCTGCGGGCTTTAGCTGAGATGACCAATTCTGCGGGTCGAAGCCAATTCCGTGGGCTTAAGTTGGGGATGATCAATTCTGCGGGTTGAAGCCAATTCTGTAGGTCCAAGCCAATTTTGTGGGCTTAAGTTTGCGATGACCAATTCTACGGGTCGAAGCCAATTTTACGGGCTTTAGGTGAGATGACCAATTCTGCGGGTCGAAGCTAATTCTGCGGGCTTAAGTTGAGATGACCAATTCTGCGGGTTAAAGCCAATTCCGTGGGCTTTAGGTGAGATGACCAATTCTGCGGGTCGAAGCTAATTTTGCGATCTTAAGCAAGCTTAAGTTGAGATGACCAATTCTGCGGGTCGAAGCCAATTCTGTGAGCTTAAGTAGGCTTAAGTTGAGATGACCAATTCTGCGGGTCGAAGCCAATTCTGCGAGCTTAAGTTTAAGATGACCAATTCTACAGGTCGAAGCTAATTCTACGAGCTTAAGTTTGAGATGACCAATTCTGCGGGTCGAAGCCAATTCTGCGGGCTTAAGTTTGAGATGACTAATTCTGCGAGTCGAAGCTAATTCTGCGGGCTTAACGTGAGATGACCAATTTTACGGGTCGAAGCCAATTCTACGGGCTTAAGTGGAGATGACCAATTCTGCGGGTCGAATCCAATTCTGTGGGCTTAAGTTGAGATGACTAATTCTGTGGGTCGAAGCCAATTCTGCGGGCTTTAGGTGAGATGACCAATTCTGTGGGTTGAAGCCAATTCTGCAGGCTTTAGGTGAGATGACCAATTCTACGGGTCAAAGACAATTCTGACGGCTTGAAGTTGAGATGACCAATTTTGCGGGTCGAAGCTAATTCTTCGGGCTTATAGGTGGCGATTTAAGATCGAGGTCAATTCTGACCTAAGAAAGGTGATGACCGAGGATCGAGGTCAATTCTGACCTAAAAGAGGTGACGACCGAGGATCAAGGTCAATTCTAAGGTGGCGATCCAAGATCGAGGTCAATTTTGACCTAAGAGAGATGACGACCCGAGACCGAGGTCAATTCTGACCTAACTAAGGTGACGATCCAAGACCGAGGTCAATTCTGACCTAAGAGAGGTGTACATTTCTTTGGGAAAATCAGGGATTTTACTAGGGATAAATATTGGATTTTGGTTTCCGCTGGGGAATAGCGAATGAGCTGGGGAAAATTTAGAGCGTCCTTTGGAGACATTGATGGGGAGAATGATTCTCTGGAATTTCGTCAGGGAAATTACCTCGTGATCTTCTTTTGAGCTGGGTAGCCGATTGCTTGGGAAATCCTTGTGTTTTTTTTGGAGATTGTACCTAGGTAATAGCCAATCTGATGCTAGGGAAATGATTAGGTGGTCCAGGGTTTGGACATATTTCTGGGGATATGATCATGCTGTTTTGGATATTTTAGAGGTCCTCTTGGGACGTCGTTGGGGAGAGATTCGCTGGCAAAATAGTGATTCTGCTTGATGGAGTGTGAAATTTTCTTGGTGAAAATGTTCTAAATCCTTCCTGGGGTTTTTAGGAATTTTTTGAGGATTTTTTTGGGTTTCTTGATATTTTTGGGTAATTTTTGTATGAAATTTTAAGGGGGGTGCCGGTCGGCATGGTGTAGAGGGTGCTATTCGACAGTGGCACGGACTTTTGGACTGCCTCAGGAAGGTAAAGGGGTCAGTGCCGATCGACATGACCCTTGACATCCTATATAAAAGGGAGAATTCCCTTTATTTTTGTAGCTTCTTGCCTTCTCCCTTTCTGCGATTTTCCTCTGTGAATCGTTCTATCATTTCATAATATGAAAAATGGCCATTTTTGTGAGCACTGTAGTTCATCGGGAATGGTTGGCTATTGATGACTGGGAAATCATGGAGTGGAGGGCCAGGGCACATCTTTCTTTGGAAAGCGAGAACTCCTTTGATGCGTTCGAGACGGTTGCGGATGAGCAGACCCTTCTGCAGGAGCCATCGCATCATCGCTCTTCGAGGGTGGTGAAACCTGGCGGTTATGTAAGTAAAAATGACTTTTGGCATTCTCTTTTTTGTGTTTTCCTCTTTTCTTGGATTCTAACAAGGTTTTTCTCTTTTGGTAGTCTGATGTTTCTTTGAAGAATAGGCATTCCCGGGGGACGACGGGGCTTAAGGATGTATGGGAGCATCTTCCACCTGTGGTGCATTGGGTGGTATCATCAGCGGGTTTTGGGAGGTTGGCATCTGCGCTGGATGAGACGCCTCGTTCGACAGCTGTCTTGTGTGCTCTGGGGGAGAGATGGTGGGATACTACCCACACCTTCCATTTTAGTTTCGGGGAGATGACTGTAACTCCCCTAGATGTACAGCAGTAGATGGGGCTGGATTGCGATGGAGAGAAGATAGAGGTGGATTGCTCCCTGCGGGTGAGACCGGAGGCGGTGCGGGTGGCGCTCGGTGACGTGGGGAGGACAGTATGTGGGGATTCCATTCGGTTGTCCCTGTCAAAGGATGTTTTATTAGGTAGGGTGGTTGACATGGAGGATGGGATGCAGGTGAGGCAGATGACCCAATTATTTATCTTGCTAGAGCTGGGGGGCTTTATGGTGGCGTCGAGCGGTGACGTCGTCCACTTGTGGTTCTTACCGTACTTGAGGGTGTTTTCGAACATCCCTTTCTATTATTGGGGGAGCCTGACTTTGGCGACCCTCTATTTTTCTCTGGATGCATTCAGCTGGTGATGTCGACAGACTTTTACTGGAGCCATGTATCTTCTTAAGGTATTCTTTAATTTGCACATTTTCCTTTCATGCATTCGTACGTTCCTTATGCGTCTCATTTTTTGATTACAAGTTCTTTTCCTTGATAGACGTGGTTCTATGAGGTGATTAGGTGTAATAACCAGCTGATCGCTCTGAAGGATGAGACCATTGGGGACTTCTGCCGATTGTATCGATGGCGCAAGGCTAATCGATAATCGAGGGGATCTCTTTCTCTGGAGGCGGTGCGTCAGGTCTTGAATGGCCTGACTAGTGGCAGGGTAAGACTTTTCCTTCTTCAGTTATATTCCTTGTATGCTCTGATTCCATATTGGCTCATGTATGTTGGGGATTTTTCAGGTGACTTTTTACCCTTGGGGGATTGTCGTTTAGGACACGGAGTTGATTGGAGTAAATGCGCAGATGAGGCATTTACTGGCGCATGAGTTTGGCCACTTTTGGTATCTCGAGGAGAGGGTGGTGTAACAGATTGCTGAGGGGGAGGTTGTGGTTCCACTTACGAGGCCCCCTATGTCTATAAGGCGGGAGTGGATGCTATCGGAGAATGTGAGGATCACGATGATGATTGGCGAGTCCTACCTGTTGTACACTGATACAGCTACGCCGTATGATTACATGGACTTTGTGACGAGTTGAATGATGTCACCTAGAATATATGATGCCTTGCATTTCCCTCCTGCGGGTTCGAATCGGCCAGTGGGGTCCTCCCACAGCGGTGGTGGTCCGTTGACGTCTGCGACGATGGCGACTTCAGAGGTTCCCTTCATGCGGTTGCATACCCCTTAGTACAACATTTGGTGGGCTGATGGAGGGATGGTGCCTATGCTACATCATCCTCATGCGATGGATCCCGAGGAGTTGGTCTTGACAGAGGAGGTCCTTTGTCCTGAGGTATACCGTTCTGTTCCTCTCTTTCTTTCTTTTTGATTTCTTATCTGCTTTGATATTGACTCTGCCTTTTTCTTGCAGCAAGTCCGGGTGTCGATCACTTGGCTGAGGGATATTAGAGACTGGATATCTTTGGAGACTACCTATATTCGATATGCGGTCCCGATTCCTTCTTACTTGGTGCCGTCTGCTTCGTTCGGGGAGGAGTCTGGCTTCGGTAGTGGTGGTGCGTCATCTCGTCGCAGGGGAAAGAGAGTGCATCATAGGGTTAAAGTTTAGGTTAGAGGGAGAAAGAGAGAGAGAATGTGGGTTCGGGCTGTGTCCCGTTGTTTTTTCTTTTCTTTATTTACTGTAAAATTTGATGTAACACAGGAAAAACATATATATGCAATGCAATGGGATTTTTTTGATTATTTTTTGTTAATGATGAATGAATGCATGCACATGCGCTTTTTTACTTTGTTGCTGAGACCGTAAAAAGGGATATTTTTTGGGATTTTGAAGGAAAGTTTTAAAGGTGAGAAATTATACGAGGGATTTTTGAAATTCTATTGAGAACATCAATTTATTTTTAATGAGTTTCTGATTTTGACAAAAGAGAAAAAAGGAAAATTTTCAAAAATAGGGGGGTTGCCGATCGGCAAGATCCTTGTCCTGCCTATCGGTAATCAAGTCCTGTCCCATCAATTCAACATTTTGATGGACATCCCCTTCAGCCTTTTGTACTTTGTGGGGCAGGATTCCCTCTGATTTCTGCAGGGGTGATGTCTTTTGTGAGGGTTTGCAAGTATAAAAAGGGGTAAGAGTGGAGTGTTTTCCTCATACCTTCACATGTTAACTTTCTTATTCTGTGATACGGATCTCCCTGGTAGTGTCGAGTTTGTCAACTACCTTGAGACTTTGAAGGCGATGTGCTCCTATAACGTCGACTATGATTCCTACAACATGCGTCAAGTTTATTTATGGCGTACTCGACCCATAGAATGGAACATGCTGATGGCGGTGGTACAATTCTAGTACCCTGAAGACCATGTATTTTGCTTTGGCTTGGAAGAAGTCTGTCTGACCTACGAGGAATTTTCTGCCATGTTGGGGATAAATCTCAGTGTTGCTGCGACTTTGTCTGAGTTTTACCGTTCTCCCCGAGAGTTATTGGCCGAGCTTCTTTATATTTCGCGCTCGGCGGCCAGATCACTGGTGGCTGGAGGTATGATCTCTCTTCTGGCGGTGTTGCGGTCCATGCATTTGTAGGAGGTTGGTGATGCTCGATATGCCAGAGATGTCGTTCTAGGCTTGGTTTCAAAATTGTTACTGGTGACCGAGGAGCTACTGGTGGACCCATAACTTGCAGCTGTTACTTCATGGATGTCATACTGTCGTAATACTACGGCGGTGATATTGGCAGAGGCTCTAAATGGCTTGGATGCCTGAAGAGAAGGTCGTTCTCACTTTTTGAGGGGTAGCCTTGTGATGCTGTTCATGTGGCACATCTCTGGTGATTATATGAAGTGGTTGTGGAGGAGAGTAGTTTGCAAGATGTTGGAAGTGGAGACTAGACAAATATGGCTTACCTAATCGGATACCATAGAAGGAGGTGTGGTAATTTTTTTGAGGTTGGTTGAGCTTATCGTTCCATGGAGCGTCTGCGGCACTCTATTCAGGCAGGGGAAGCTTGGGGACCCCAGGATGTAGATGACGATGACGGATCAGGCTCCTTTGGTAGCTGTGGGTAGGACTCTTGGAGAGTTTGTTTTGTAATGGGGAATAAATTTGGGAATTTATTTGGCTTTGAAGATAGGGGGAGGGAATTATTTTTCCTTTTCTTATTTAATTGTACCATAATTTATTATTAGTGAAATAAACAAGTTTTTGATCATCAAGCTGTGCCTTTTTGGTGAGTTTTTTTTTTGAATTATCTATACCGATCTCTAAGGCATACATAATCCTTTTGTTCAAGTATATGTTAAAGTGAACTGTCATTCTCGGAGATAAGAAAAGAATAGTTTTTTATGAAAAAGAAGGGGCCGTGCTCATGTAAGACGTATGAGCTGCCTATGTACCTGTTGAGGTTTTTGAAAGTTTTAATTTTTATGATAATGATTTTTGTAGAGGATCAGGCCCACATAGTTCTGGGTAGAGGGAAATGAAGATTTTTTTTAGAATAGAAGGGAGATGAGAAGATCCGTAGCGTGCTGAGATTTTGGACTAGGGGTAGAATTTCTTGAGACGGTCTAGGTTGACTGGATGAACCATCTCTTCTCCATCTAGATCGGTGAGCATGGCGTCACCGCCGGACAAGATCTTCTTGAAAATGTACGGGTCGCTCCAATCGAGCTTAAATTTCCCTCTAATGTCCCAGATGGGTTCTATTATTTCTTTGAGGGCTAAATCCCCCTCTCAGACACCGCGATCATTGACTCTCTTATTGAATGATCGGGCTATTCGGTGATGGTATCCTTTTATTTGGTATAACACCTTCAGCCTCCTTTCGTCCAAGAGTGACAACTTGTCGAGGCGTCTTTGATGCCAGTCTTCCTCACTGACCTTGCTTTCAAGCATGACGCGTAACGAGGGTATTTTTAGCTCCACGGGTAGGACTGCTTCCATACCGTACACTAGAGAGTAAGGGGTGACCCCAGTAGAGGTTCAAATTGAGGTTCGATAGCCCCAGAGGGCGTAAGGGATTCCGTCGGTCTAATATCGATAGCTTTTGGTCATCTTGCTGATGATGGATTTGAGGTTCTTATTTGCGACTTTGACTGCACCATTATTTTGAGTTCGGTAGGTAGAATATTTGTGTCTCTAGATCCCATACTCGTTGACCACTTCTGTGACTTCTGCCTCGAAATGAAACCCTTTATCTGATACTAGCTCGTGAGGGAACCCATATCGACAGATGACTTTTTTTTTATGAATTTGGCCACTTTTTTGGCATTCATAACTGCGTATGACTTAACTTCGACCCATTTGGTAAAGTAATCAATGGCAACCAGGATGAGCTCATGCCCGTTGGAGGCCTTGGGTGTAACTTTCCCTATGATTTCGATACCCCAGGTGGAGAACGGCCAGGGATAAGTCATGTTATGTAATTCATGCGGAAGCAAGTGTTGAAGGTTGGAGAACTGTTGGCATTAGAGGCATCTCCAAACATAGGCGGTGCAATCCTGGATCATGGTGGTCCAGTAGTAGCCTTGTCGTATGATCTTCTTGGAGAGAATGTGACCGTTGACGTGGGGTCCGCATTCCTCACAGTGGATTCTTTGCATTACCTCTTCAATGTCAGTCCCTGTGATGCAGTGTAGATGGATTCCATCAAAGTTTCTTTTGAACATTGCTTTGTGATAGATGATGTATTGGGCAACCAGTCTTCGTAGGGGCCCGGTCTTTCTTGTTGGAACCCTCAGGATACTTATCGTCTTGAGGAGGTTCCAGATATCATAATACCATCAGTTGGCTAGCTCAGTATCTTCTTTGGTGATGAGCTCAATGTGGTAGCAGTGGGTTGGTTTATCTTGCTTTTGGATCAGGAAAGGGGCCATTTTTATTCCTTCGAGCATGTCGACCATGGATGCCAAGGTAGCAAGGGCATCGGCCAGATTATTCTTTGCTCGAGGTTGGTAGTGGAAGGTGATATCTTGGAATTGGGAGGCTTGTTCTTTTAAGTGGGCATGGAAAGGTTGGAGTTTCTCGTCCTTGACTTTCCATTTTCTGAGCACTTGACCAATGATGAGGGCAAAATCCCCATAGACATCTAGACATTGAATTCCTTTCTTGAGAGAAACTTTGAGTCCTACCGTACATGCCTCGTATTCAGTCATGTTATTGGTGCAGGGGAAATCTAAATTGATGGCGATGGGAGTATGGGAGTCATCTGGGGCGATCAGAAGTTTCACAATGCCATATCCTTTTTTGTTGGTAGCATCGTCAAAGAACATTTTCCACTGGAGATTGTCCTGGGTAGTGCAGAGGATGTTTTCTTCTAGGAATTTGGAGATCCAAACATCAGCTTCGTCCATAGGGTAATCAGCGAGGTAGTCAGAGATAGATCTTCCTTTCATGGCTTTTTACGTGATGTACATAATGTCAAACTCGGGTAGGAGCATCAACCATCGGGCCATTCGGCTAGATAAGGTGGGTTTCTCAAGCAGGTATTTGATGGGGTCCATTCGGGATACAAGTTTAATGGGGAAGGCGAGCATGTAGTGTCACAACTTTTGGGTGACCCAAACAAGCGTGATACATGATTTTTCTAAAGCACTGTAGTTGACTTCGTATCCGACCAATTTGTGACTGGCATAATAAATGGCTCTTTTTTTACGAGAATCTTCAAGGTATTGATCTAGAAAAGCCCCAACTGCAGTGTCAGTTATGGTTAGATATAGGAGCAAAGGGAGACCAGGCTGTGGTGGCATGAGTACCGGGGGTTAGGTCAGATATTGCTTGATTCGATCAAAAGCTTCTTGGCAGGCCTCGTTCCATACCTTAGTTGAATCCTTTCGGAGTAGTTTGAAAATGGGTTCGTAGATGGAGGTTAACTGGCTGATGAACCGACCGATGTATTACAATTTCCCAAGGAAACCTTAGACTTCTTTCTCCGTTCGGGGAGGTGGCATCTCAATTATGGCTTTCTGTTTGGCAGGATATGCTTATATCCCTATCTCACTGACCATGAATCCTAAGAGTTTTCCTTTTGTAATGCCGAAGACACATTTCTGTGGATTGAGTCTCATCTGATACTGTCGCAGTCGTTCGAAGAACTTTCAGAGAGCGAGAACATGACCTTCTCTAGTTTTGGTCTTGATAATCATATCATCTACATAGACCTCAGCTTCTTTATGAATTAAATCGTACAGGATGGTTGTGGCAGTCCTCTGGTAGGTAGCCCCAATATTCTTGAGACCAAATGGCATGACAGTGTAGCAAAAAGTTCCCCTGGGGTGATGAACGTAGTTTTTTCTTGGTGATCTGGGTGCATTTTGATTTGGTTGTATCCGATAAACTCGTCGAAGAATGACTTGAGAGCATGACTGGCTGTGTTTTCCACGATCATGTCGATATTGGGTAGCGGGTAATTATCTTTTGGAGAGGCTTTGTTCAAATCCCGGTAGTCTACACACATCGGAACCTTTCCTCCTGATTTCGGCACATGCACTACATTGGCCAGCCATGTGGGATATTCGATCACACGAATGAAGCCTACGTTGAGTTGTTTGACCACCTCTTCTTTGACTTTGAGAGGCCATTCGGTGCGGATCTTTCTCAACCTTAATTTAACCGGCTTGTAATCTGGAAGAGTGGGGATCTCATGTTGAGCTATTTCGGGGTCAATGCCGGGCATATCATCATAGGACCATGTGAAGACATCCACAAATTCCTTCAATAATTATTCGAGTTGTGCATGCTTATACTCGTCAAGGGTAGCCCCTATCCTAAAATTGGGCTGTTGGCTACTAGAACCGAGGCTAATAATAACAGTTTCTTCTTCATTAACTTGAACGCGGTTATGTTGTTTATTATTAGTTAATAATTGTTCATTTACAAAATCATAATCATCAAAAGTTTGATTAGAATCTAAACAGTTAATGTAAGGCAGTGCAAGATACTCAAAATATTCATTTATTTCATTGATAGGAAATGCAACATTGAGAACCTCATCAAAGGAGGACATGATTACATTTGAGCAAGGATAAACAACAGAAGAAGAAGTAGGGTAAACATTGGGATTAAGTGGGATTCCAACAGGTAGAACCGGCGCAGCATGCCAGTTGAGGAGAGGTGTATCAACATCTTTAATCAAGTGGAATGGATCCATTGATGTAGTGCTTGAATGAACCATGCAGAGTGCCAGCCCCAGTGTATGCAAGTTGAACGAGTCCTCGAAGTCACTTTCTTCGATATCTTTGATGAGCGGTTGTACACGATATTGGGAACTTTCGGTCCATTGGTAGCTGTCTTGGAAAAAGATCTCCATTCCAAGCTTCATCTTCTTGTTTGTATGGTCATACCATGGTTCTAGAAAGCCGAAAAAGGGTAAGTCCTCGCCCTCTTTGATGAATCGTCCATTCAAGGAGTCACCTGGGATAGTCTGGATGCAGTCTAATCTTCTCTTTGGTCGAGACTGGAGGATCATTCTGAGCTCTTATTTGATAGTTGATACCCCAAACCACAAGGAGGGAAAGCTTTCTTTAGTTCAATGAGGTTAAGTATCCCTTGTTGTCTTTGTCCTAGCCCCAGTACGGGCATGAAGTGAATGTTTCTGAACATTTGAATCAAGTTGATGTTGCCATGAGGGTCATATTCTAGACAAACCATTTCTGTGAAATCATCCCCTGCCGGGAGTAAGAGTGGATCAACTCAGAATCCTGATAGGAGCATATCATTTTACCCATGTTGTATCTCAAGGATTGGATTGCTAGTACTTGCACCCTCGATATTATCGTCGTTGCCCAAAATGGTAATGAATCGTCCATCGATGAAAAACTTCAATTTCTGATGGAGTGAGGAAGACACACCCTTGATACTGTGGAGCCATGGTCGTCCGAGCAACAGGTTGAAACAAGTTGGGATGTCAATAACTTGGAATTCAATGACAAGGTTTATAGGGCCAACCCGTATTACAAGTTTTATGGATCCCATCACCTCCCGACGAGTATTATCATATGTACGTACAACAGCGGAGGTTGGAGCGAGGTCACTTTCTTTCAGTCCTAAGTATTTGAAGGTTCTTAGTGGGCAAACATTCAAGGCGGATCCATTATCAATAAGAGAGAGTGGTACGATTTTCCTCATAACTTCGATGGAGATTTTGAGTGCATGATTGTGGTTTGGCCCAATTCTGGGGATTTCTTCTTCAGAAAAGGATAGCATTCGGGTAGAGGCTAAGGATCCGACCAAATTTACTACTTCTTCTGGTGTAGTAGAGGGAGGAACTGTGGGTCCAGTGAGCAATTTGATCAAAACGTTTCCGTGCAGCTGAGAAGACATGAAAAACCCCCATAGAGTGATGTTAGCTTGAGTTTTCTTCAGTTGATTGAGGATCTTGATCTCTTCGAGGGTTATCTATGTAATAGGAAGGTTTTCAACGCCCTTCCCCTTGTCATTGGTTGGTAGTGAGCTTAGGATCTGGTAATGCCTCCCTGATCTGGTCATGTGATTTACTGAAAAAGGGAAGAATATGAACCCTATTTCTTTATCGATCTCGGGTTGTTCTGCCATCTTGTTTATTTCTCTAAGGAGTTATTCAAATGATATCATCCCACATATGTCGGCTACAGGGTCAGCCTTCTCGAAAGCTTGTTCTTCATTCGAATATCCGAATTCTTCCCCCCATCCAGTGGCAACAATTCTGTCTATCAATGTAAAGTCGATGCAATCCACAACTTCAATGTCTTATTCATACAGGTCTTCCCATTATGTGGGGATATGTGAGGGTGAAGGGACCGGGCGCCCTTGTAGCTTCAAAGTATCACGTAACTTGTTCATATTGAAAATATTATTGGTTTGCCTGAATAATTCTACCATAATCTGGATGACATTATCTAGGCTGACTTCATCGATCGGTACTACCCAATAGTCTAATTCTCAGGCCCATTTCCTTGCTTCCAAGAATAGTGTACTGAACCTCTGGTAATCAATGATCATATGTGAGGGCAATTTGAGCCCGAACTCTAGGAGTTGGTTCAACACTTCTGATAATTCAATACTTTCATTCTTAGAATGGGTACGGGCATCGATGGATGCTCTGGTAAGGAGTGACAACGCCTGATCAACGAGGGTAGTATGGTGTAAGAGGAAATATGGGCAGGTTTGGAGAGATTTGAGAGAGTGTATGGATGTGATTTGAGTTGAGGGATCAAATTCTGGAATTTCTTCTAAGAATATGGCATTGGCATAATTTTGGAGGGGGTTGTGGGTAGTGTTTGGCTTAGGATTGGCTGGTGGGGTAATGGTACCCCGGTCAATTAGACCTTGGATTATATTTCGAAGGTGAAAGCATTGATCAGTGGTGTGACCAACGACTTAGTGAAAGGCGCAATGGGAATTTGCCTTGAAGTTTTTTGGGAGTGGATTTGGCAATGGATGGGGTTCCAAAGGTTTGATAAGGTTTTGGCTTAACATGGCTTAAGAAACTTTGGAGAGGGGAGCATGGAGATCAGTGTATTCCTTTTGGACTGGGACATGATGACTTTCTGGGGCCCACAAAGTGGTTGGTTGAGAGATATTGTTGATGCTTGAGACTGCAGTACTGGCAGGTTTGTCACATTTTCTGGGGGTGAACTGTCCGGACACCTTCTTTGGTTCAACCTATATTTTAGCAAGACCTTCCTCGATTTCTATTCCTGCTTCTCTGAGAGCTCGAAAGTGGAGATAGTATTGTCCTACCATGGTTGCTCGAACATGGGGCAAGAAGATCTTCTTCACTATACTGACTTGTTCTTCCTCTGAATGACGGTTGATCATGGTAGCCGCTCTTTCCCTCCATCGGGATATGAAGTTACTGACTAATTCCCCAGAGTTCTGTTTAAGTATCTCTAAATCACAGCGGGTGACCTCAAGCTCTTCATTATATTTGTACTGCGACATGAATTCACGGGCTACATCCTCCTAACTATGGATTCGGGACTCCCCGAGAGACAAAAACCGTCGGAGGGCACTATCCTTCAAAGTTTGCTGAAATAATTGGGCCATAACTTCTTTAGAATCCCCTAGTAGAGTCATGGAACGGTGATAACTGCGAAGATGAACAATCGGTGGTCCACTTCCTCCGAATTTCAGGATATTCGGCATCTTGAATTTCTCGAGTAACCTTGCCTTAGGATAAGGAGACATGTGGTGTAGTCCATGTAATTTCTTGAGATTATGACTTGGTCGAACTTCTAGTTAGCATCTTGAGATCTTCTTTGACTTTGTTCAACTCCTCCCCTTTCGGATCAACGATCATAGGCAAGTTAGCCCGAGGCTGGGCAAGGTCGGCATAGGAAGCTGGCAGGCGGCAACCCATTAATAAGAGGGATGCGGGGAACGTGCATATATTATTTAGGAACCCAGATAGGCTTGAGTGGACCCATAACGCGAGGAAATAGGGCCTCTATCTCTTGAGGAACAGGAGCCTGGTTTCGTTGCATCTCCTAGACCTCAGTCTGAAGGTTGTCAATCTTGGACACGAGCTGAGCTAAAACTACCGTCAGATATGGTTGCGCAATTAATTCTTGATCTGTGTTCTCCATGGAAAGCGGATGGATACCGGACTCGGAGGAAGTAACAGGGGAACGAAAATAATTTCGGGATGATTTGACTGAAGACTGAAGCCAATAAGGAGCTAGGCCAAGGGCATGAGATCGACCCAAGGAGGCATAAAATGGGATTTATTTTTTAGAAAAGAAATGAGAATATTTCTGACACATTTTTTTTCTTTTTGAGATTGAAAGACGAAATATTTTTGGATTTTTGATAAAAAGGGAGAAATGTTTTTGGATTTTTAATAAAGAAGGGATAAATGTTTTTGGGTTTTTGATAAAGAAAGGAGGAATGTTTTTGGATTTTTGATAAAGAAAGGAGAATGTTTTTTTTATTTTTTTTGGGAGACGGTCTCAACATGATTATTATGTTCTCACTTGTATTAAATTCTCCTAAATGCAAAATGAAATGCCGGATAGGACCCGAGTTTGGAAAAGTTGGGTTTATAACATATGCAAAGCTATGGATGGACTTGTAACTAGGGTCCCGGGCAGGGTCCCGTTTTAAAAATGTGCAAAAATTTGGGTGGCAGGCCAACTAGAAATTTTGACAGAGTTTCGGGTTGAAACCGATAATATTATATGTGTGTCCTAGGCTTGACACCTATATGCGGGTATGCAGTTGGTTGAGTGAATCAGAAAGGGTTCCCCCCTTTGGCGTGACTTCCATGATATACGTCTTACTCTTGCGGGCAATCGATACGTGTGGACAAGCCATTTGACATACTTGAGCCTCACCATATACCTCGTGGGGACGGTACGTGTGAGAGTGAATTCGATATACTCGGCTTACGTGAACGAGTTCCCTGCGATATACCTCCCATCATGAATTTGATTAAGCGGTACGATGCGGGGGAACCGTTCAATATACGTCTAAGGTACTTGGCCAATGGAAGGTGAGAGTTATATCGCTTAGGCTAACTGTGCCTTACCAGACCAGCACCCATCATGAAGTGACCCTCCACTTACTTGACAAAATTTGGTCAATAACAATGCTCTTTGGTGATATCGTGTGAATCATGCATGATCCTTTTATTAGTATCTTATGATGAGAGTATCTTTCTTGATCATGCCCAACAAGGAAATAGTATGAGTACAAATGGTATACCAAGTAAGGGTGATGCCTGTAACATGGGGATATATGTGATTCTAGGTGCACGTGGTGTGAAGTGTACATGGAGAATTTCCTACAAGTGTGTGAATAGAAGCATAAGTATGGGATATACATGAAAAAAGGGAACATGAAAAAATGGGGGGATATATAAACAAGCATAACATCCATGTAAATAGAGTCTAGCTCTCAAAATAAAATCCCCAGGGAAGTCGCCACTGTGGCCATCCCCGGATATATCTCCCCTCGCGGTGCGGCGGGAGGGGATCCCGCTAGGTCTCACCCGTCCCTCTAGGGAGCACTTCGGTCAGCGTCAGTGAATGAGGTGAAAAATGTAGAGAGATAGAGTCGCCAGTCTATTTTAATCAAAATTGACAAAATAAAAGGGACCCATCCCGAAGGACACCATCCAAAGACATACTAATACATACGGAACCAAAATGATTAAAAAAGGGTCTGGAGGCTAAGTTACGAAATGGAAAGGTGTTAGGCACCCATTCCTCCCTTACGTTCTCTAATGGATTATTGCTGTTTTCCTTTATTTTCCCGGTGATATGTGTGCATGTGTATACGTAGAGGAGATAGGAATCATCGACTTGTATCATGGAAGAGATAAAGCGACTCATCCATAGGAATGTTCCTAAAAAATAATATTAGAAAATAGGATTTATTCGATTATCCTAGCATCGATCATTATAAGGGAATGATAACGCATGTGGAATAATAAGGCACTAAGAATAAATGTATGTATATGTAAATATATAGAATCTAAGAGAGTTAAGTGTAAAGAACATGGAAAAAGTAGGAAAAGGACTCGAGTCTCAGGTTTTACCCTGAGACGCCTACGTAGCCTATAGAGGCATCAAAGTCCACGTAGTTCGTATACAAAACGAGTGGTGGGACTTATCCCATGAATCCAATCGGGGACTTCTCTTGTGTATGTGTGTGTGTAAAAAGTGTTTTAGTTGTGAGAAAAGTGTGAGAATTCCCGTTTGGAATTTATGAGCAAATCCTCATTTTCTTGTTTTTTTTTTGAGTTTTTATTTATGTGAAAATAAGAGATGTGCAATAATACTAGATAAAAAGTATATTAAGATATGTGAAGAGAGAATAAAAGTGTTAAGTAATAAAAGAAGTCAATGTGAATTTATGAGAATTTAAGAAGAGAGTTGAAGGAGTTGGACCTTCTTAGAGATCTTGAGATTGATCTTGGATGTTGGAGAGAAACCCTTGCACTTGGATGATGATGGAGGGTACTTAATTCACCAAGTTTGATGAAAAGGATGATGAAAAGTGAAGGTTGGAAAGGGATTTGGATGTGGAAATCACGCTGACTTCGAGAGAGATTTTCTGAATTTGCTGAGAGTGATGTATTTCAGATCTGGGCTCCCTTACAATGAGGTCAAGACCTCCTTTTTATATGCCCAGGGCATTGCCGATCGTCATAGCCCTGGTCCTGCCAATCGGCAGGTGCGTTTAGGCACACTGCCGATAGGCAGGTCTAGGACGTGCCGTTTGGAAGTCTCTTTCAGTCTCCTTCGAAAAATTGACTGCTGAGCACAAATTGTTAATCCGAATCATGGACGGGGTAAACCATTGGAAAGTTAATTCAAAGACCTTCGAAATTCCTTTGGACTGCTCCCGGGTTCAGGAGTTGACTTTGGGTCAAAAAGTACCTTGAAAGCGCTCATCGATCCTTTAGACAGGATAACTTCGTATGCAAACGGATCGTTCATTCGTATGGTAAGTTAGAATCATACACGTGGTAGAACATTGGAAAGTTTAGGAGATGTACTTCGACATTCCAAAGAGTTTGACCCTATTTGGGGAGTTGACTTTGGTCAACCGGGCTCTAGAAGCATTCGATGATCTTTCGGAGTAAAACGGATCGTTCGTCCATACCGTAAGTTAAAATCCCGAACGGGGCAGCCCGTTGGAAAGGGGTTTCAGTTCCCTTTGAAGATTAATTTAGTGTTAGTAGAGTTGAAGAGTTGACTTTGGTCAAATGGAGCCCAAGAGCGCCCGGTGGCCTCCTGATCGGATTTCGAGGGAAAATGGGTCGTTCATCTGCATAATAAGTCAGAATCGTGCACGAGATGGACCGTTGGAAAGGGGATTCAATTATCTTCGAAGATTCATTCACTCTCGATCGAGCTGAAGAGTTTGACTTTTTGGTCAAACGGAGCCTGGGAGCGTCCGATGGCCTCTAGGTCAGTACTCGGGGTATGATTTGGGTTTGAAATGATGAAGGGAGGTGCTAGGGACCTTAGGAGAAGTTAGGGGGGTATTAGAATGGGGTGTCTACATATATCGTACATAAATAAGTTTTGAAATGATAATATCTATTTTTCGAAAAGATTCCTTTTCAGATCTGAAAATAATTATTGAATTCTGATTTTCATAGAGATTTGAACTCCCTGCATGTCATAAAGAAACTGTGTAATTTATAGGATTTAATTGTATAAATTTTGAGAGGTGTGAGATGCATACTTTCATTTAGTAATAGTCACATCACTATCACTGTCACTCTCTCAGGATCAGATAGTTAGTGTGGTTTATTTGAGAGATCTTGAGTTATTTGAGCCACAACAAACAAAGAACACGGAGCAAGGCAAAGAAGTTGCTAAGAAGGTCAAAGAGGTCAGATCAGAATTACCTTTGAGAGGGAAACTCGTGTAGGTATATGCCTATCTTAGTCTTAGAATATTGAATTCATGCTTAGTGCTTGTAATCTTGTAACTATTATTTGATTATTAATGGATTTTTCTTGTGGCATAAAGGTCACCGTGGATGTTTCCCCTAATTTAGGGTTTTACCATGTAAAAATTTTCGTCTCTTGTGTGTGGTTTTTACTTCTTCGCTACTACTGCTCCAAACTAGACTTAGGTTTAACTTTAAAACCTATTTCCAAGAAACTGAAATAATTTGTTCATAATTTTGAAATACATCTTGTGTTACTATTCCATTTTATGAAAGAGTTTCCTCAAAAAGTTGTTCAAAACTTACTTAACTGTTTAAACTTGTGTTAAAAAACTTATTAAAGTTTTTCACCAGCAAATCGAACCGGTTCGCTAAGGGAGCGAATCGGTTCGCTTGATCGAATCGATTCGGTCTTCCAACCAAACCAGTTCGATTTGTTGGCTTGTCCTAATTTTTGTTACACATTTTTTTGTCGCGTTAGTGTTTGATAAATAGGATTATGGGATTCCATGGTTAGTTGGGATTTCCGGGGAACATTCTTTGGGAATGGGGCGTATTTTAGGCCAACAGTTAAATAATGTCGAGTGAGAAAAATCAAGCTACAAGTGAGTGACACTTAATTTGGAAATCAAGAAATCGGTTTGAACTTTGGAATTGGTAGACTAGTACGCTGTGGGATTTTCGTAAGTAGTAAGTACTATATATATATATATATATATGTGTGTGTGTGTGTGTGTGTGTGTGTGTGTGCGCGCTTTTATATTTGACCTACTCAATAGTGCTATCGTTAGGAGGTTGCGCATAGTTTCCTGTCCACTTTGGCATTGACAACAGGTGCTGGATTGATTCCCCCGGTCAGAATGCTGGTGCAGGGCCACTATCCATGTGTAAGTAGAGGTGTTGTTTTTAAGATCGATGGGTTTCGATTGGGTATGGTTTCTACCCCCAGATGTATGTTTATGACCGCCTCCATCCTTTGTGTTCACGTTTGGATACGGTGGTGAGATTATGACCCGGTGGCCCAGTGGTGGTACGTGGTATACATAGAGAGTGATAGCACACAAGGGATGCATCCCTAAGTTCTGTCACTGGAGATGCGATATATACGTATATAGGGAGTGATATATACATATGTGTATACGAGATAGTTTATGTATGTCTATTTATAACACGCGCGTAGCTATATAATTATTTGTGATGATATACCTTGCAAGGGTAGTATATATTTTCCTTCTTTCTCACATATTTTCGAAGACACTCTCTCTCTCCCTTATTTCTTAATCACCACTGGTATGTGTTCGTCACTCTCTGGCCATCTCATCAGCCCATGGATACGTGTAAAGATGATTTCAAGAAAAACTGATGGAAAGCCTGTGAACGGTGTTAGTACCTCTATTAACTCAGCATCTAAAGGAAATGGCATAACTACTGTTGATGATTTAAACAAGACCATGTCTTACAAGGGCCTGGATGCCCAAGATGATGGGTGGGAGGTTGCAAGGTAACTAAAAAATAGAGATGTTCCTAAACCATGGGCCCTTGAAAAATCCAATCCAAAACCATGGGGCCATCAAAACAATAATGGGTTCAGAAAGGCTCCCGCCAATGCCTAGGCCCAAAAAATGGTAAGGTAAATGCAAGATACCCACCATCATCTAATCGATATGTGCGAGCCATAATTCCTCCACCCTTATAGCACAGGTGGAAGTGGGTTGGGCCCCAAGAGGGGAATAATTTGAAACCTCACCTAGTTCATATTAAAAATGACTATGTTAAGGTTGACGAGGTTAGAGATGATGATGGAGATGAGATTGACGAGTCCGATGTTGACCTTCTGAGTGATGACCTTGATTTGAATGCGAGTGAAAGAGTCATGAGACACGCAAGGAGTGCAGGTGGTTCTTCACATTTTTTGAGAAGTTAGATAGTTTGAGAGTGAAGAAAATAAATGAACTGGAGAGGCAGTGGCATTGCCCTTATTTCCAAGGAAAACCTAGTTCTATCGGCTGGTATAGGGGCCTGTAGCCACTCATGAAACATGCGAAAACCAAAGGGTCGAAGAGGATGCCGCTTCATTAAAATTTTACAAAGCTTTTGGATAAAGAGTTACGTCGAAAGGTAACCTGTATGGTACCTGTTGGGGAAGCATATGGGAAATAGAGAGGGTTAATTAATGTTAAGGATAAGGGGATTATCTATCCACTGATGGTGGTCGTTATGAACACAATCTTTGAGCAAGATGATAATGATAAGTGGCTTGGCATGGGAATCTAAGATCTTCTCAATTACTTCAGTTCTTATCCTGTTGTGAATGCAAGACATTCATATTATCCACAAGGGCACCGGGGAATGAGTATTTTGGTTTTTGAGGCCACATTTGTGGGTTATTTAGAGGCTGAGCGTTTGAGTAAGCATTTTGAGTCAGAAGGAACTGATAAAGGAGCTTGAGATCATCACCATGTGCCATTA
Source organism: Sambucus nigra (assembly GCA_949130495.1). Lineage (NCBI taxonomy): Eukaryota > Viridiplantae > Streptophyta > Magnoliopsida > Dipsacales > Adoxaceae > Sambucus > Sambucus nigra. The sequence goes on from OX422208.1 coordinate 332,690,560, forward strand.
TATCTTAGGGACAATGTCAACTCTATGGTATATGGATGAAAAAGAAGACATGGATTTCTTCAACCAATATTCTCAAGGGAAATCCAAATTGAAATTTGAGGTGAGGTCTTAGTTAGAGGGTGGTGAGCCAAATGAAGTAGACGAGTGAAGACAATCAACAGTTGATGTTGTTCAAGGAAAAAGTTGCCAAAGAAAAATGCATTCGAAGGCTCTTAAAGAATCGTACAATTTGGTGACTGAGAAGCTTTGAAGAACAGAGGAAGAGAACAATATAGTGTGTCAAAGAATGAAATTACAACATGAACAAAATAAAGAAGAGATGGATTATCAAGAAAAATTCTTCAAAGATAAGATCAAAATCATTGAAGAATCCAGGAATGCTAAAGAAGAAAATTTTGAGCAGATCTAGCGGTAGGAACGTGAGAAGGTGAAACATTATAGCAGGGATGATCAAATTCAAGCATTTATCAAGTCTGAGAACAAAGAAATGGAAGAATTTACTGAAAAAAGAGAGAAGATAATAAAAGTTCGTGATGAAAGGATGGAAGAACTTGAAAAGAGGTATTGGGAGGAGAAAATTGAGCTTGAGAGAGAATTTGATTCATAGTTTACTCAGCTCATGGAGATGTACACCCCTCATTAAGACCCCATAAGGAAAAATGAAAAGAGAGTTAGCAAGTTAAATCAAATTGAACCTGGGAAAGTTATGATGTTTTTGAGACTTATCTAAAAAAAAGGTAGTATATATTTTAACCAATGATGACTATTAGATGGATGGGCTATATTAGTGGTTATCATTCTAGTGATACTACGTAGCATAATTAGGATAATAAGATGAATGCGTTAGTTGCACACTGTAGATAAAAGATGAGGGATAATCTCATGTGAGTGCGACAGGTAAGTTAATTATGAACGTAACACGCTGCATGTTTTTATTTAAAGCATTTATATACTTGCAAAATATTTTCAAATATTTTTCGAGCTTTAACCACTTGAAAATATATTTTGTTTTCAATACCCAAGGTGTGCAGCAATAGGGACTCCATGTTTAGTCTCTTCATCATGTTGATGCGAGCAGTAGCCGTGGATGCTGCGAATTTTGATTGTATCCAACTCATTTCGTTCTTTCTAGGTAGGATTCAATTTTAGTATTGCGTGTTGCCCATAGTTGGACAAGGAATTTTATTATTTCAGATATTTTATTCACTGCTCGGTATTTGTTACATCGAATTATTATTTATGGTAACTGATGGTTTATTCGGTTTACGTTATTTATGCTTATTCAGTTATCATTTATTCTATCTTTATATTTGGTGAATGCTTATGTGAGTTGTATGTATTTATTTCAACAGTGATGCTAAGAATGAAATCATAATGATTCTCGTTTAATTTTAATAAAGGTTTGGTATTAGAATAGGCGGGGTGTCACATTTCTATCTTCAAATATTAGAGATAATGTGTAAGTTTTATATTACCCCATAAATTTAAGTGAATTTTTAAAATAATATTTGGATTGAAGTGTGAAATCTATTTATATGGGACTTTTTTAATTAATAAATTTTTATGTGGGATTTATTAAATTTTTATTTGACTAGTTTATTAAATCATCTAGTACGACATGTTAGAGAGGTTGCATATTTATTTTTTATTTTTTGGTATGGTAATTATAAACTAGATATATTAGAAACATTAAGATTTCTTTTTAAATATAAAATTATAAAAAATAAATTCAAATGAATATTAGTTTTTTGATCATTAATAGTGGCTAGTGTGCTTAATTTGCCTTAATTGTAAAATTGAGGCAGATTTAGTGAGAAAGGTTAGGAGGTTGATATGTGAACGAAATTTTGTGTAGTTTACATGTTTATTTTGATTATAAATAATGAAAATAAAATTAGGAAGAATATTAGTTGTTATATAGTCAATAGGGGAGTTATGTCTTATTTAATAGGGTATTTATGAGGATATTTGAAAGGTTAAATGGTAAAATAAAGGGAGAAAGAGTAGGGGCAAGGAATAATGTATTTTAATAGGATTTTGTGTTATTTCAAACCTACCTAGTTAAACATAAAATATTATTACAGTTTGTGTCCTTTAGGAACCTTTTAGTGAGAAAATTCTAGAGAATTGAGCGAATTTTTTTTAGACAATTATATACAATTGAGAATTTTATAAAACAAATAATAAAGGAGGCTAGATGATATCAAATAACAAGAATAAATGCTAAAATGTTCAAGAATATTTCAAGAAGAATTAAGGAGGAAGAATACACATTCAATTCTAAAAGAGGATTATCATCATCAAGTTTATACAATTCTAAACCAAGGCAATAATACTCTACGATTTAGATATTGCCTAAACCTATACGTTAATTGATTAAAAAAAATTAGAGATTTAATTTGGGAAGATGAGCCTATTTATCACCATGTTGTTATTTGTTGATATTAAAACTTGAAATCCTTAGAGAATAAGAATGCCTAAGAAATGATCATAAAAAGTAAATTGTATAAAACTTGTAATGATAAGATGAGTAGTATGTTAATTGGCTAAGAATTTAAAATATGTGCCTTATGACACTTTTGAGAATTGAAGTGTAAAATATGATTATGATTAGTCCTATGAAATTTTAATACAAATTACTTGTAATTATCTTGGGACATTTTTAGTTGTTAGGCAATTCATATGAATCCCATTTTAAATGCGTATAAGATAACATGTTATACTATTGTAATTTAAACATTGAAAAATGAGTTAATACAAATGTATAATTGTGATAAAAATTTATCTATAATAGAATACGTTCTTTGAGACTACAAATTATTATGTAAAATTTTTTGTTCTAGACCTTTGTTGTTGGAATCGAAAGTTGGGTGTTGGTTAGTTGGTGTTATTGGAAAGATTGTGTCGAGAATTTTAACCTTGTGTTGTTGGAGTTGAAACTTTTACATTTATTAATTGTTACTATTGGGGATATTTTTTTTAACGATATTGTTATTTATCACATATAGTAAAATTATGGGTATTTGATGTCATTGAATGTTAAAATATTATGGGTTGTGATAGGTGCGGAAGTTGTGGTTGGGTGAATAGTTACATATTTGATTGATGGATTTGTCTTTGGTGTTTATTATCGATGGGACTTAATTTTGTGAATGATAATATTTGGATTAGGACCTTGTGTTTTTAGATAAAGGATCTTGTGATGATAAATAGATTATGTTATTTCGTTCACTAGATAATGATAAGTGTAGGTATAGGTTATATTGTTGAAAAGAGTTAGTGAATGAGGTTGACTTATGATATTTACCCTTGGGAGTTATAATGCTTGAGATTTTATAATGGTGCATTTGGAGTTGTAAACAATGGGATATGTGCATGTAAGGATGGAATGAAATAAATGGTGCATCTAGGATCATCGTATTAACATAAAAATTAAACCCGTGATTTTTTGTAGTCTCTATCTAGAAGGATTATTGGAACAATTGATATTAAAGGAAAGTAAGTTTGTCGTAAATGGGAATTTTAAGAGTGAATGGGAATACTTAGGAAAATGACGAAATGGTTAAGCTAGGTTATAGTACGATGTGTTTTATTAATCAAAGTTAGGTATAATTCCATAAGGGTAAAGTGTGTTGCTATAAGTAGTTTTAAAATAAAGGATATATTGGGGTATTAGTCTAGTTTTTGTCTCGAAAACTACATAATCTCAATATAAGTGTATTGGGGGGGGGGGGGGGGGGGGGAGGGTCCTCATTTGGATTTTTTTATGAGATGTCCCATGCATGGAGTCTAGAGAAGGTTAGGAGTTGGGAGTTTAGGAGGTATAAGTTTAGATGTGGTTCTTATGTAGTATGTAGTTAACATATGATTATTGTAGAGTATTGATAACCGTCTGACCTAGATAGAAGTGTATTGATCGGGCTCCTTATTTGGATTTCATTTATGAGGTATCCCACTCATAGAGTCTAGGGTAGATCGAAAGTTCATAGTTTAGGATATTTAAATCCCTGTAAAAAGTTATCATGGGCGTCTTTGATAGTGCGGGGTATAGTGTCGACTAGTGATGAAATAATCATATGGGCGGGGCTTATACTTGCTACTACTTTGATAGTTATTGATATTTTGGTATAGGTATAGTGTCGAGGGCGATGGATATATCATATTTGATGGACCTAGATTGTTCATTGGTAATGATGGTTTATTTTACCCTGGTTTACAAGGTGGTTTGGGCCTGGATATTCAATGGTATTTATAATGTAATAATTGAAAATTTGAAGCATATTATATGCGAGTTGGGTCGGGATATAGGCTAGATGCTTATATTATTAAAAAGGTAAATATGAAGCATATGGTTGTACCATGAATATGGTGCGATCTAAGAACCAATCAGAGCGTGACAACCGGACTCACCTATTTTCAGAAGGAGGTCGGCTCAACCAATATTCTGGTCACCCTATGCAATTTTGGTCATCCCTAGCATCACAGACAGTTAAATTAGCCCAGTTACCTCATAACAGTCCACACTGTTACTTGACACCGTCAGAGTAGGCATCCACTATGTGATAAAGATGACGTTAGTGGGACTCACATCATGTGCACGTGTGGGAGGTATACACTATTCCTCCACAATGGGCGCATAACAAATTCCAAATTATCCTCCTCCACTTGCATATAAAGATGAAACTTCCTATCCCATAAAGGCAGGAAACCTATCCCACTACACTCTCTCTCCTCTAATAGCATATAAAATAGCACACAATCCCTCATTGGGGGGTCGAGATATACTTTTCCTACTGCTATGCTTCCAAATTCTAGAGTGAACTGTGAGACCTTGTAACCATCATTAACCCATGACTTTTCCCATTGAAATCAATATAATCAACACTACACTGATGGACATAGGCACCACTTTGGGCTGAACCACGTAAGTTCAGTTTTCATCTCTTTCTTTCATCTCTTTCTAATATATGCTCTAGATCAGTGTAATTATGATTTATATCTCTCTATCTGTTATAGTTTTAGGTTTGTGAATTCAAAATAGGGCCATAATCCAAAATAGTGAATTTCAATCCGATTCATTTGTGTTTCATTGTGTTAGAGTCCTTTAATACATAATTTCTTTTCAGTATTATTTAAATTCCATAAATCCTAACTTGGATCTATTGTTTTCTACTTTGGATCCACTTTTAAGTGAAATCTGTCATCATTATGATATACTCTATTTTCGCATTCATGGTACTCTATTTTTTATAAGTTCTTTAAAACATTCCTGATAACCCAAAAAGTAGCGGTACTGCAGAAGGAATCTCTCCTTGAGCACCTAGTTGTATGGGTGACCTTCAGGGAATTCGAATGAACTTGGTCAGAGCCTAGGAGGCTATGCACGTGAGCATCAAACAACTGATGCAGTGTATTATAGCTGGGAAGAATTGGACCATAGCAAACCTAATTAATCTAATAGGGTCGTGACCTGCTGCCTCCTGACCCTCACAGGGATAGGAAACATCTTCACGAAAATAGGGAATTAGAGAATTCTAGGAGGCTAAATTTGGAGCTGCGAGGTGAAAGACTCATATCTAAATACTCAAGATCGCATGATGACATGTCATATTACTCTGGGGCGACATCCACCATCAAGATGATAGGATATGATGATGAATAAACTTATTCAGTGGGGAGGCTAAGTGTTATTGAAAGGCTTCGTAAGGAATCTTCATATGATCGTCTGGGCCCAAGGGAGGTAAGGTTATACTAACATAGGGAACCAAGAGAGCCAGGAGAACGCAAGTAAGAGCCTAGGATATTTGAGACGATGAGAACAAAGTGTTCGAATAAATCCAAGACAAACATATGAGGGTCGTTTCGAGCAGACTTCTCAGGAAGATATAGCTCAACTAAAAGTTAAGACCTAATAGGAAAGTCAGTGACAAAAAAAGACAAAAGGGAGGAACAACCCTGAAATGACTCCATTCAGTGGTTGGAAGATCGCTTAAGAGAAATCATAAAGACAAATAACCCATTGCTACGGGGTTTTGTTCAAGGGTCACCATTCACCACATCGATCATGGGTTATTCGACGATCGCGGAGTTCAAACCAACTATAATAACACCCAAGTACGATGGAAAGTCTGAACCTCATGCTACATGTAGAGCAATATAAAGCTGCACTGATATATATTCTATTCCCGATGAGATGCACTATAGAGAATTCTCTAGCACGATCACTGGGTCGGTAAAAATTTAGTACAATATCCTACCAAGAGGGCAAATCTCTAACTTTTAGCAGCTCGCTGATTTCTCGCTTGCTAAGTGTTCGTCAGAAGATGAATGAAATAACTAGAAAGTTCATCGTTTGTTTTAAGACCAAGAAGATAAAAGTGATTGATTATGATGAGAAGGTTGCAATCACATCTCTCATGAGCGGTTTGTTTCTTGGGACGTTATATTGGGCATTGGCTAAAGTGCCATCGAAAATAATGTGTTAACTATTGGATAAGGATGGTAATATTATGAATGATGAGGAATATATGGAAGCTAAGGAGTTGAAACACTCCAAGGCCAATACAAGCAAGAGCTCGAAGAAGAAGAAAGAGGCTATAAACAAAAAGAAAGCATACAAAACAATGAGGTTTGATGAATACACCCCACTGACTATAGGTGTACATCACATCCTCGATGAAATTCAAGGGACTAACGACCTTAAATATCAAGGAAAGCTGAAGTCCATCCTAACAGGTTGGATCAGAGTATATAATGTGAGTTCTATAAAGATAATGGTTACAACACCAAAAATTATATCATTCAAAAAAATGAGATTGAGAACCTCAACAAATGAGGCAAACTGGCAAACTACATTGACAAGGATGGACGATCAGACATACAGGACGAACAGAAGCCCAGAAGATGAATAGAGTCCCCTTTTAGAAAGGAAAATGAGAAGAAGAGGGATATAAATGATGATTTGAAGAATGATCTGAACTTGACCAAGAAGCTCAAGAACCATTGCATGAGATAAAGATGATCTCTTTCGGATTCAGCTTCATAATAAGAGGTGATGCTAGTGGTGAAGATGAGACAGTAGAGAGAAAATCCTACCTCAATGAGGTAAAGTCTTGCACTCACATTTGACAGATCAATTTGACAGATCAATTTGACAGATCAATTTGACTGATGTTACAGAAATACGCCCCCAAAAGGTGAATAAAGATAATTTTATTATTGGTTTTTCCAAAGATACCTTGTCAGGTGTGCACCGCTGACACGATGACATGCTAGTCATCGTAATAATGGCGCACGAGTGTAGGGCGGTGAAATTTTTGATTGATTATAACAGTTCAGTTGATGTCATATTCTATAGCTTTTTAAGAGCATGCGGTTGAGAGATAGAAAAACGAAGGCATGTCAGTAGTCTCTCATCAGTTTTTAGGGGAGAAGGTGTACCACTTAGGGACAATTGAACTTGAGGTTGTGGTTGGTACTAGCCATCTTACCGTACGAAGATTTTTTGCTTTTTTGTTTTGGACCAGAACATCTATTTTACGTATAACAACATATTCAAAAGATTAGGATTAAAAAAGTTCAAAGCTAGTCGATCAATCGTTCACTAGTGTCCGAAGTTCCCCATGAGCTATGGGGTTTGCGTGGTGAATGGGAACCAAGTAAAAGCTTGGGAGTGCTACTACACATCAACGAAATAGGAAAAGAGGAAGCAATTGACTACTACTTATTAGATAAAGAAGTTATATCCTCACAATGAAGATAAGTTAATCAATTGGCAGATAGTTGAGCAGGTAGAGCTAGGGATGTTTGAAGACGAGCACTTAGAGAGGACAACCCAGATCGACTCGTCACTATATACAACTCTTAACAAAACTAGTCGAGTTCTTGAGGATTAGAAATAATATATTCGCCTAGAGCCATGAGGATATATTGGGGATACACCCAGAGTTCGTCTGCTAGGAGCTCAGCATAATAAAAGATGTCAACCCTGTCTAGGTGCTCGTCCTTTATATCGTTCTTCAATAATGAGAAAAACATGGCAATGCAAGAAGAGCTTGACAAACTGTACAAGGAAGTATTCATCAAAGACATTAAGTACCCTAAATGACTCTCAAAGGTGGTCATGGTCAAATAGAAGAACAAAAATTAACGTATATGAGTTGACTTCACAGACCTCAACAAGGCATGTCCCAAGGATCACTACCCTTTGCCAATGATTCACCATCTACTCGATGCTACTATCGGGCATGAACTTCTTAGCTTTATGAATGCCTGATTGGGGTATAATTAGATCAGGATGAACCCGAAGGATCATGAAAAAAATTCATATATCACCAGTTAAGGTACTTACTGGTGACAATGTTATGCCCTTTGGGCTCAAAAACACTGGAGCGACATATCAGAGGTTGGTGAATAAGGTTTTTTAGGATCAGATTGGCAAGACCATGGAAATTTATGTGGATGACATGCTGACTACAAGAAATAAAGAAACTGATCACATCCACGATTTGGGAAGAACCTTTGGCGAGCTGGAGAAGCATAAAATAAAGCTCAACCGCACGAAGTGTGTCTTCGGGGTCAAGGAAGGAAAGTTACTGGGCTTCACAGTCAACCAGAGGGGCATAATGGCCAACCCAGTTATGATCTAGGCACTGATGCACATGCATCCTCTCGTGAGAAAAAAAGACATTCGAAGGTTTACATGACATGTATCAATACTGAATATGTTCATTTCAAGAGCCATTGACAGATGTATTCCATTATTTAAGGTTCTCCGAAAAACCTTCGAGTGGAATGATGAATGTGAGGCCGCATTCTTGTAATACCCCATACTTTTATGAATATTTAATTTCTTTATTAATTTAGTTGGAGAAATTAATTTGGTTTCAGTTAATATTAATTGGCGAGATAAGGATTGATATTATTATTATTATTATTATTATTATTATTATTATTATTATTATTATTATTATTATTATTATTATTATTATTATTATTATTATTATTATTATTATTATTATTAGTATTAGTATTATTATTATTATTATTATTATTATTATTATTATTATTATTATTATTATTATTATTATTATTATTATTATTATTATTATTATTATTATTATTATTATTTACTCTCATGTGATAAGTAAATAGAGATGTGATTTATTATATGCTGTTTATGAGTGAAAATAAATAGTTTACAATGATATGTCGATAGAGAGTTACATCGGCGAATTCATTTATTTTATGGGTGATGCGTACTATACGCACGCGTTGGGCCCCCGATTAATGAGATGATGGAATATTTTTAGTTGGGTGACTCGGATAGTCTTTTTGAGTGCACCTATGATCTGGAATGTGTCGAAATAGTCCAAAGTAAGGACCCCGGGCGTCATGATTGAATTTCGGGGGCTTTTTAGACATAGTAGGACTCACATAAGGTTATAGTGGTCTTTTTACACATAGGGTTTAATGGAAAAACATGATTAGGGTGTAATTAGGAGGTACTAAAGTTTTAGAGTGGCGGATGATAACCGCACTTTTCAATCTCTGCATAATTATGAGATCGAGAGTTTAAGAGAAGAAGGAAGAGAAGAAGCTTGGAGAAGAGAGGAGAATAACTTCTCTGAATTAGAGAGAGACTTCGGATTCATATCCAAAAAGAAAGTATTTACTTGATTTAAATGAAATTTTGTAGTTAATTACATTCATAGTTAATTAAAACTAAATATGAGATTAAAGATATGAACTTTGATAGTTAATTAAAGATGATTTAAAGGATGATTGAAGATCTAATTTTAATTGAGATCAATTAGTGATCAACATATAAGAATTTCATGATTTAATTATGGGCTTATAAGTATGAACATGTAAAACATTATTAATAGGGTGTTTGAATCAATGGAAATTCAGTTTGATTAATTCTAGCTTTGATTGAATTGATTAATGATTTGTAATCCTATGGTTTCGAGAATAGATTTCGATTTAATTTGATGTTAGAATTCTTCTGGGATGCTATTATATTGATGTGGGATATTAATTTTATGCTTTAGGAGGTTTGTGAGTTCCATTGGAGGGGTATAGAGCTGAAATCCCGAGGAAAAAGATGCTTGGCATCCCAACAAACAGAAACCAGTTCGCTGGGGCAGCAAACCGGTTCGGTCTGCCAAGCAAACTGATTTGATTTGTTAGCGTGCTTAGATTTTGTTTTTACTCTATTTTGTCTAGTTAGAGCTTGAGGAATGAGCGTAGGGGCATCCGGGGTAGATTGGGACTACTGGGGAATATTTCCAGGGTTTGGTACTTGTGTTAGGCCAATGGTTAGATGGGTTCGAATGAGACGAACTGGGAATTCAAGTGAGTGAACACTTATATAAAATCGAGAAGTCGCTTCGTGCTTTAGGATTGGTAAACTAGTATGCTATGGTACTTGCGTATGAGGCCAGTCATTTATATATATATGTGTGTGTGTGTGTGTAATTGTTGCTTGTTTGTATTTAACATACTTACTCGGTAGTGCTATCGTTAGGAGGTGGTGCGTAGTGGGTAGTCCACTCTAGCATTGACCAGTAGGTTTTAGATTGATTCCCCAAGTCATAGTACTCTTGCATGACCACTATCGGCGTGTGAGGATAGTTGTTGATTTGGAGATCGGTGGAGTGAAATGTGGTATGATTACGATCCCCCAAACATATTCTTATAACTGTCTCAGTTGTTTGTGTTTACATTTGGGTTCGGTAGTGAGATTTCGACCCGATAGCTCAGTGTGATGCGTGATATGCCTATATCCCGATAGTATACGATGGATGCCTTTGCGAGGTTTCAGCTATGGGGATGCAGTTATATGCATATAATGGGTGATGTATATGTATGTGTATACGAGATACTTTTTATATATCTATTTATAATGCGGGTGTAGTTATGTAATGATATTATGATAATATCTAGTTACAACACGAGTGCATTTATGTTATTGTGTAGTGTGCCCTTATTTATATCAAGTGTGTAGCTATGTTATTATGTATGGAAGTATACCTGGTGAGGGTAGAATACGGTTAGCTAATGTTGGTTATTAAAGGGATGGGTTTTGATAGCGATTGTCGTCCTAGTTAGAGTGGGTATCATAATTAGGATAATAAAATGAACGAATTAGGTGTGCATTATAGATGTGAGGTGAGGTGTTCATCTCATGTGAGTGTGACCGCTAAATTAATTATGCAAGTAATACACTACATGTTTTATTTATTTAAAGCATTTAGTTACTTGTAAAGTATTTTAAAACGTTTTCGGGATTTAGCCCACGGACAAATCTCTTTTCTTGTTTTTCTTTTAAAAACACTAGGCATGCAGCAACAGAAGCAACAGGGACAACGGGCGTAGTTCTTTCATGTCATTGCGAGTAGTAGTTGTGGATGATGCTGGATTTTATTGTATCCACTTCAGTCATTTCTATCTAGGTCGGATGCAGTTTCCTGCCTGTAGTTGGATAGGGTTTTATTTTATATCAGATTCAATTTATTTATCCATTGTAATTTACATTGGATGATTATTAATAGGGGCCCTTGGTTTATTTGATTCACAATTATTTATTATGCATTGTGTTATTCTCTCTATTTAGTTGCATGTATGGTTTTATTCTTTCTTATGTTTTATTACTCATTGCAACAGTGATGTTGAGAATGAAATCATATTGTATTAAAATAGGTAGGCTATCACAGTTGGTATCAGAGCATCAACCATTAGTGTCCTTTAGGATCTTTACGGATTTGCTACATTGTCAGCATTGTGTTTTCTTTGATATAGACCCCTATGCTTAGGTCTGTTATCTCATATTGCCTGTTTACGTTCTTCTACTACTGTATATGTTTGAAGCGAATCTCGTACGATTTTAGTTTGGTTTCAAATTCCAAACACTAGGAGAGGGAGACCATCTCTTGCAGTGAAGAGGGTCGCGGAAGGGGAGGCTCAACCGAAGCCGTAGGCTACTCATGTGACAGTGACCACAATAGAGGTCGCAGCTATAGTAGAACAGGCTATTTATGCCACTATGATCACCATGGAACAACACTTTCCCCAGGTATAGCCACAACCACCAACATCAGCACTAGCACAGACTCACCTAATGCCGTCAATGTGGGAGTAAGTTAGGGAGGCCTTTCAGAAGGGCCATCCTCCAGAGTTTCAGGGAAGTACATATGTAATAGAAGCTAGCCAATGAAAGAAGAACATCCAGAGGCATAAACATCCCGAGGCATTTATGGGAAGCTTTTAAGTGGTGGGAGTCGGTTACCACATCAGAGGAGGGAGACTCCGTGACTATTCAGGAGTTATGAGTGTGATTTGATCGAAAGTTCATTCCTTTAGTTATGCAGGGAGAGATGAATAGGAGATTTTTGGATCTCATGTAGGAAGATTGGACACTGGTTGACTATGAGGAAGAGTTCACTCGTCGGGAGAACTTTTTGCCAGATGAGGTGAACACATATGAGAAGAGGATTATCAAATTTATGGACGGGCTTAGTTGGAGGATCCTCCAGCATTTGTTGAGGAACCCAATATTGAGGACTTATAATGATGTCATTAACATCAGGTTGCTTCACTTTTAGGATCATCGCTTCCATCTGAGTGGAGCAAAGAGGACAAAAGAGTCAAGATAGCAGAGCAAGATTAGGGGCAATAATGCCAACGGGGAACCACATCATCATAGTAGGCAGTAGGAGTGGGGTTCCCATTATGGGGACACGACTAAGAGTTTTAGGCTAGATAATGGTAGTCACAGGCAGGGCCATCAGCATGCTCGTCAGGTCCAAAAGGTCTAGAGGAACCAAACTAGAGGGCAGTAGGTCCAGGGACAGGGGCATCCTCGTCAAGGCTAGTAGGTCCATACATAGGCAAAATTTTATAAGGAGATGCTTCATATATGGGGAGCATGGCCATATTCGGTGCACATGTTCGAATATGGCCATAGGTAAGCAGTGGGATACTCAGCCAAGGCAGAAGCTACCATAGTTTCTAGCTCCACCAGCAATTTTAGAATTTTTACCTCCGTCTGGGCAGTTTCAGTTTGTGCGTGTGTATAATGTTCGTGGACCAGTTTTGCCTCCATCGCCTTAGAAATTGATGGTAAGTTTTCTAATCATGAGCACTTGGGGAGAGTATTGTCTGATAAGGTGCATCACATTCGTTTATTGTCACTATATTACTGTGTGAGACAAGTTTAATGGACACAACATTAAATATTATTATGATCCTAGATTCACCATTGGGTAGCAGGGCTCTCATTTCTTCCATTTTTTAGGTTAGTGGGTGTGGACCTTGGGAGGGTATGCTTAGTAGTGGATATGCTCGTTTTAGATATATACGAGTATGATGTTATCCTGGGTATGGAATAGTTAGAAACATCTACAATGATGGTGGATTGTTTAAGTAAGGTTATCGTGTTCACTATTTTAGGGCAGGATATGTTTCTTGCAGCAATATCTACTTCCCAAGGGAGAGTTAAGCACGCATTTGTGTTATATCGAGGAGGAGACTTCAGAGAGTATAGTTGCCCCTTTAGATTCAATCCATGTGTTTAAGGACATTGATTTTGTTATGCAGGATATACCAGGGTTAACACCAAGTCTAGAGATTGAGTTATGATCGATTTAGCACCGGGAAATAGGCCAAAAGTGCGAGCGTCATATATCATGACTCTTTAAAGATGCAAGAGTTGAGAGATCATATTTAACAGCTTTTGGGGTGGGGTTTTCTCTATAGGAGCACAATTCCTTAGGGTATCCCAATACTTTATCTTGGGCTAAGGGATCTGAATAACCGATTGATCTTAATGATAGTGTATCGGGAGGGTTTTTTGCTTGGATTTCTCTTGTGACACGTCCCACGCATGAATCTTAGTAAGTGTTGGGAGTTGAGAGACATTTGGGTTCTAAGACGTTGATTGAATACGTTAAGGCATTACAAGTGTGAAAATGTAATTCATCGAGGAATGAGCTATTATATAATTTAAGGCCAGTGGAGCCAACGAGTGCAATGTCTAGAGAGCTATGGGATGTTTGCACCACTAGTTGAATAAGTGGGGAAATCTCTAGAAGAGTTGAGTAATGATTAGTAGGGTAGTTGAGTATACCTTTAATGTATGGTCATGGATGATATGTATGATTGAATTTTGGATGTATGCATGTTACATTGGTGATAATTATGTTTATGTGCATGTAGTATAGGGTGTATGGGAACCCTAGTCATTTCAATATTTAGTATCATCCAGGAAAGGCTAACGTGGTGTCAGATGCATTGAGCCATATGCTTGTAGGGAAGTTGGAAGAAGTTTAGCAGGCGAAGTGGGCTGAGCTTTGTCAAGAGGAGAAAGCAGTCCGGGCTTATATAACGTCGATGATCGTCATGACCGAGATCATTTAAAGGTTATGAAGGCGCAGCTAGGGGATCCTTTTTTTCAGGAAAGGATACAACGATTATTGGAAAGTGGAGTCGAGTCTTTCTCAGTTAGTTCTGAGGGTGGCTTATGCTTCAATGGGAGGTTAATTATCCCAGACAATAAGGACCTACGACGTGCAGTGATGGAGGAGGCGCATGGGTCACGATTCTCTGTGCATCCCGAAGGAGACAAGATGTGATTTGAAATGAGGAGGCAGTATTAGTGGCCTACGGATCAGTTGACTTTGGTTAAATGGAGCCCAGGGAGCCCAGTGGTCTCTGGATCAGTTTTCAGCGGAAAATGTATTATTCATTTGAACCGTTATGCCGTTTTATGAACGGGGTGGACCGTTGGAAAAGCGTTTCAGTTCCCTTTAAATATTTATTGAGATTTTTCTCTAATAATGAAGTTGATTGGGGTTAAATCGAGGCTCGAGAGAGCCTGATGGCCTCCAGAGGTTTTAGGGAACTAAGGAGAGAGTTAGGGGGTCCTAGAATATGGTGTATACAGATCAATTTTGTAGGTCGAGATCAATTTTGAGGACCTAAAGTTAGGGCAACCAATTATGTGGGTCGAGATCAATTCTGAGGACCTAAAGTTAAGGCGACCAATTATGCAGGTCAAGGTCAATTATGAGGACCTAAAGTTATCGCGATCAATTCTGTGGGTCGAGGTCAATTCTGAGGACCTAAATTTGTAGCGACCAATTCTGCGGTCGAGGTCAATTATAAGGACCTAAAGTTGTGGTGACAAATTATGCGGGTCGAGATCAATTTTGAGGACCTAAAGTAGGGGTAACCAATTCTGCGGGTCGAGGTCAATTATGAGGACCTAAAGTCATGGCGACCAATTCTGCAGGTCTAAAGTAGGGCGACCAATTCTGCAGGTCTAAAGTAGGGCGACCAATTCTGCATGTCGAGATCAATTCTTCAGACCTAAAGTAGGGGCGACCAATTCTGCGGGTCGAGGTCAATTTTGAGGACCTAAGGTTTTTCTCTCTATGGAGTCTTTAATTTACCTTTTTTGAGACTTTATTGGGGAAGAGTCATCTGGCTAGGGATTATGTCCTTTTGAGAGGAGATAAATTTACTAGGGGGGCTACAATTCTTATGGTGGATAGATTGGGATAAAGTTTAGAGTGGAAATTGATGACTTGAGGTTTTGGAATTCCACTGGGGAATGTGTTTCTCTGAGATGCTGTCGGGGAAAGATATCTGACTGTCTTATAGCTCTATTGGGGAAGTTGGATTTGGAAGTTCCATTGGCGAAACAATTGATGACTGGAGGTTTTGGGATTCCGCTGGGGAATAGTAGTGGACTCTAGGATGTAGGCGTGCCATTTTAGGGTTTATATAGGGGATAAGAATGTAGTTTTAATTTGTATGGGATTTTGAGATCTTGAAAAATAATTTTCATGGTGAAGAAATATTCCAATATTTATTTGGCAATTTTTGGAATTTTCTGGCATTAACATAATTTCAGGGGGACTGCTGATCGGTGGGTGGCAGAGGTTTCTATTTGGCAGTGGAACCGTCTTTTGGGATGTCTTGGGAAGGGAAAGAGGTAGGTTCCGATCGGTAGGTTGAAGGGTACTACCAATCGACATGACCTTTTCCCCATATAAAAGGGTCGAGTTCTCCTCATTTTTCACAACTCCTAGAATTCAGATCTTCTGCTTTTTCTTGGTAAGTTCCGTTTCTAAGATTTTTCATCATTCAAGACTTAAAAATGGCAGATTTTTTGAGTAGCGTGACCCATATGGTATGGATGGGTGTCGATGATTGGGAAAACCTAGATTGGTGAGCTAGGGTGACCCTGACATTGAGCAGCGAAAATGCCTTCGAGTTATTTGAGCCAGTTGCTGATGATCTCTTTCTTCTACATGAGCTTTCACACACTGGTCGTTTAGGGTGAGGAACCCTAGTGGCTACATAAGTATTAATGACATTTGGCATTCTTTTTATTTTTTTTTCTTCTTTTTGTTTTGTTGAGTTGACAAAAAGTTTCTTTATTGATTTTTAGAATATTGACATAGCTTTAATGAGCTTTCATTCCTGGGGGACGATCGAATTATGGATGTGTGGGAGCACCTTCCGATGGTGGTGCGCTGGGTAGTTTCCTCTATGGGTTTTGGTCACCTGGCGTCTACTTTAGACGAGACACCGTGCACTATGGATGTTCTATGTGCGCTGGGGAAATGTGGTGGGACACTACCCACACCATTCATTTGGGATTTGGGGATATAACACTGACTCCCATCGATGTCCAGCTACTACTGGGGATTGACTGCGAGGATGTCCAGATTAAGGGGGATCAGTCTTTGAGGATGACACTTGAGTCAATTGATCATACGTTGGGAGACATGGGAAGGATATTCTCAGGTGATTTGATTCACATTTCTACTATGTGGTTGACTCTTTTGAGTCGGAGGATTGATGCTATAGACGGGTTATAGGTACATTAGATGGCCTGTTTGTTCATTCTTCTTTTGTTGGGGGGTTTCTTAGTGTTGTCGAGTGGCGACGTCGTCCATCTATGGTTTTTACCAATTTTGAAGGTATCTTCGACTATCCCTATTTATGAGTGGGGGAGCCTGACCTTGGAAACCCTTTACTCTTCTCTAGAAGCTTTCACTCGATGTTGCTGTCAGACCTTTACGGGGTCCATGTACCTTCTGGAGGTAATTCTCGCATTTCTCTTCATATATTTTCTTAAATTTCCTTTTTAGTTTTTTCTAATTGTTGACTCTTGTTCTTTCTACAGACATGGTTTTATGAGGTGATTGGGCTCAATGCCCATTCGATAGGTTTTCATGATGAGGAGGTGGGGGACTTCTGCTGGATGTACCGGTGGCAGAAGTCCAACCAACGGTCAAAGCTGTCTCTTTCTCTGTCGATGGTGCATCAGGCTTTGAACACCCTGACGAGCGACCATGCTATTCCCGTTTTCCTTTTGAATCTGTTTTTTAACATTTTCGATGTTTCACAAATATTGATCTTTATTGGGGATTGCAGATGACTTTCTATCCCCGGGGGATGGATATTTAGTACATCGGGTGGCGGGGGTGCATGCGTAGATGCGTCTGCTACTGGCACACGAGTTCAACTACTCTTGGTACTTGGGGGTGGATTCGAGAGTGTTGGGGGTGATAGAGGACTTCCTTCATCCAAAGGTATATCTATTTTATTTCTTTAACATTATCTGGATTTTTTGTGATTTAGACTGGCTAATTTGCCTCTTATTTTTATTTCGTTGTATGCAGTATGTTCGAGTGTCAACTACTTGACTCAGGGACATCCGGGACTGGGTGGCCTCAGCGACTGCCTACATCTGGGACTCGGTTCTGGTTCCTTCTTGTCTAGTGCCGCCTGCTACCTTAGAGGAGGGATCGGGATCGGTATTGGGGAGTGGAGGTTCCACAACTTTTCGCCGGGGTAAGCATGCTCGCCGTTGGGATGAGGGTCTTCGAGAGAGAGATTGGGGGTTTTGGGCTGAGTTTCGCTATTTTTTTTTACCTTTTTTTCCTTTTTCCTGTAAAAAATGTAATGGTACAAATGACAATATATATAAATAAATGAGATATTTTTGTTTATTTATCTTTGTTTTAAATGACTTAATCTACATGCACTTTTTGCTTTATTGGTGAGACCGTAAAAAGGATGGGATATTTAAATAACTCAAGAGAAAATTTATTTTGAGAAAGTCTGAGTAAAAATGGATAATATAGGAAGAAACGACCCAGATTTTTTGAAATCAGGATTTATTTTTTAGATTTTTGATTTTGATAAAAAAGTAAAGATAGAATTTTCTAAAATAAGGGGGAGCCAATCGGCATACCCCTTGTCTTAGCTATTGCAGGTGAGCTCAGTCAAATCATCCTGGATTTGATTGCACTTTTTGCATCTTCAAAGTACTCGACGGGGCAGGCATTTATTTGAGTTTCTCAGATTTCTTGTTATTTAGCCAATATTTTCATGAATAAAGGGGGTAAGGTGGTGAGGTTTTTTTTTAACCATTCATATTTTCTCTTATTTCTTGTTTATTTCTTGATTTCTGTTTTATTATTTTCCAAATGGCCCTTCCCATGAGTTCATAATTCACTTCATATCTTGAGAGTTTGGAAGCTATATGTATGTACAATGTGGATTAATACACTTTTAACTCGCATTAATCTCTTTTTGGTGCAATTGGCCTATCGACTAGAACATGCTCGCGACGATAGCGTAATTTTGGTATCTCGAGGATCATGTTTTCCGCTTTGGTTTGGAAGAGGTTTGTCCAAACTATAAGGAGTTTTCAGCCATATAGGGGGTTAATCCCAGCGTGGCGGCCGCTATGCCTGAATTTTCTTGGTCTCCTCGGAAGCTATTAGAAGGACTTCTCCACGTCTCTCCTTAGGCATCTTGGTCATTGGTCATTGGGGTAATGATCTCTCTCCCAACTGTCCAGTATTCTGTACGTCTGCGAGATTTTAAAAATGTGGGCCATACCAGAGTTGTTGCCCTGGGCTTAAATTTGAAGATACTGCTGGTGACTGGGTACCTAATGATGGACCCTTAACTGGCTTCCATTACAGCATGGATATCATATCGTCGCAATCCTGTGGTGGTGATACTAACAGAGACCATGAACGGTTTCATTAATTATTTCATCAGCTTTGGCCCATCCATAGAGAACTGAGTAAACTGGTTCGTGAAGTATGGGGCTCGATGCCTGCGCTGGTTGGTGACATGGTGGGGGTGTAATGATTTTCTATAGGATGTTGAGGGCATATCGTTCAATGGAGAACCTTCTACATACCAACCAAGCAGGGGAAGTTTGGGGGCCTCAAGGAGACAATGATGATGAAAATCGTCTTCCGACAACTGAGGATATGATCTTTTGGAAGCCTGTGTTTGTTTCTTATGAAGCTTTTGTGATTGATATGTGTTTGGTCATTTTTTTTAGGTTTGTAGGAATAATTTGGGGACTCCCTACGCTGATATTTCATGTAATTGTACCGAATTCTCCCATTATCAAATAAATAGGGATTTTAATTATATTGTTGTGCCTCTTGGTGAGTTTTACATTTGAATTATCTATACCAATAACTATGGAATACATAATCCTTTTGTTGATGTAAATGATAAAACAAATTATCATTCTCGGAGGTAAGAAAAGAATACCATTTTGTAAAAAATAAGAGGACCTTGCCCATGTAAAGCATATGAGCTACCTACATACCTCTGGGGTTTAAACATTTTTTGAGTTTCATTTTGGAGAGAAAAAAGTTTTTTAGAGGATCCGGCCCCACGTAGTTCTGAGTAAAGGGAAATGCAGATTTATTTTAGAATAGAAGAGGGATAAGAGGAGTCGTAGCACGATGATATTTTGGACTAAGGGTAGAATTTTGTGAGATGGTCTAGGTTGACTGGAAGTTCCATCTCTTCTCCATAAAAGTCAGTGAGCATAGCGACGCCATCGAATATAATCTTCTTCATGATGTAGGGGCCACTCCAATTTGGCTTGAATTTCCTTCTGGGGTCCTAGACGGATTCTATGATTTCTTTGAGGGCTAAGTCCCTTTCTTAGACACCAAGGTCCTTGATTCTTTGGTTAAACGATCGCGCTATTCGGCGGTGGTACCCTTGTATATGATATAAAGCCTTTAGCCTCATTTTGTCTAATAGCGACAACTCGTCGAAACAACTTTGATTCCACTCTTCCTCATTGACTTTTCTCTCCAGCATAACGCGTAATGATGGTATTTTCAGTTCAGCGAGTAGGACTTCTTCCATGAAGTATACCAGAGAGTAAGGGGTATCCCCAGTAGATGCCGCCTGGAGGGCGTAAGGGATCCGATCGGCCCAATCTTGGCAACTTTCGATCATCTTTCTTTGATTTATTTGAGGTTCTTATTATTGGTTTCAATTTCACCCTTGGTTTGAGGTCGGTAGGGAGAAGATTTGGGTCTTTGAATCCTATACTCATCGACCAATTATGTGACCTCTACCTCAAAATGTAACCTGTTATTTAACACTAACTCATACGGAACCCCGTATCGACAGATGGTGTTCTTTCGGATGAACTTAGCTACCTTTTTAGCGTTCAGTACTGTATATGACTCGACTTTAACCCATTTGGTGAAGTAATCAATGACAACCAGGATGAACTCGCTCCAATTGGAAGCTTTGGGTGTGACTTTCCCTATGATATCGATGCCTTAGGTGGATAATGACTAGGGAGAAGTTATATTGTACAATTCCCATGGAGGCAAGTGCTAGCCATTCATGTGATGTACTGGGCAAACAGTTTGTGGAGGGTCACCCAGTCTTTCTTTTTGGCATCCCAGGGATACATATTGTTCTTTAGGAGGTGCTAAATATCATAATACCAGAACTCAACCATGTTGGAAACCTCTTCTGTGACGAGCTCAATGTGGTAGCAGTGGGTTGGTTTAGCTTATAAAGGGGCTCATCGCTATTCCCTCGGGCATGTTGACCATGGAGGCTAAGGTGGCAAGGGTGTATGCCAAACTATTCCTTACTCAGGGCAAGTAATGGAAAATGATATCTCAAAACTGTGAGGCCAGCTCTTCTAGGTCATATTATTGGGGCAAGGAAAATCTAACTTGATGGTAATAGGATTGTGAGATTCATCAGAGGTGATAAGGATTATCCCAATGTCATATCCTTTTTTGTTAGTGGAAACGTCAAAGAACATTTTCCACTAGAGGTCTTCTTGAGAGGTGCAAAGTATATCTTCATCCCGAGAACTCAAAGATCCAAATGTTGGCTTCTTTCATAGGGTAGTAAGTAAGGTAGTCAGAGATGGATCTTCTTTTCCTGGTTTCTGTATGACATACATAATATCAAACTTTTCTAGAAGCATCAACCATCAGGCCATTCGTCTAGATAGGGAAGGTTTCTTGAGAAGGTATTTAATAGGATCCATTCGAGACACAAGTCTAATGGGAAAAGCGAGCCTGTAGTACCGAATTTTTGAGTGACCCAAACAAGGGAGACACATATTTTATTCAAGGTAATGTAGTTAAATTTTTACCCGTACAATTTGTGACTGGTGTAGTAGATGGCCGTTTCTTTATGGGATTCTTTAATGTTATAGGCTAATAAAGCACCAGCTACGGTGTCTGTTGCGGTCAAGTATAGGAGTAGAGGGAGATCAGGCGGCAGTGGCATAAGTACCGGAGGTGGGGTAAGATACTGCTTGATTCTATCAAAGGCTTCCTGATAGGCTGCATTACATACTTTAGTGGAATCCTTTAGAAGCCTTTAAAGATGGGTTCATAAATAGAAGTCAACTGGCTGATGAACCGACTAATATATTATAACTTTCCCAAGAATCCTCGACCTTCCTTTTTCATTTGGGGTGGTTGAATTTCTAGTATGGCTTTCAGTTTTCCAGGGCATGCTTCAATTCCCTTATCACTAAGCATAAATCCTAAAAGATTTCCTTTGGTGACACTGAAATTAGATTTCTATGGCTTAAGTCGCATCTAGTATTTCCATAGCCGTTCGAAGAACTTTCGAAGGGAGGGAACATGACCGTCCCAATTTTTAGACTTATTGATTATATTATCCACGTATACCTCGACCTCTTTATGTATCAGATCATGAAAGATGGTTGTCGTGGCCCTTTGGTAGGTAGCCCCTGCATTTTTTAGATCAAATGGTATAACGGTGTAACAGAAGGTTCCTCAAGGGGTGATGAATGCAGATCTTTATTGATGATAAGGGTGCATCTTGATCATATTGTATTCAGAAAAACTCATTGATAAATGATTTGAGAGCATGACTGGTCATTTTATCCACAATCATGTCGATGTTGGGCAGTGGGTAATCATCTTTCTGAGATGCTTTGTTTAAATCCCAATAGTCAATGCATATGTGAACTTTCCCTTCTGATTTTGGCACGGTTAAGATATTGGCTAGCCATGTGGGATATTTGATCACCCAAATGAAACCTATGTTCCACTGCTTGACCATCTCTTCTTTAACCTTGAGTGATCATTTGGTGGAGATCTTTCGTAGTTTCTGTTTGACTGGTTTACATTCGGGGAGAGTTGGAATCTTGTGCTGTGCGATCTCGGGATCAATTCTAGGCATGTCATTATAGGACCATGCGAAGATGTCAAAGAATTACTTTAATAGTTCTTCGAGTTGCGTGCACTCATGCTCGTCATGGGTGGACACTATCCTAATTTTACACAGTTGGATATTAGAACTATATTGATAATAACAGTTTCATCCTTATTAATTTGAACCCATTTATGTTGTTTGTTATTAACCTTATTAAGATCAGTTAAGAATTATTCATTTTCAAAATCATCATCATCAAGAGTTTGATTAGAATCAAGACAATTAATGTAAGGCACAACGTACTCAAAAGCTTCATTTATTTCGTTCTTAGGAAAAACGGCATTGAGAACCTCATCAAAGGAGGTCTCAATTACATTATTATCAAAAAAAGGAATAACAACAAAAGACGAAGGGATAAGATAAACATTTGGGTTGGGTTGCATTTCAGCAGGTGGAACTGGTATAGCAATCCTGTTGAGGAGGGGTTCATCAGTGGCCTTGATTAGGATGGAAGGATACGACGATGTAACACTTGAGGGGATCATGCAGAGTGTTAGCCTCAGTGTCTACAGATTGAACGAGTCCTTGGAGTTATTTCCCTCGAAAACCTCGGTAACAACTATAGCTTTCTCAACGAGAGGTTTGAAAAAAATACCACTTAAGTCGTTTAATTCAAAATTAAACTATTTAAATGGTTCCAAAAAGTTAGTTGAAGAAACTCTTTTCTTAGAACAAATTTTAAACACAAGATGTGTAAAATATTATGAACGAGTAATTTAAGTTATAGGTTTACCAGTTTTGAAAAACAAAACTTTAAAAAAATTAAATCAACATATCCTTGAGAAAGGGATGATAGGAAGAGGAAGTATGCACAAGTAATTTTAACGTGGTAAAACCCCACCCAATTGGCAAAACATCCACGGTGACCTCTAGATCACAAAAATAAAAATCCACTAAATAAGAATAATCAAGTTACGAGCTATATAACAATTAAGACACATAATCAAACCTAAACTAAGTTCGGAGTTTGTACCAACTCCTCTGTAGTTTTCTGACTTCTCCCAAGGTTTTGATGTTGCTGATGTTCTCCCAGCTTCGTAACTCTATTCCTTTTAGCTTTACGTCAACTCTAAAGTCAAATATCTCAATACCAACACTTTTCAGTGTAGTAGTGTGAAGGTGTATGTGGTGATGTGCTCTAAATCACATGCATACAACTCACACACGCACATACTTAATTACAGATAGTATGAGTAACAAATTACAAATAGATAACTTAATATAAAAGATTTCCAAAATCAATCTAATCAAAGTATTCAGACTTTGGATCTTTAAAATATCCACAAATCAAGAGGGAATCTTGCTATAAAAAGTATCCAAGATCCTATGCACTTTCCTTATTTGAAAATATGCAATTATTTCACAAAATGTGAAATATTTGAGAGTGAAATCCCCAATCAAGATCTCAACTAGATCTAAGATTGAATATTTGAGTAAACTGAAATTAGAAAAGATTTTTGTTGGTTTAGGGCTTGAAATCAACATAACATTTTGAAAATGACCAACAAAAATAAGATTTCTCGAAATAAGAAATCTAGATGAAGATCTATCTAAGTGAACTGTATCACAGAGGCTTAATCTCAAGATTCTATGAAAAGAAACAGAGATTTAACCAACGTGATTAAGTTGGGAAAGAGATAAAGAACTGTAGAGGATGAACTTCTCAAAGCTCTAACTGATTTACTCTCAGAAAGGGGTTTTCTGGTGAGATTTGGGCTGGGTTAGGTTTAGGGTTTAATTTCTATCTCTAACTCTCTCTCTCTCTCTCTCTCTCTCTCTCTCTCTCTCTCTCTCTCTCTCTCTCTCTCTCTCTCTCACTATTATTTTCTCACTAGTTTCGACCAAGGGCAAAAGTCTAAAATGGCTGAGGCTTAGGTTGCTTATATAGCGAGCGAGGAAGGATCTAGAATCTTAGAGGCAATCTAATGGCTGAGATTAATTTTGATCGTTTGACTATCAATCTAATGGTTAAAATAAAGCAGTGCAAATAGCCAACGTTGATTGGTAAAAAAGGATTCACTTGGATTAAGTCTAAACACATGCAGATCGTTGATAACAATGATCCAAGGTTTCTCAAAGAAACACAAGTATTTGAGAGGGAATAAACACAAAATCCACCAATAATATACCCGGATGTGTTGGAACAATACAGGCTGCAAAATGCGTACCAAATTATTTAAATTTTACACCCTGAAGTCTCTAGCGCTTTTGTTTTCTACCCAAACAAACTTTAAGCCATAAAAAGAAATTGCACAACATCCCCTAAGGTTTATATACCACCAAATTTAATTTTTAAAAATCATTTAAAAATCTTAGAAATTATTTAACACATCCCAAAAATAGTAGAAAATTAATTTTAAGCGATTTAACTCACACACAAAAAAATATAGCATGAGATAATGTATGCATGCAGTCATAGTGTGTGGTGTTGGTATTGTTCACTATTTCCAAACTATATAAGCACCTATGTAATATAGACTCAAGTAAGTAAAAGATATAGGGTGCTTTAATCTCTCCCTTTGGAAATATGAGACAAAATCTCCTTTGAGTCAACGAGGACTCGTAGGGATACAAAAGACATAAGAAAAACCTATTCCTATAAAAAAAATTCTATCTACCCAATATCCTAGAAAGAAAAAAAATACATAACTCAACTAGATATAAACCAATACCCTAACAAAATTCTGTTGCAACCGACGATACTGATTCCTGAAAATAAGATAACTAAGATCAAGCTTTTTAATTGAGAATACACCAAAATGTCCAAGAGGACTCAAATTTCTCCCCCATTTTATCTCAAATGACAAAGGGCAAAGAAAAGTAGAAGAAATAATAATTCAATGTTCTTCTATGACCATACCAACATAATTGCGCAAAGATTCAAATCGAAGAAAATCTAAAGGTTTGGTAAATAGATCAACTAATTACAATTCAGAAGGAAGGTAATTTATTTCTAACTCTTTCAACTATGTGAAGAAAATGCCTTCTTCAGGACTGTGGGTTCCAGTATCCCTTGTGGTTATCGTCCCAACCCTAGTCTAGGCATGAAGTGCATACTCTTGAACATCTTTATTACGTTGACATTATCTCGAAGGCTATGTTTTGGACATAATCGATCTTTGAAATCATCCCCTGCTAGGAGTGGAAGTGGTTCGACTCAAAACCCAGAAAGAAGCATGTCATTCGCCCCATGTTGTATTTCTAGTATCGGATTTTTGGTGCTTACATTTTCAGCGTTATTATCATCACCCAAGATGGTGATGACTTGCCCCTTAGCGAAGAAATTCAGTTTCTGATGGAGAGAGGAATATGTCCCCTTAATGTGGAGAAGCCATGGTCGACCAAGAAATATATTGAAATAAGCGGGTATTTTTATAACTTAAAACTCGTTAAATGGATTGATAAGGCCAACCCTTATTGTGAGTGTTATGGATCCTATAACCTCCTGCCAAGTGTTATCATAGGCATGCACTGCGATGGAAGTTTGATAAAGGTAACTTAACTTCAAATCCAGGCAGTTGAAGATTCTTAATGGACAAACATTCAGTGTTGATCCATTATCGATGAGTGAGAGCGTGACTGTCTCTCCCATCACCTCAACGGAGATGTTGAGAGCATAGTTATGATTAGGACCAAGTTTTGAGATTTCTTCTTCAGAGAAGGAAAGCAATCTGGTAGAGGTTAAGGACCCGACCAGGTTCACGACTTTTTCTGGAGTGGTGGAAAAAGGAACTCTAGGCCCGATAAGAAATTTTATCAGAGAGTTTCTGTGTAGCTGGGAAGATATAAAGAGTCCCCACAAGGTGACGTTGGCCTGAGTTTTCTTGAGTTAGTCGAGGACTTTTCTTTCCTCGATGGTCATTTCTGGCATGGGGAGTTTCTCGACAATTCCATTTTCCTCTATCTATCCCTGCTGATTGAGGATTTGGACTCTGGTAGTGTCTTCCAAATTTTGTCATATGGATCACGAAGGTGGGAAAGGATAGAAACCCCATTTCTTCATCTATTTTGAGTTGTACGGACACTTTGTTAATTTCCCCTTGTAGATCTTCGAAAGATATCATCCCCCACACACTGATTACGAAACTAACATTTTTTTGGTTTGGTTATTCATCTGAGTTATTAAACTCATTTCCTTATCCGATGGTATCCATGTTGTCTTACCATGAGAAGTTAATTCATTCCACAACCTCAACGTCTTCTTCACATAGATCCTCCCACTCTATGAGGAGGTGCAAAAGTTAAGGGACCAACTGCCCTTGTAACTTTGAGGCATAGAGTAACTCGACCATACGACAAATCTCATTAGTCTGTCAGAGCATGTCTGGTATAATCTATATTATATCATCTAAGATGACTTTGTCAATGGGTAACACCCAATTACTTGGCTCTCGAGCCCATTTCTGAGCTTTCGTGAATAGGATGCTAAACTCTAACAGTCAACGGTCATTTCAGAGGATAATTTCAGCCCAAACTCTAGAAGTTGGTTCAGTACTGCTGGCAACCTCATATATTTCCCTCCGGACCGAGTACGAATGACAACACACGCTCTTGTGAGAAGTGACAGATTTTGGTCATCAAAAATAGGTAGGGGGTTCAAGAAAATATTAGCAGACTTTAAAGGGTTTGGGTGAAAATCTAGGTATGATGGGTGCTTTACTTGGTACGATCTGGGTAGATGGATCGAATTTCGGGTCATTCTCTAGGAAGATGGCATTTGTATGGTTTGGAGGTGGATTATGAGTGATGTTAGGTTTAGTATTGACCGGTGGGGTGATGACATCCCGATCAATTAAACCTTGGATTATATTTCTAAGATAAAATCATTGATCAGTAGTATGGACGATAGTTTGATGAAAATCACAATGGGCGTTGGGTTTGAAATTTTTTGTAAGTGGGTTTGGTATTTGATGAGGGTCTAAAGGTTTGATGAGATTTCGTCCCAACAAGGATTGGTAGATTTTAGAAAGGGGAGCATGGAGCTCGGTGTACTCTTTTCTGACTAGATTAGCACGACTTTCTAGCGCCCAAGAGGTATCGGGTTGTGAGATGTTATTGATGGTCAAGACTGTTATAAGGACATTATTTAATAAGTTAGTTATCAATTTAGTATGTCGTATACCACTACACCGTCGAAGAGCATTCAAGAACATTCAAGCATCAAATACGGATCCGAATATCAAGATCTACAACATTCAAGCGTCTGTAAGGCTAATTTCGGTGAGAAAGTATTTAAGTCCCTATATGGTTCACTTAAAAGTGTTGGGATAATTTCTAAAAGAGGTTTGAATGTTTTTCTAAAATATTTTCAAAGAGTTGAGGCGTTGTTTTCCGTCAAAATGAATTTTTCAAGATTGAAAGAAGAATTTTTGAAATAAAAAATCAATTTTTTTCATGAATTTTCTTGTTCGAACGACATGGGATCTGGTTCGAACGACATTAGATCTTGTTCGAACGACATGGGATCTCGTTCGAATGACGCTCCACCTTAAATTTTTTATATAAAGTGCATTAAACGAGGCATCTTTCAAGAAGGAGACTTGATAATTTTTGATACCAGTAATCTGCTAATAGCAGAACACTTTGTCTTCTTCAATTTTAGGGTCTAAAACCTTATTTTTCAATTCACAAAACATCCCAATCTTTTAGTGAATTATTTTGGAACCCTAGATTCAAGTTTGTTGAAACTTTACCTTTGTGGAGAGAACTCTACAACCGGAGAGCTGCGTTCTATTATAGAGGGAGTCTCTATGAAGTTACTCTTGTGGGGAAGATAATCTACACCGAGAAGACTGTGTGTCTTTGTGCTATAGATGCATGTCAACCACTACTAATTTCTAGCTGTTACTTTAAAGGTTTGATGAAGGCACCGTGCTTAACTCTTGTAAGTGATCAAGTTGTATATAAGTCAATGGTCTTGTAAACTTTTCAAAGTTCTAGAAATAAAAGGTTTTGCCCTTCGGGGATTTTTCCTGAATTTGGTGTTCCTAATATTTCATCTTGTGATTGTTTGATTTTCATATTTAATTCAACCACTTAGATGCATGTTTTAGGGTTTAACTAAAAATGGATTTTATTTGATAATTCACATTATTCCGTTGTAGCGATTCTACAAATTGGTATTAGAGCAGCTTGCACTAATTTATCGCGTATTCCTATTTTCTGCAAAATCGTGTGATATCAATTTTTTTGAAAAATCAGTTTTGTGAAAAATCGCAATTTTTCCGATGGAGAACTTATGTAATCAGATTCCCCCCTTTGATGACACGAGTCAGAGTTTTGATGACATAAATCATTTGAATTTGATGTTTGCTAAAAGAATTGATTGTTTGGAAAAAGAAAATTCTGGTTTTAAATCCGCGATGGATCTTTTGCAAACGGTTCAAAATCAACGAGATTTTTATTGTGAAATTTGTTTCTTTGGGCTATGAATTTAATGCTTTATAATTGTCTAAAAAGGAGAGTGATGATAGGGTCCTATTTTTAGAAAAAGAATTAGAGGACCTTAAAAATTCGATGGTTTGTGTTTGTGCCAAAGAGGACAAATATATTTTAATTAATGAGTTTGTGGCACGTGAAAAGACTCTTAGGGAAACGTTTGTTTTTATTGAGGGGAGCGAGATAACCTTCTAGGTTTGATTGATAATTTGAAGAAGGAGTCCCTCAGATTGGAAGAGTCTAATTCTTTGCTTGAGTTAAAAATTTTGAAGTTAAAAAATGATTTGACATACTCGAGTAGGTTTGATAGTGATGGTAAGGGCTCATGTTGTTCTCATGCTTCTAGTGCTAAAGCCAAAACCATTATTTGTTTTAGAGGGTCAATTAATCCCAGGGACGTTAGAAAAGATCACACTTGAGGTAACATTTCTCCCGTTTACACATGTTCACATTGTGGTAGGAAAGGTCACCTTAGGAGATTTTGTTTTGATCTTGAAAGAAGTCCTAGGAAGTCGAAGTCTAGTGTTTTGTTGGTTTCTAAAACCCCGTGTCGACGTGTTACATCCATTTTGGATAGGAAATCACTTTTAAATACGCTAGATTTTTGAATAGCTGATTCTCATTTGATTGCACATGACTCTTCTCTTGCCATATCATATAGATGAGTTTATCATACACTAGTTGTGGTTTCATTATATATATATGTTTGCTAGTGTTATGGCATGTGTACTTTTTGTATAAATTTTTTGAAAATTTTGAAAAATACAAAAAGATTTTATTTTGATAAAATTTTGAGAAAATCCAAAAAGAGTTTTGTATTTTGTTTGCACTGTTTATGGATAGACAGTTAGGATGACCGAGTCACGACATCATTCCATTTTTCATGTGACTATTTGATAGTGTTTTGAGACAATATATCACGTCATCTTTGTGCTTTATAATGTTTGGAGTCATTAAGATGTAATTAGTTGTTACTTCCTACTTGTTTAACTCATGATTTCCCGTATTGCACACGTTCACGAATTTGTTTGATTATTATGATTGTCTTATGTCATGTTGGTTGGGTGTTTTCACTTCAATCCTATCCTTAAAAAGAACCAAGCGTGATAAAACTTGATAAGAAAGTTGTCCATGTAAGAGCCGTTTGTGAGGTTGTGTGGTTTATTCGAAAACGGGGAAGGGTTGCGAAAGGTTCATTTGATCTTTGCGAACACTAAGCCACCATTATATCGGACCTAAAAAATTTAGAACTTTTATTATTCGGGGTCCAAAGAGGTTTAAAAGATCCCCCCCAAAATTAAAGGCAATAAAAAGAAATTAATGCCAAAAAGGGGCCATCAGTTTTTTGCACCAATTCTCCAATGTTTAAGAATTTAGATTACCTCTAAAAGAAAATATGCATGAGGGAGTTTGGATGGAATTTAAAATGGGTTTGCACGTCCTTGAAAGTCTTGAAAAAGCGCTATATAGTTTTGGATGTTATTGGTGTGAAAATCACTTTGACTTTGATTTGTTGATTTGTATAAGACGATGTCATCTAAATTCAACAATTTTTACACCTAAGGATACTGTTGATGTTCATTCGTTAGGAGTACTCGTATGCATCGTGCACATATGCTTGATTGAGTTGATTTACCTATCAAATGTGTCAAATGTGTTCACACCCATACATTCCATTTCCATGACTTGGTTGTTTAGTATAAATCCATGGCGTGTGATTTTTGGTATCTTATTTTTGTACGAAAATTTTTAAAAATCAAAAATAGTTTGTGAAAGTTTTTGAGTTATACCCTTGCATGCGCGTAGTTTGATTCATATTTGCTATGAATTTTTATCGTGACACTCCATGTTTAGTTTGTTTCTTCTTATCTGTCTATTTGGGGACATAATAAAAAGGGGGAGAACGAATTATGATTTTATGTGGGAGTTTGCATTATGGGGGGAATTTGATTAGATTGATTGATTTATTCTTATATCATTTCAAACTCGATGCGTCACGAAGGTATTTTCTTTATCTCATGTGTGTAGGTACGAAGATTGATGATTATTGGATTGCACACCCTGATGAGAAAAGCTTTGAGATTTGTTGTTGAAGACTTTTGAAGAAATTTTGAAGACTTGCAAATTTTAGTATTTTCCATTTTTGGGTTCATGGAGGATATTAGATTTGTACAGGCACTTTGATTTGATAATTCGGAGTTTTTATGTATATACCGGCATAGACATAGGGGGATATTTGTAAGGACATTATTTTATAAGTTCGTTATCAATTTAGTAAGTCGTATACCACTACACCGTCGAAGAGCATTTAAGAACATTCAAGCATCAAAGACGGATCCGAATATCAAGATCTTCAACATTCAAGCCTCTGCAAGGTTAATTTCGGTGAGAAAGTATTTAAGTCCCTATATGGTTCACTTAAAAGTGTTGGGATAATTTTTAAAAGAGTTTTGAATATTTTTCTAAAATATTTTCTAAGTGTTGAGGCATTGTTTTGCGTCAAAATGAATTTTCCAAGATTAAAAGAAGAATTTTTGAAATAAAAAATTAATTTTATTTTTCGTGAATTTTCTGGTTTGAACGACATGGGATTTGGTTCGAACGACATCAGATCTTGTTCGAACGACATGGGATCTCGTTCGAAGGATGCGCCGCCTTAAATTTTTTATATAAAGCGCGTTAAACGAGGCATCTTTCAAGAAGGAGACCTGACGATTTTCGATACCAGCAATCTGCTAACAGTAGAACACTTCGACTTCTTCAATTTTAGGGTTTAATACATTGTTTTTAAATTCACAAAACATCCAAATATTTCAGTGAATTATTTTGGAACCCTAGATTCAAGTTCGTTGAAACTTTACCTTTGTGGGGAGAACTCTACAATCGGAGAGCTGCGTGCTATTGTGGAGGGAGTCTCTATGAAGTTACTCTTGTGGGGAGGATAACCTACACCGTAAAGAATGCGTGTCTAGGACTGTGTGTCCTTGTGGTATAGCAGTGTGTCAACTACTGTTGATTTCTAGACGTTACTTTGAAGCTTTGACGAAGGCACCGTGCATTACTCTTGTAGGCGATCAAGTTGTATGCAAGCCAATGGTCTTATAAACTTTTCAAAGTTCTATAAATAAATGGTCTTGTACACTTTTCAAAGTTCTATGACGTTGTATGTAAGTCAAATGGATTTGTAAGGACATGTGGGGGTGTGGGGAATCGAATTTATTCTTCTATTAACCTGCCTAAGTCCTTTTAAAAGCTTGTAACAAAAGCGCCTAAGATGACCTTACCTACCTCAATGTGTGCATGTGTAAATCGGGCGGTTAACATTATTTGAAGGTGGCCCTCTCCTCAAATTTATCGATTGCTCTCTTCGAATTTGCCTAGGTGTCTCTCTCCTAATGATCCTAGGAGGTTCTCTCACGATGTTCCTAGGGGGATATTTCCTAACAAACTTAGGTGCCTCTTTCTTAATAATCCTAGGAGGCTCTATCACATGTGTGGGAATGGGTGCAACATATTTTTCAAGACCAATCCCACCCCTATCCTTTTTAATCTCAATAGTGCGTAAAATCTTATCACGTTTTTCAGACCTAGACTCCAAATCAAATTTCACTTTACTCGAATCTTTAAATTTCACCTCAAGTTCACCTATCCTAGATTCAAGCAAACGCCTAGAGTATTCAAAATCTAAAAGTTCCTTTTTCATAACATCCATCACACCTCAAAGACTATCTCTCTCACCCTCAACATATCCTAATTTCTCTTTAAGCATCTCCTCACGTGCCCTAAGATTCTTAATCAATGCATCAGTATTATCATTATCTAAAGCACGCTTCTTCAATTCAGCTTCAAGTTTCAAGTTTGCCTTTTTTGTCTTTAAAGATTCGAAATACAAATTATTGTAGGCAACTTGCAACTCACTCAATTCTTCTTCTTCCTCCTCACTCTTTTCACCCTCACTCTCATCACTAATCACACGGATGGGAAGCTCTCGCCTAGAAGCATAAAAGAATTCTTCTTCCGAATCACTATCACTAAGGGTAGAAACATGAGATGACGATTTATTCAATTTCTTCTTTAAATTTATGGTACATTCATCTAATGTGTGACCAATACCCTCACAACAAGGACACCTCTCAGAGTTATTTTCAATAGAAGATTTAAAACAAGAGTTTGTGTGAATTTTCCAATTAACCTTTCAAAAAGTTGACATAAAAAATCATCAAAACCACCAAAAGCCATTTTTGTGAAAAATCCGGATCAAAACACAATAACTTAGTGCAATAGGCTCTGATACCAATTTGTAAAACGTATGACTATGTGATAATTGATTAAATTTGCAAATTTCTAATTTGGAACACTTATTTAATTAGTGTCTATTTTTAAATCAAAACAATTTAGCTTTAAACATGCAACTACATGTGTGCGTGTGTTAACCCATAAATAAATAAATCATGCTACACAAATTTTAGGAAAAATCCTCAAAGGGAAAAACCTTTTATTTCTAGAACTCTGACAAGTTTACAAGATCATTGACTTATATACCATCTTGCTTTCGTCCACAAGAGTAACGCACGGTGTCTTCGTCAAACCTTCAAAGCAACGACTAGAAATAAATCAACAGTGGTTAACACGCAGCTATACCACAAGGATGCGCAGTCCAGACACGCAGTCTTCACGGTGTAGGTTATCTTCCCTACAAGAGTATCTTTATAGAGACTCCTTCCACAATAGCACGCAACTCTCCGGTTGTAGAGTTCTCCCGACAAAGAATGAACAAAAGCAAAGTGTGTTCTTAAACACCAAAATAATTCACCAAAGCATATGGGATTTTTGTGAATTGAAAACAAAAGGGATAAAAACCCTAAAAGAAAAAGTCAAAACGGATTCTGCAGATTCGTAGTTTTCTTTATTTCAAAACGCCGGGACTTCTTAATGAAAATGAAACCATTTAATGAGTATCTATAGAAAATCGCGTCGCCTCGGTCATTTGAATGAAAAAGGGATCTTGCTCGAACGAAGGACACATGTCATTTGAACGACATCGTGCGACATCTACATGTCGCTCGAACGAGATGAGATCTCGCTTGAACAACCTGGGCATTAAAATCGAGTAATTCTATAGGATTTAGAAAAATTACTCATTTTCAAAATTTGACGAAAAAGTCTTCTCCAAAGTAAGGTATTTAAAACATAACCTTACCGAAGTAAACTTTACGGAGTCTTTTTGATGAAGAACATTGATATATTCAGATCCGTCTTGATGTAGATTGCTCTTGAACTTATTTGACGGTTGTAACGGTATACGACATAAATAATTGATAACGGACTTATAAAATAATGTCCTTACAACTATAGCAGGCTTCTCGTATTTTCTTGGAGTGAGCTGTTTGGATACTTTCTTTGGCTCAACTTCTATCTTGGCAATACTTTCTTCAATCTCCACTCTTGCTTCCCGAAGAGTTAAAAAATGTGGGTAATACTGTCTTCCCATCGTTGCTCGGACATGGGGTAAGAAGTTTTTCTTCACAATACTGACATGATCTTCCTCGGAAGGCCAGTTGGTCATAGTAGCCGCTTTCTCCCTCCACTTTGCTATGAAATTGCTGACAGTTTCTCTGAAAAATTCTAGATCACGATGTGTAACCTCCAATTCCTTGTTGTATTTGTATTGTGACATAAATTCACAGGTAACATCCTCCCAACTGTGAATTATAGATTACTCGAGGGATATAAACCAATGAAGAGCACTGTCCTTCAAACTTTGTTGGAACATCTGGGCCATTATTTCCTGAAAGGCACCTGGGAGAGTTATGCTTCAGTGGTAGCTTTGAAGATGAACAAATGGGGGACCCGTTACCCCCAATCTTCTCAATGTTAGACATCTTGAACTTTTTCGGCAACCTTGATTTAGGGTAGGGGATATATGGGTATAATCCATATAGTTCTCGTAGATTCAAACCTGATCAAACTTCTTGGTTAATAGGTTAAGGTCCCCCTTGACCTTGTTTCACTCTTCTTCCTTTGGATCAATAGGTACTGGCAGGTTAGCCCCTGGCCGAGCAAGGTTCGACATAGGGAGCTGAGCTGGTGGTGGACCATTATAAGGAGGGGCACGTGGAGTGTACTGATACTCTTTAGGAATCCAAATAGGCTCAGGTGTGGGTGGAACCATCACTCGAGAGAAGAGGACCTCGGGCTCCTAAAAAAATGGGATTCAGTTTCACCATATGTCATGAACCTCAGATTGAAGGTTTTCAAGCTCAGGGAAGAGGAACTCAGGTTGCACATTCGGTACTTGGTCTGCGTTCTTCATGGAGGGTTGGTGAAGGTAGATTCTAGACTTGAAAGAAGTAATGGGATAACTGACGGAACGACGATTTGACAGAAGATCGAAGCAAATAGGGAGCTAGGCCAAGGTCACATATGCGATCGATCAGAGAAGGAAAATTATTAGAATTTATTTTTTGAAAGAGAAAATGAAGAATTAATTTTTATTGGAAAATAGGAAAATGTTTTTGACACCTTTCGAAAAGGGGAGGATAAAATATTTTTGGTATTTTTTGACCAAATGAGGGAAAATATTTTTGATATTTTGATAAAAGAGGGGACACTTTTGGCAAATAAGGAGGGAAAAACGAGAGCAGAGTCTTAGCATGATTATTATTATGTTCATGTTTTCACTTGTAATAGGTTTACCTAAATGCAAAAGAAATGCCGAACGGGACCCGAGCAAAAAATATGTAAAACATGGTTTTACTTGTTTCCAGGATCATGGATAAGGTCCCGTTTTGAAAAAAAAGACGAAATCGCACAAAAATTTGGGCAGCATACCGACTCGGTATTTCGACAGAGTTTCATGTAGTAACCGTCAAACTAAATATGAAAGCCCTAGGTTTCATGCCTATATGAGGGTATGCAATTGTTGGGTTAGTTGAAAGGTTCCCCCATTGGCATGACTTCCATGATATACTTCTTACTTTTGAGGGAAATCGGTATGCATGGATAAGCCATTTGATATACTTGAATGTACGTGAATTTTCTCACTATATACCTCGTGGGGATAATACGTGTGAGAGAGATAATTCGATATACTCGATGTATGTGAACGAGTTCCATGCTATATACCTCCCATCACGACTTCGGTCAAGCAGTACAATGCGAGGGGAACCATTCGATATGCATCGAAGGTACTAGGCCATTGGAAGGTGAGAGTCATATTGCTTAGGTTTACGCCCTGCAGGACTAGCACCCATTGTAAAATGATCCCCCAATACAGGACAATTTTTGGTCAATATATCAATGATGTTTGTGATGTAGTGTGCAAAATGCATGATTCTTGATTAGTGTATTATGGAGAGAGTATTTTATTTGTCATGATGGGTACTATACTAATAAGGAAGAATGTACAAGTATTATGAAAATTAAATCAAGCATGGATCATGGAGATTACACGAAGAATGGATATATAAGAGTGAGTGATGTGTGAATATCTACAAGTGAGTGTGTGGTAGTGAATCTAAGCATGGACCATCTACAACTGGTGTGTGATAAGTAGATGTGATCATGGATATATATAAGTGTGATAAGTGGAGGTATGTGCCAGTAAAGACTAAACATGGATATTCTAAGTGGTGTGTGAAGCATGTGGACATAAGTGAACCTATATACAAGTGTACGTAATGTGAGGTGTACATGGAGAATATTTACATGTGTGTGAAGTGAAAAGTGAGTGAGAAGTGATATAAACATGAGGTAGATATATATAAGAAGTAATAGAGAAGAAAAGGGAACACACAGGTAGGTGTATATGAGAACAAGCAGAAAATGATAACACACATGCAAACTAAGTCTAGAACCCCTAAGTGAATCCCCAGCGGAGTCTCCACTGTGGCCATCCCTCTCGGGGTTTTCCTCCTTCTCCATCTAGGGGGTCGGCGCTCGCACAGGCGGTAAAGATAGGGAAAGGTATCACGCCCTTTCTAGGAATGCTTCGACCATCGTCGATGTGGGGTGATATAAAGAGATAGAGTCGCAAAACTATTTTGCAAAAAATAGGCAAAATAACATGTTGCCGCCTCGAGAGAACATCATTAAAGAAAATTGATTCTTTCGAAACCAATTAGATCAAAGGTTCGAGGGCTAAGCTATGGAATGGGAAAGTGTTAGGCACCCATACGGCCCTTTTTGTCTCTCATGGTCTTATGTTACTATTTTCTTTAATTTTTTTATAAAGTGTGTGTGTGTGTGTATATGTATGTGTATGTGTATGTGTATGTATAAGTGGATATCGAAATCGCTCGACTCATGTCATGGAAAAATACTGAGTGAGGTCATCCATTGGAATGTTCCCAAAATAATACTTAAAAATATAATATGTGCGCTTATCAAGATATTGATCATTATGATGAAATGATAATATGTGTTGGATAAGACGCAAGTACGAATCACAATTATGATATATATAAATAATACATGGATAAAATAGGAAAATAGGAATCGAGTCTCGGGTTTTAGCCCAAGACACCTATGTAGCCTATAAAGGCATCGAAGTTCGCATAGTTTGCATGCGACATAAGGGTGTGGTTTATCCCACAAATTCAAACGGGGATTTTATTTTACGTGTGCAAGAAAAAAGTGTTTTTTAGTTTTGAGAAAATAAAGTGAAAAATCCCGTTGGAATTTATTGGTGTAGCCGTCTTTTTCTTGTTTTGTGTTTTTGTAGAAAATATATTTTGTGCAATATTACTAATAAAGGATTGAAGATAATATGTGTATGATCTAAAGTAAAAGATAAATTAAGAACTTATATAACTAATGCAAAAATAAAGAAATTTAAAGAGAGAGAAGAATGCTTCGACCAATTATGAAGACTTGGAGATTGATCTTAATTGATGATCAGCATACTTGCAAGTGGGTGAAGAATGTAGGCGATATTTTTCTAAATTGTATGTTTAAGGGATGGAAACGAAAGGTGGAGAAAGGTTCCAAATAAGGAAACCTCACTGAGTTAAGAAGAATGTTGCTGAGATCACTGAAGTTGATGTTTTTTGAGGTGCCTTTGAAGTGAGCTCATGCTCTCCTCATGGTCAAGGGACTTCCGATCGACATTGTCTGTAACACCCCGCTAAATTAAATACCTGGTGGCCAGTCCCATACCAAATTAAAACAGAATATACAGTTGGCTCATTCTTAGCATCACTGTCGAAAACATTTACAACTCACCCAATACCCAATTAAGCTGGTGTTAAAAACTTTCCAAATTTTAATTTCAACAAAATCCATTTTTAGTTTACGAATAACACAACACATATTATTCTACAACACTGATAACCAAATAGCTGACACAAAAGAATTTAAATGCAATTGGAATAAACATTCCCACATAATAATCCAATACAGTAATCCCAACAATATTAAATGTATTAAAATGACACGAGTAGAAGAGTATTTGACTCAGATAGAAAAGAGATAAATGAATTCCTTTAGGCGACATGCCCTAACTAAAAGAATACTGTGAATCAAATGAAGATAGGTGTCTAAGCAATACTCCATAGCTCCATAGCTCGTCATAATCCGCTAAGGTTGGCGTCCCTGTTGCTGGACACCTGATATAGAAGGTACAATAGAAAAGAAAATATGCAAGGAAACGGGTCAGATCCCGATGTAAAAAATGATTTTGAAAACAACAAGTATTTAACAAGTGCAATAAAGCATTTATTATGTACATGTCAGTATTACAACTCTCACTTGCTATTCTCACCTCTCATCTAGAGTGCACATTTAACGTTTCCTATTAACCTCCTAGTTAATGGTTCCTCTCAACTACTTTCCATAATATGATTCTATCCCATATCATAACCCTGTATGTCCCATACCATACGTCATATAATCATTCATATACGTTTCCCATTACCATGAATCATTTCTCATTAATATTAATTAAGCTCTTCAATTCTATAAGAATAACTATTCATTAACTTAGTTCAATTCTTTATCTCAATTCACCGTTATCCACAATTATCACACTGTAGATGATTTAACCACTATATATACACATACAATTAGCCAGCTGTGAGACACTGATAATGTAGTAAAGTTTGATCGGAATAAATGACATGTCTATGATTAAACCAATAAACTTCTATTGCAAGGGGTGAGGACTAAAGACAATTGTTATGGGATCATGACTGAGTCCTCATTTGTCTGTAATAGTGCCCCGATCACTACTATAGATCTGTGGTACCAACGTCTAGGTCATGTTAACTTTCGAGATTTGGAAACGTTAGTAAAAAAGGACCTATTAAGTGGCTTACCATCGCTTGGAAAGCCAACTTTCGCAGTTTGTGGACCTTGCCAGTTGGGAAAGCAAATTTGTAGCCCCCATCGAAAGTTGAATTCCATTAGAACCTCTCGCATCCTTGGGTTGATACATATGGATCTTATGGGTCCTACTCATAGTGAGAGTTTAGGGGGTAAGAGGTACATTCTCGTGATGTTAGATGATTTCTCACGCTACTCGATTGTAGGCTTTATTCAAGAAAAATCCGATGATGTGGATTTTCTTACTACCAAGTGCCGCGTCTTGCAAAATTAACATGGTGTCACTATTAATAGAATACGTAGTAACAATGGCACTGAGTTTAAAGAAGAAAAAGTAGATATTTTGTGTGAAAGCCTCGAAATCAAACACGAATTTTTGGCCGTTAGGACTCCTTAGCAAAATGGGATTGTTGAGAGGAAGACTCGAACGATTTAGGAGATGGCTAGATCTATGCTTTGGGTCATAAAGTTGCAAGAAGATTTTGGGTAGAGGTGGTGTCTACAACATGACATACGGTGAATAAGGTATATCTTCGTCCACACACACTTATGACGCCCTACGAATTGTGGACTGGAAAGCAACCTAATCTTTCATATTTTTGTGTCTTTGGGAGCAAATACTGCATCATACGGGATAGAGATCAATTAGGAAATTTTGACTCCCGGAGCGATGAGGGGATATTTTTAGGTTATTCATCGTCTAGTAGAGCTTATTGGGTGTATAACCTGAATAGCACTAAGGTTATGGAGTCAATAAATGTCACTAAGCTTATTGGATGAACCATCAACGTTTATTGATTCTAACCTTTTGGGTGAGGGTGATGCACTTACTGATGATCCCGTTGTGCCTTCCATACCTAAAGTGGATCCCATTCCTGATTTAGGGGACACTCCTGCTTAGGTTCACAAGAGTCATGATCCTTATACTATATTAGGAGATCCCACCCTTGGGGTCAAGACTCGTGCTCAACTAGAAAACATTGTTAGCCATGTTTGCTACACGTCCAAAATTGAGCCCAAGAAATATAAGGAAGCACTCAAAGATGAACACTGGATATGTGCTATGCAGGATGAGTTTCTTCGGTTTAGAAAGAATAATGTCTGAGAATTGGTCCCCTGACCGAGTGAGACAAATGTGATAGGTATCAAGTGGGTCTTAAAGAATAAGGTGGATAAGAATGGTACCATTATCCGAAATAAGGCTAGGTTGGGCACTCAAGGCTGCACACAAATTGCGAGTGTAGACTTTGACAAGAAATTTTCTCCTATTATGAGGCTTGAGTCCGTCTGCTTACTACTCGCCATCGCATGTCATCTGCGCTTCAAGTTATATCAGATGGATGTCAAGAGTGTCTTTCTGAATGGCATTCTATAGGAGGAGGTTTACATTGAACAACCAAAAGGTTTTGGAGACCCTAAGTACCCTGATCACGTCTAGGAAAGCCTTGTATGGTTTGAAGCAAGCACCCTGTGCTTAATACGAGAGGCTTACTTCCTATCTCTTATACCGTTGCTTCAATAGAGAGGGAGTTGATATGACCTTGTTCATTAGGAGAGATGATAGTGATATTTTGGTTGCCCAAATCTATGTGGATGACATAGTCTTTGGATCCACGTGCTCCTAGCATGCTCAACACTTTGAGGAGGAGATGAAGAGTGAGTTTGATATGATCATGGTTGGTGAGCTTACTTTCTTCCTTGGTCTCCAGGTCCGTCAGCTAGAGGATGGGATGTTCATCTCCCAATCCAAGTATGCCAGAGACCTTGTGAAGAAATTTGGTCTGGACTCTGCTAAGCATGCACGTACACCGATGAGTACCTCAACTAAGCTTACAACGACACTTCAGGAAAGGAAGTAGAGCAAATATTGTATCAGAGTATGATAGGTAGTCTTCTCCACTTGACTGCCAATCGTCCCGACATAACCTTTAGTATTAGAGTTTCTTCTTTGGTTCTGGTCTTATCTCTTGGTTGAGCAAGAAGCAAAACTCCATCTCTTTGTCCACTGCGAAGGCTGAGTACATAGCCTCCGGGAGTTACTGCACGTAACTTATGTGGATGAAGCAGATGTTAGAGGATTATGGGATATCACAGGACACCATGATTATTTCCTATGATAACACGAGCGCGATACATATATCCCGTAATCCAGTCTAGCATTCGCGCACAAAACACATTAGGATACGCGAGCACTTTTTCCGTGAGCTTGTAGAAGAAAAGGTCGTATCCTTGAGTTTTGTATCTACCGACCTCCAGTTAGCTGATATCTTCACGAAGCCTTTAGATACCCTTAGATTCAAGAGCCTTATGAAGTCTTTAGAAATTTGCACAGTTGACTGAGGGGTGGTCACCAGGTCTAGAGTAGGATACATTTTTTTTAATCATATCATTTGATTCCTATCTCTACATTGCATCATTTGTATATTTATTTGTTTTTTTTTAAATTGAAAAATCCAAAAAGATTTTATTTTTTTAATTTTAGAAAAAAAATAAAAGATTTTCTTTTGATAATTTTTTTTTTTGAAAACATAAAAAGAGTTTTGTATTTTGTTTCCTTCATTTATGGATGAACATTTAAGATAACCATAGCTACCACTTCATTCCATATTTCACGTGACTGTTTGACAGTGATTTGAGATGCTACATCATTTCATCCATGTGCTTTACATTGTTCGGAGTCTTTGAGATGTGATTAGTGATATCTTGTACATGATTGGCTCCTTATTTCCTTTCTTGCACACATGCATGGTATTATTTGAGTATTATACTTTTCTATCACATATTGTCTTAAATGTTTCCATCTCAATTATGTCTATACGATGTCCAAAATGTGATAAATCTTGACAAGAAAGTACGTAGTGCATATGTAAAAAATATTTACTGTGAGGAATTAATTGCAACAAAATATGTTTAGTGAATCACGGTAAAGGTCTATGAGAGTTTGCAAATTAACTCGTCAAGAAGGCCTCCGTTTGAAAAAGAGCCCGGAAAAATTAAATAGCAATAAAAAAGAATCTCATGCCAACTCAAATGGGCTAATAGGTTTCAATTTCATCACCTCAAAAGAAAAAATATAATGTATAATTATTTATGAGGGTGTTTGGATGGAAAGAAATAAAAAAGGGGTTTGCACGTCCTTGAAAGTCATGAAAAAACTTTT
The DNA here is from genome assembly GCA_949130495.1 of Sambucus nigra. NCBI lineage: Eukaryota > Viridiplantae > Streptophyta > Magnoliopsida > Dipsacales > Adoxaceae > Sambucus > Sambucus nigra. The sequence continues at coordinate 332,733,050 of OX422208.1, forward strand.
CACACATTTTGGATGTTATTGGTATGAAAATCACTTTGAGTTTTGATTTGCTGATTTGATTGAGTCAATTTATTTTAATTCCAAATTTTTTTTACACCTAAGGAAGATGTTGAGTTCATTCGTTAGAAATATCCAACATTCATTGTGCACATATGTTATAGTTGTATGTAATGATTTTCCTGTTGAATTTGTTCACATCCTAACATTTCCTCTATCATTGGCTTGGTTGTTTTAGTGTTCTTTCATGGTGTGATTTTTTTTTCATTTTTTTTTTTGAAAAATACAAAAAGAGAAAGTCTGTTACCTTGTGACATTCTCCATTTGTTTTGCGTATGTTCTTCATATCTGTCTATTTGGGGACGTCATAAAAATGGGGAGAGAGAATTATGGGGGAGAATTGCGAGTTTGTTGTTATAATGATTTGCTTGCTCATTCTAGATATTTATTTATGCTTATCATTATATTTCAAACTGTTGCGCATCACAGGTTATCTCATGTGTGTAGGTATCAAAATGGAGAATCATTTTTGCATACCCTGATGATGATAAAGAAAGTTTGGAGAGTTAAAGATTTGAAGATGATCTCATCTCTGAAGACACACATTTAGTATTTCCAGTTTTCGGACTTAATGGGGATATTAAATTGTATTTCAGTTTTTTTTGGCAGCATAATTTGAATATTTTTATGTATGTACCGATATAGACATAAGGGGAGATTTGTAAGGACGTGTTTTATAAATGTCCGGGTTAGAATCTAGGAATTTTTAAGTGTCCTAGATCACAATTAAGTATGTCTGATATCGCTACATTCAACACGTCTCCACGATCATCCACAACAGCCTTGATCCGAATTCATGTATCCATCATCTTCATGCGTGCATCATGTGACAAGAAACGTACACTTCAACAGTTACCACTACTCCACGTACTTATGGTAAAAATAATTTTAATTGGAGTGTTTATTAATTTGCATAAATAGCTGTGAATATTTTTTTAAATAAATTTTCGAAGTCTCGAAGATGATAAACACGCTAAATCTTTTTAAGGAGGTTTTCTGAGACACGACACTGATGTCGTTCGAACGACATCGTATCTCGTTCGAATGACGCACCGCCTCAACTTGCCTATTTAAACAGTGTTCATGCTACACGCTTTCCCAAGTATGCATACCTCCGTTTCTGCAAAAAAAGTACCTGTTTCCAGACTTCATATTTTAAGGTTTGCAATACCTTTTTGATTCACAAATATTTCCTAATTCTTTATGTGAATACTCTAAACCCCACAGGATGATTATACTACTCATCTGGAGAACACTTGTGGAAAAGACGAAGCTTTTTCATTGCTGACCTTCTGGAGCTCTTGCGGGAACTCTAGTCGACGACATCGAAACCGACGCCTGAGGGTATTTCGTGTGTCACTGCTTGTATTTTCATTGTAATCCGTGTAAATTGCTCTTTACAAATTATAGTAAAAATAAGATGGTTTTGCCCCTGTGGGAGATTTTTCATCAACTGTGATTGTCTTGCATGCTTAAATTATTTCTTTATTCAATCATGTTTGTGTGCAAGAGTTAAAAATTGTTAGGATTAAAATTGGAATTTAATTAAATAAGTTTCACATTAATTGCTGGTGCATTCACAACCTCGCTGACTTAAGAAGAATGTTTTGAGATCACTAAAGTTGATGTAACCCGCAGAACCGATCACGTAGTCATGGGACACCCGATTTGAGAACACGACCAAAATTTACAAACTATTAGACTTAGGCTTAAAAACATGTCATCAAAGGGTGAAAACACTAAACAACCCCGTAAGAGGCACGAAGACCTCGTACGAGGCCAATGTAACCCACAAGAACCGACTGCGTAGTTACGGGACCCCGGTTTGAGAACACAACCAAAATTTACAAACTGATAGACTTAGGCTTAAAAACATGCCTTCAAAGGGTAAAAATGTAAAAACGACACAAAATATCCCCGTAAGAGGCATGAACACCTCGTACGGGACCAATGTAACCCACACGAACCATTCACGTAGTCACGGGACCCCCGGTTTGAGAGCACGGCCAAAATTTGGAAACTTTTAGACTTAAGCTTAAAAACATGTCGTCAAAGGGTGATAACATAAAATTACCACAAAACAGCCCCTTAAGAGGAACGAACACCTCGCACGGGACTAATGTAACTCGTAGGAACCGATCGCTTCGTTATGGGACCCCCGATTTAAAAACACGACTAGAATTTCCAAACTGTTTGATTTAGGCTTAAAAACATATCGTCAAAGGGTGAAAACGTAAAAAAATCAAAAGCCCCCATAAGAGGCACAAACACTTCGCACAGGACCAATGCAACCCACAGAAACTGACAGCGTAGTCACGGGACCCCCAGTTTGACAGCACGACCAAAATTTGTAACCTGTTAGACAGAGGATTAAAAACATGCCGTCAAAGGGTGAAAACGTAAAATAATAAAAATGAACTCGTAAAAGGCACGGGCACTTCGCAAGGGACCAATGTTACCTACCGAGACTGACGATGTAGTCACAGGACTCCTGATTTAAGAACACGACCAAAAATTTTCAAATTGTTAGACTTAGGTTAAAAAACGTGTCGTCAAAGGGTGAAAACATAAAATATTCACAAAACGGCCCTGTAAATAGAACGAACACCTCGCACGGGACCAATGTAACCCGCAGGAACTGATCACGTAGGTACGAGACCCCCGATTTGAGAGCAGGACCAAAATTTTCAAACTGTTAGACTTAGGCTTAAAAAATACCTTCAAAGGGTGAAAACTTAAAACATCCACAAAACGGACCTGTAAGAGGTACAAACATCTCACACGAGACTAATGAAACTAGCAGCAACTGATCGTGTAGTAACGGGACCACTGGTTTGAGAGCACGATCAAAATTTATAAAAATCTAGACTTGGGCTTAAAAACATGTCGTCAAAGGATGAAAATGTAAAACAATCATAAAATAACCCCGTAAGAGGTACGGACACTGCGCACGGGACTAATAGAACTTACAGGAACTGACCACGTAGTCACGTAACCCCCAGTTTGAGAGCATGACCAATATTTGAAAATTGTTAGACTTAAGCTTAAAAACATGCCGTCAAAGGGTGAAAACATAAAACAACCATAAGAAGGCCCCGTAAGAGGCACGAACACCTCGTACGGGACTAATGTAGCCCGTAGGAATCGACCTAGTATTCACGAGACCCCCATTTTAAGAGCACGACCAAAATTTATAAACTATAAGAGTTTGACGTAAAAACATGTCGTCAAAGGGTGAAAACGTAAAACAACTACAAAATGGCCCAATAAGAGGCACGAGAAGCTCGCACGGGGCCAATGTAACCTACGGGAACTGATCTCATAGTAACGGGACGCCCTGTTTAAGAGAACGACCAAAATTTGCAAACTGTTAGACTTAGACAAAAAAAGGTCAAAGGGTGAAAAAGTAAAACTGCCACAAAATGGCCCCGTAAGAGGTACGAACACCTCACACGGGACAAATGTAACCCGTAAAAATTGACTGCGTAGTCATGGGACCTCTGATTTGAGAACACGAGCAAAATTTGCAAAATAGACTTAGGCATAAAACCATACTGTCAAAGGGTGAAAAACTAAAACAGTCACAAAATGGCCCCATAAGAGGCACGAACACCTAACACGGAACCAATCTAACCTGAGGAGCCGACCGCGTAGTCATAGGACCCCCGATTTGAGAGCACGACGAAAATTTGAAAACTGTTAGACTTAGGCTTAAAAATATGTCGTCAAAGGGTGCAAACATAAAACAACCACAAAACGGTCCCATAAGAGGCACGAACACCTCGCACGGGACCAATGTAACTTGCAAAAATTGACCGCGTAGTCACGGGACCCCTAATTTGCGAACATGACCAAAATTTATAAACTATTATACTTAGGGTTAAAAACATGTCATCAAAGGGTGAAAATGTAAAACAATCACAAAATATCCTCGTAAAAGGCACGAACACCTCGCATAGGACAACTGCAACCCGCAGGAATCGACTGCATTGTCACGGGACACCCGGTCTGAGAGCACGACCAAAATTTACAAATTATTTGATGTAGGCTTAAAATTATTATCAATGGGTGAAAACATAAAACAACCACAAAATGGTCCCGTAAGAGGAACGAACTCCTCGCATGGGACCAATGGGACCCGCAGGATTTGATCGCATAGTAACGGGACCCTCGGTTTGAGAGCATAACCAAAATTTGCAAAATATCTAGACTTACGGTTACAAATATGCCGTCAAAGGGTGAAAACATAAAATAACCACAAAATGGCCCTGTAAGGGGCACGAGAACCTCGTATGGGACCAATGTAACTCGCAGGAATTGACTGCATAGTCACGGGACACCTGGTTTGAGAACACGATCAAAAATTACAAACTGTTAGACGTAGGCTTAAAAACATATCGTCAAAGGGTGAAAACATAAAGCAACCACAAAACGGCCCGGTAAGATGCACTAACACCTCGCACGGGACCAATGTAACCCGCTGGAACCGATCACATAGTCAAGGGACACCCTATTTGAGAGCTCAACCAAAATTTGTAAACTATTAGACTTAGGTTTACAATCATGTCGTCAAAGGGTAAAAAGGTAAAAAAATCACAAAGCGGACCCATAAGATGCATGAGTGCCTCGTATGAGACAATTGTAATTCGTAGGAATTGATCGCGTAGTTACGAGACCACCGATTTTAAAACACGACCAAAATTTGAAAACTGTTAGACTTAGGCATAAAAACATACGGTCAAAGAGTGAAAACATAAAACAATCATGAAATGGCCTCGTAAGAGTTACGAACACCTCGCATGAGACCAATGTAACCCATAGGAACCAACTGCATAGTCAAGAGACCCCTGGTTTGAGAGCACTACCAAAATTTGCAAACTATTAGACTTTGACTTAAAAATATGCCGTCAAATGGTGAAAATATAAAACAACCCCAAAAAGGCCCCGTAAGAGGCAAGGACACCTCGCATGAGACCAATGTAATCCACGGGAACTAGTCGCGTAGTAACGGGAACCCCGATTTGAGAGCACCACGAAAATTTGCAAAATATCTAGACTTAGGCTTAAAAATATGTTGTCAAAGGGTGAAAATATAAAACAACCACAAAACGGCCTCGTAAGAGGCACGGACACCTCGCACGGGACAATGTAATTTGCAGAAATTGGCTGCATAGTCACGGGACCCCCGGTTTGATAACACGACCAATATTTGCAAACTATTAGACTTAGGTTTACCGTCAAAAGGTGAAAATATAAAACAACCATAAAATGGCCCTTTAAGAGGCACGAACACCTCGTACGGGACCAATGTAACTCGCAGGAACTTACCATGTAGTCACGAGACCTCCAGTTTAAGAGCACGTCTAAAATATGAAAAATATCTAGACTTAAACTGAAAAACATTCCATCAAAGGGTCAAAACATAAAATAGCCATAAAATGGCCCCGTAAGAGGCACGGATACATCGCACGGGACCAATGTAACTCATAGGAACTGACCACATAGTCACAGGACCCCTGGGTTGAGAACACGACAAAAATTTGCAAACTTTTAGACTTAGGCTTAAAAACTTGCCATCAAAGGGTGAAAGAATAAAACAGCCACAAAACGGCTTCGTAAGAGGAACGAACACCTCACACGGGACAATGTAACCCACAAGAACTGATCACGTAGTTATGGGACCCCCAATTTGAGAGCACGACCAAAATTTACAAACTGTTAAACTTGGACTTAAAAACATGCCGTCAAAGGGTGAATTGTAAAATAAGCACAAAACGGCCTCGTAAGAGGTACAAACACCTCCCATGAGACCAATGTAACCCATAAGAACCGACCGCGTAATCACGGGACCCCGGTTTGAGAATACAACTAAAATTTACAAACTATAAGACTTTGCTTTAAAAACATGACTTAAATGGGTGAAAACATAAAACAACCACAAAATAGTCCCATAAGAGGCACGAAAACCTCGCACGAGATCAATGTAACCAGCAAGAACTGATCGCGTAGTCATGGGACCCCCGGTTTGAGAACACGACCAAAATTTGTAAAATAGACTTAGGCGTAAAAACATGTCGTCAAAGGGTAAAAATGTAAAACAACCACAAAACGGGCCCGTAAGAGGAACGGACACCTAGCACGAGACCAATCTAATATGAGGAGCCGACCGCGTAGTCACAGGACCCCCGATTTGAGAGCATGAACAAAATTTACAAACTGTTTGACTTAGGCTTAAAAATATGTCGTCAAACGGTGAAAACGTAAATAACCCCCAAAATGGCCTCGTAAGAGGCACGAACACCTCGTACGAGACCAATGTAACTCGCTGGAACCGACTGCATAGTCATGGGACCCCCGGTTTGAGAACGTAACTGAAATTTACAAACTGTTAGACTGAGGCTTAAAAACATGCTGTCAAAGGGTGAAAACATAAAATAACTACAAAACGGCCCCGTATGAGGCACACACACCTCGCACAGGACCAACGTAACTCGCAAGAACTGACTGCGTAGTCACGGGACCCCCGATCTAAGAGCACTACAAAAATTTACAAATTGTTAGACGTAGGCTTAAAAACATGTCGTTAATGGGTGAAAACGTAAAACAACCACAAAATGGCCTCGTAAGAGGCACAAACACCTCGCACGGGACCAACAAAACTCGCAGGAAATGATCACATAGTAACAGGACCCTCGATTTGAGAGCACGACCAAAATCTGTAAAATATCTAGTCTTAGGCTTAAAAACATGCCGTCAAAGGGTGAAAACGTAAAATAACCACAAAATGGCCCCGTTAGAGGCACAAACACCTTGCACGAGACCAATGAACTTGCAGGAACTGACAACATAATCACAAGAATCTCAATTTGAGAACAAGACTAAAATTTGCAAACTGTTAAACTTATGTTTAAAAGCATTTCGTCAAAGGGTGAAAACATAAAAGAGTCACAAAATGACCTCGTAAGAGGCATGAACACCTCGCACGGGACCAATGTAACCTGCAGAATTCGACCGCGTATAAAAACATACCATCAATGAGTAAAAATATAAAACAACCACAAAATGACCCTGTAAGAAGCACGAACACCTCGCACGGGACTAATAAAACTCACAGGAACTGATCGTGTAGTCAACCCCTAGTTTGAGAACACGATCAAAATTTATAAAACTGTTAGACTTAGGCTTAAAAACATGCCATCAAAGGGTGAAAACGTAAAATAACCACAAAATTGCCCCGTAAGAGGCACGAACACCTCGCACGGGACTAATGTAACCCACAGGAACCGACTGCGTAGTTCCGGGACCCCCGATTTGAGAACACGACCAAAATTTTCAAACAGTTGGAATTAGGCATAAAAATATGTTGTCAAAGGGTAAAAACATAAAATATCCACAAAAGGGCCCCGTAAGAAGCACGAACACTTCGTACGAGACACATACAACCCGCAGGAGACCATCACGTAGTCACGGGACCCCCAGTTTGAGAGCATGACCAAAATTTGCAAACTGTTAGACTTAGGCTTACAAACATGCCGTTAGGAGCACCTCGCAGGGGACCAATAAAACTCGCGGGAATCGATCGCGTAGTCACGGGACACCTGGTTTTAGAACATGACCAAAATTTACAAACTGTTAGACTTAAGCATAAAAACATGTCGTCAAAGGGTAAAATCGTAAAACTTCCACAAAAAGGACTTGTACGAGGCACAGACACCTCGTACAGGACCAATATAATCCACAAGAATCGATCGCATAGTCATAGGATCCCTAGTTTGAGAGTACGATCCAAATTTGCAAACTGTTAGACTTAGGATTAAAAATATGTCGTTAAAGGGTAAAAACATAAAACAAACACAAAACGACCTCGTAAGAGGAACAAGCACCTCATACGGGACCTATGTAACCCATAGGAACTGACCGCGTAGTAATAGGAACCCCGATTTAAGAGCAGACCAAAATTTGCAAACTGTTAAACGTAGGCTTAAAAACATGTCGTCAAAAGGTGAAAACGTAAAATAATAACAAAACAGCCCTGTAAGCGATAGAACACCTCGCACGGGACCAATGTAACCTGTAGGAATCAACCGCATAGTCATGGGACCCCCGGTTTGAGAACACGACTAAGATTTGAAAACTATTGGACTTTGGCTTAAAAACATGTCGTAAAAGGGAGAAAACGTAAAAAGACCACAAAGCTGCCCCATAAAAGGTAAGAACACTTTGCAAGGGACCAATGTAACCCATAAGAACTGATCGCGTAGTCACGAGACCCCCGGTTTGAGAGCACGACCAAAATTTGTAACTTATCAGACTTAGGCTTAAAAACATGCCCGTCAAATGGGGAAAACATAAAACATCCACAAAACGGCCTCTTAAGAGGCATTAACACCTCACATGGGACCAATGTAACCCGTTAAAACTGATCGCGTAGTCACGAGACTCTCGGTTTGAGAACACGACCAAAATTTAAAAACTGTTAGACTTGGGCTGAAAAATATGCCGTCAAAGGGTGAAAACGTAAAACAACCATAAAACGGCTCCGTAAATAGCGTGAAAACCTCGCACGGGACTAATGTAACCCGCAGGAACCGACCGCGTAGTCACGGAACTCCTGGTTTGTGAGCACGACCAAAATTTGCAAACTGTTATAATTTTACATAAGACAAATATAACCCGTAAGAATCGACCGCGTAATCACCCAAGGGGCCAATGTAACCCAAGGGTCACTCGCAACAGCTGACCGATTAGACTCTTGGTTCATGGAAAAAATGCATTTTTTATTATTAAAAATAGTCATAGATTTGAATCGTGACTATTTTTTATTATAAAATAAAATAGGTCACGGATTTGGACCGTAACCATTTATTTTAAAAATAAATCATGGTCACGTCCCAAAGAGCCAGGACTATTTTATTTTTAAAATAAAACTTGTTACGGATTTGGTCCCTGACCATGTTTTGTGGGCACAAAATTATGGGTCACAGATTTAGGCCGTGACCAAGTCCGTGACCATATTAGGCCGTGGTCAATGGTGATGGTCAGGGATTTGTGTTGTGACCACCAATAATGGTCATGACCGAATTGGTCACGGACCAAATCCACGATCCACCACCAATGGTCACAGATTTGGGTAGTGACCATCCGCAGTATTTGGTGTAGTGCCACTCAGGGTTAAAAGAAAAAAGATACGTAAAATGAATCAAACATAAAAAAAATATAGGTGGGTTAACATATCAGATATAACAAATAATATTATAATTTCTATAAGTGGGTTAACAAAGAAACATCATCTGTCATTTGTATATATAGAACAACAGGCAACTTAGACATTGTAATTTCAAACAATAACAACATCATCTGAGTTGTTTTGTATATATGGACCTCTTTGGAAGGATCGTTAATTCCGACTATATTCTCTCGGTTAGCTTCTTATTTCTACATTGTTAATTACATACCCAATCCTTATATAGAGATGGTGATAAAGGTACAAACAAATGAAGTGTTGATGAAGAAAGCGACAGGAAAAAAATAAATGGATATATATAACAGGAAAGGAGTAAAGGAGTAGACAAATGGGTATATTGAAGGTGGAGATATAGAGAGAAAATAATAAACATGGGTAGCAGAAACAGTCAGATAAAATGCATCGGAAGAAGCTGTAAGGTTGAGAAGAAGAGCCGGATCATTTATTGGGATTTAAAATTATGTTCCTACATGGACAGTATTACGTGGATAGTATGAATGATAAGTTGAGTAAATGGATTTAGTGCATTTTAGAATAGTATAGAGATTACATCCAATTTTATATCTAACTCTCATACCTAGGTCGAGTTCATGTTTCCCAACTCTCTAAAAATTTAGTCGGACATGATTGTAATAACTATGCATGAGATAATTGATTTTCATGAAGGCATGATGAATAAATAGTTATAATAATGCATAAAATTAATATTACCAATGATGGAGAAAGTACGGTATGCACAAAACAATGCTTCAATGGAAATTTGAAAAATAATAAGCTCTCTAGTGAATTTTGAACGCAAGAATGTATTGAAATTTCTCCAAGAAGTTCCTAATGTTCTTGCCTTACAATAAGTGATAAGGATGAATAAAAACTCGCAATAGCTATTTATAAAGGTTGGAAGTCTTTTTAAAGAGTCCTTAAACACTAAAACTCATTTAGCTAAAAGTTAGGCAAAAACTTAAAATCCCGTCTCTGGGGCCAAACTCATAGCGAAAGCATTCAAAAATCAAACCGATTCGCTAAGGTCACCGAACCGGTTCTTTCCAAATGATTGCCTAAGTTTTCCTCTTTGCTTGATTTGCTCTTAATTATAATATTGCCACTGAAATTTCTTCCCAACTTTGAATGTACACAACTTTTCATTCGTAGCTCGGATTGGGGTTGTATTTCTTCGAATGTACTTATGACTTCAGAATCTTCAACTTTTCACTACGCTCCTCCTCCAGGTTCCGACTGCAAAATTATGAAATTGTCCTTGACTTCATTTTATTTCGATTTTTCATCATTTTGATTTTTCTCTCGCATCCACTTTCACTAATTACTAGTAAAACAAGAGAGAAATACGCAAAACATGAAATACTAGCTGAAAAGGGTTAGTAGCATAATTATGAGATAAGTTTGGGCTGAATGCATTGTACGGAACCGTAAAAATATCGAAACTAAGGGGATAAATATGAAATATTTATGCCCAATCAGCGCATAAAAAATCTCTTATTATCCTCCCCCACTTGCATGTAAAGGTGTAACTTCTTACCCTATAAAGGCACGACACTTGTCCCACGACTCTTTCTCTCCTTTAAAAGCATATAAAATAGCACACAATCCCTCATTAAAAGGATCAAGATATACTTTTCCTACTGTTATGCTGCCAAATTTTAAAGTGAACTACGAGACCTTATAACCATTATTCACCCATGGCTTTTGTCCATTAAAATAAATATAATCAACACCACAACTGTGGACATAGGCACCACTTTGGGCCGAACCATGTTAATTCGATTTTCATCTCTTTCTCTCATATCTCTATAATATTTTCTCTAGATCAGACTACTTATGATTTTTATCTCTCTAACTATTACAATTTAAGATTAGTGTATTCAATCTAAGACTCTAATCCATATACTTGTTTTAGGCCATAATACATTGTTATATATTACTTTGGGCCAGGACATAGGCCGGTAGATTACCTTATTACAAAATAGATGTGACACATATTATATGCTAGTTTGGGACCGAGGAATATGTCGAAAAACTATATTATTATATAGAGGCAGGGCATACCCCATGATATTTGCAGTTGGACAATAGGTCGGTTAATGAGTCTGGTATTATTAGAATAAAAGTGACCTAAATGGAATAAGAAAACAATAATTAGTTAACATATAGTTAACGGGATAATTAATAAATTTTCGATTAGTGGATGGATTAGAAATGAAATATGAAAGGATATAACTAAATGAAAGAAAATTGATGCAAATAACTAAATATGGAAAAATAAAAAAAGAATAAAAGTGTTTTGAAGTGAACATTTTGTAATAATTATGCCCTGGTGGAAAATTGACAGTTGACAAGATCTAATAAATAAATGGTGTTGATACTAAATAATTAGTATATGGTAGTAATTGAACTGATATTATGTGATTTGTTGCGAGACTTTACTAGCAAATTGATGTCCTCTTACATTCCCGACATATTATAAATTGTTGTATTTAAAAAGTTCAATTCTATGACCGTTGAACATCTATGGATCCTATTGTTATACAAATAGTCATTTTGTATCTCATAAGCATGAAAAAATTTCTAAATCCAAAGGTTATCGTGACATAAAAACTCTATTGTAGTATTCATTTTATTTTTAACTTCTAGCTGGGATATATTACCCTATTTGAGAAACTTAGCTAGTTTTCTTGTAGTGGGCCATGTCCCGTTATGTTGATCAACGTCTCAAGATAGGTTCAAGTCTTAAGAGTAATTGGATCATAAAAGAACATGGCCATTCTTTGGAGATTTGCTTTTATGGTCTAGGGTAGTTTCCTTTTCGTTGTATTTTATATGAGACATCTGTTGGAATTTTGAGCCGCTTGTGACTCCACCTTTTGTATTTAGGGATTTTTGTACTGAGTACGTTGTATGATGATGGAGATATTAGAAGGGGTTGTATTAAGATATTATTATTGATTTTTTTTTATCTGTTGTATCTTCTGTTAAATGAAAAAAGTTTTAAATTATCTCATATTTTTATCACATGCTAAGAATAATATTTTTAAATTATAGCACATTGCATGTTTTAGTATTCGGGCTTGATCAATTCTAATATTAAAAATGCAGGGGTGTTACAAGTTGGGTTTTAGAGAGAGTTTGTAGGTGGGTTACACATGAGTTTTCTAGGAATTGCCCAAAATAAATCCCCTTTTCATACAAGTCAATTTTGATACAAACGAAGTTGACTTGGCTTGCATCATAACCATATGAAAGGCCCTTTGCGGCAGCCAAAGATGACTTGGTTGCAACCAACATTCTGCAGACTTAGTTCGCACCCTTGACTAGAACTTTGGGTTTTCGATGCCACCAGTGACGCAAGTCTTTGTTTTAGAAAACCTAGGTCGTGAGGTTGAACAAAAAATCCCAAGGTCGAACTTCAATCCGACATTGCAAAGGGAATTATAAATAAAGAGGGTTTGGCTTTGGCGAACAAATATACAAAGTAAAAGGTTTTAAAAACACGGGTCATTGCTATGGATTATGTCTACCAATGAATTTAATGGAACCTGCATCTCACGAACCACTTCACTTTTGACGCCTTCACTGAAAACTCAAAATGTTGGAACGAAAAGAAGGAATTCAAAACATAAATGGAGAAAACACAAAATTTCAATGAAGTGAAACCTTTCTACCGAGTTGATGGGATCCCTACTCATGAAGTCACCAAAGGAATCACACACTATATGCAACAAAACAATTGCATGAGTTATCGTTTACAACGAGACTAAATATTAAACACGTTATTGGATTATTCTAACCTAATGTTAAGGAAATTTTGGAAGTTTAATCAGATAGTTATTGAACTTACAGCACGATTTCACTAGGCGTTGGGCTAGGCGATGGAATCAAAATACAAACATGTAGTCAGGGAGTGATGTTACTGAGAGTTAAAGAGTCGTATGGATTGATAAGATTCCTAATGAAGTGTTAAACAAAGAAAATTACAGTGGTATACTTGACTACTTTAGCCAGTCATGCACCAAGGTCCATTGGCTTGTGGTGTTCGAGTTGTGGTACCACGCTTTTGCAAAATTGAACGTCATGATTGTAATCATATCGAAACTTCGGTCCCTTAATATTGTGCCTTTTGACAAAATACCCAAAAGCACATCAATTCTTTTCATATAGAATGTATCAAATGTGCACTAGGTTCCACCTAACTGCACCAATATTTCCCAACGTAACAAAGATTGCTCGTCATTGGAGGAAATTTTCCAACAACGATTCCTTACAATGGGTATAATACCCCGAGAACATCGGGAGGCATTATTAAAAATTGAATAATGCTGCTCTACCCGGCATTATTCAATTTTCGTTGTTGGAAAATTTTCCAACAACGATTCCTTACAATGGGTATAATATCCCAAAATATGTACATACTTAGTATAGGGTGCCTAGGTGGACAGCACTAATAAAGCAAAACAACGCATCATTTGCTTTACAAAAAAAAGAAAAAATGCTAAGATGATGTGGAATGAAATAAAAATAATAAAAAAAATATTTATTAGAATAATAATTATAATTTTATAATTACATTCTTTTGTTTTTTAAAAAAAATATTTTTAACATATTTACTCCCTGAAACACCCATTTACCGAATATTCTCTTCTTTTTACAGGTGCGCACCAGCGGTACCCATTATTTTTTAACTTATTTTTTTTTATTAGCCCGGCACTATCTCTCGGGTTGTCTAGTATTATTCTTTTGTTTTTTTTTTTAATTATTTTTAAATCATTTAGTCCCTTAAACACCCATTTACTTAATATTCTCTTCTTTTTAAAGGTCCGCGCTAGCGGCACCCCTTATTTTTAAACTTAGTTTTTTAAAATTATTTTTAACTCATTTAGTCCTTCAAACTACCATTTATCCAATATTCTCTTATTTTTAAAGGTCCGCGCCAGCGTCACCCTTTATTTTTAAACTTGTTTTTTTAAAATTATTTTTAAATCATTTAGTCCCTCAAACACCCATTTACCCAATATTCCCTTATTTTTAAAGGTTCGTGCCAGCAATACCCTTTATTTTTAAACTTAATTTTTATTTTTATTTTACAATATTGAAAACAATTTTTTTTATTTCTTAAAACTGTTTAAAAATGTAAAAAAAATGTTTTTTTTTTATTTATACTAAACTAACTTTTATTTTTTAAAACAGTTTTTCTCAAAAAAAAAATTGTTATATTAAAATAGTGTTTTTTAACAATATATTTTTTCTAATTTGTGAAAAATATTTTTTTCTATAAAAAAAAAATTTAAATAAAAAAAATCAAAAAACCTTATTAAAACTATACCATATTTTCCCCAAAAGAAAAACAAACATCCAATAAAAGACTGCCACTTAGCAATGCGTACTAAGTGTGTACTAAGGGCGTGTAAGCCTAGCAGTACTCTTAAAAATTATATAAAATACGAATCAACTTTATACTTTCAAAAGAATTTTCATAATCCCAAAGACTAAATTAAACAGTTCTAGAAGTTAAATGACACAATTTCAATAACTACAATATATTTTCTCATTAATCTAGAAATATATTTTTACAATTTCATTTACAATAAAATAAAGATTTACAACATTTCAACAAAAATAAAATAAAGTATAGAGCCATATAAACATCCCTACATGCCGATAATCCGTTTCTCCCCGTCATAGCTAATAGTAAAACCAATACTCGCACAAGTACTGAAAATACATAAAATTGAAAGAGGGTGAACGAGAAGCTCAACACGCCGTATAAGTGCTCCAAAGTGTCTAAACATATTCATGCGTGCAAAAGTCTATGAAATGTCTACATATGACACTCCAACCAAATCCCAAGTATTATAATCATACCTAGGATCTCACTGTGTATACTTATAGTTCCCAAATCCAATGTTCAAAATCACCACGGTGCGTCCCTCTATACGGTGTGACAATTGTCGCCTCCAGTTCCAATCATCCTACAAGAAAAAGTATCATTTATGTCAGTTTGAAAATTGATGTTATGTCAGACAAATGTAAAATGACATAAATAATATACATTTATGTCAGTTTGACTTTGAAGGTGAATTTCTATTTCAATTTAAGTAAAATTGAGATAAAAAAAACTATTTATCTCATATTTATATATAGATGACATATATATACCCCTTTTTAAATTTAGTTATTTTAAAGTTGAGTTAAAAACTGAGATAAATTAAAAAAAAAAAGCGGGATCTTTTTTTTCCATTCTCGCCCCCATGAATTTGCTCCATATCCAACTCATTCTCCCGCAAAAAAGGGCGGCTCTCTCTCACATCACTCTCGCATGATCTAGCAGGCAACAACACATCTCTCACATCTCTCTCACACGACCCACCTCTCTAGGCAGCGGCGCCAGCGTGGCTCCATCTCCACGTCAAGTACACGATTTATCCTTAAGGTTAATTCCCAGGGTTCCCAAAAGCTACACAATTTGTTCAGAGAGTGAATCGATTTGTTCAGTGAATCGATTTGTTCAGAGTTGTTTGACTTGAATCAATTTGTTCAGTGAATCGATCTCCTAAAGGATTTTTATGACTATGACTCCACTATTGTTTTAATTTTTGTGTTACATTCCTATTGAAAAAATAACATAAATGAGATATACCCATGAAAGCATCGCTAAAGCAAAATTATTGATATTTTTTGTGTTGTTTTAGAACTTAGAGAGAATTAAATACGCTTTTGGGACTATATTTCAGTTTTTAGAAAGTCGAAATCGGCCAATGTAATCTTTTGAGTCATTACAATGTGGATTCTGAAGCAAATTGGACAATTTGTGTTTTGGATATTCTAGCTATTTTTTTAAGTGAAGTTCTTAGCGATGGGTTTGAGAATGCATAAGGGGATGAGTTTAGAACTCGTATATTACTGTTTAGTTGGAAACATAATATTCAATGAGATTTATCATTAATTCGCTGTTTTTATATGGATAGTTCATTTAACGTTGCATTGATTTTATAATGTTACTATTTACAGTTGGCTTGAGTCTCATTGCCTCTTTGTGTATCTCATTTTGATATTCGTAAATTTTGCAGATTCCTATTTGATTTTGGATTCTCACTTACTTGTCCCACCTATCTGCAATATTATTTTGCTATTATTTGTTGCATTACCATCCACTTTTGTATAGTACTCCCTATGTCTCAAATTAATAGTTGCGGCCTCTTTTAGCCTATTCCAAAATTAATAGTTATGTTCTAAAAATAACATACTCCCTCCATCCTAAATTACGACTCTACTATTCTATTTTCAATTGGCCTAAATTAAGAGTCCATTTTCATTCAGATTTAAGGCAAAGCTCTTTATTACTGTTGATTTTTGCTATTTAATTATTGGTTAGTACTTAGTTGAATTTTCCTCATTTGATTCTCATTTGGAAAGGGGTGAGTGCATGTTTAGAGAATATAAGGGTCAATGCTATATTTTTAAGAACGATTTGTTGGACTTTTGTGCATTGAAGCCTTTAGATGTAACGTGCATTATTACATACATGAGGTATAACTTAATTCAATTGTGTTATTTAAGATGTATTATTGCATATATGAGGTATAACTTAATTTAATCGTGTTATTTAAGATTGCAGCGACTAATTTAGCTACTTTCTTTTTCAGGTTCTTGTATGATAAGTTTCAATGCTCCCGAGAAGGGTTTCAAATCTTCAATCATGAGTCTTTCAATGCTAAAAAAAATTGGTTTAACTTGACTTATTGGAAATTTTTTGTTTCATTCCTTACAATCTCGAAGATATGTAAGTAGTTATATTAATTGTTTCCACACGAATAAAGAAATCTTTATTACATTCTGTACTATAAAATTATGACAATATTCGTTTCATAGGTTCAATTGGGTATTGATTATCATTGATTTATCCACAAGAACTATTTATTGGTTGGATTCATTGAATATGGTACCAAGTGACAAGGATAAGTTGTATATCACTACGTGAGTATAATATAATTTTCAATTTTATTTAACATGCATTATGAGTACATTATTATTGTGATCTCCTAATACACATCTTTAAATTCTCTTTACATGTAGTGGGATTAACACATTGAACATCGATGGAAAAAGGCAGAACACATCGTGGAGTTGTATTAAAGTAAATTCCATCTTATAGCTGTCATATAGCTACTGTTATATAACATGTATGCTGCTATTATCGGATAAAGAACATGTATGCTATTTATTATATACTCGTTGTTGTTATATATTCTACACGACAACAGAGCACATTAAAAAGTATTAAGAAATACTCGTACATCCACATGATCACTCTATACATTATGGCTTCATAAGAAATCACGCACGTTGATAAGAAATTGGGATTTTCCTTTTAACATAGACACCCATGATTATTTGAGCCAAAAGATGCCAAGTCTGTAATGACCACCACACCACTTAAAATGATAAGTGTATGTGTTGCTACATATATATATATATATATATATATATATATATATATATATATATATATATGAGAATTCTCACATAAATCATGCTCTATACATCATTTATACATCACACCCAGTGGTAGGTCCTAAAAAACCTCTTTTTTAAAATTTTATTTTTTTCTTGAAATTAACCTTCCAATAAATCCATGCTCAAAAAATTCGATCAAAATACATTTTCTAGCTATTTTTAAAAAATTCACAAAAAATAGCTTAAAACAACTTATTTATAAGAATCTGAGCCAACGATTTTTTTGTGAATTTTTTAAAAATAGCTACAAAATTTATTTTGACCTAATTTTTTGAATATGAGTTGATTAGAAGTTAATTTCAAGGGAAAAAAAGGTTTCTTAGGGCCTAGAACTAAGTGTTATGTATACATCATGATGTAGGTGAGCATTCCTCTCTCCCTATAAATATAGTACTGCTTTTGTGCGGACTCTCCCGCATTTTAATAGTGTGGACTGAACATGTGTCACCTGGCGGTGAGCTCAGATAAGAGAGAGAGTGTACCTATAATTTAGCCGATAATTTCTAGTCTCACCGCTAGGTGACACATGTATATGCCGCACTGTTAAAATGCGGGACAATTCGCAAAGGAGAATTATATATATATAGCCCCTTCAAACCAAGTGGACCAAAGTATATAAAGATCGACATAACACCTCATAGCGACATAATCACGAGTTGGACTCGAACCAACACCTTTGGGAGCAAAATATAGACCAAGCGAACTTCTTTTATTCGATCGCGACTTTTGTTTACCTGGTTCCTCACTATCCCATGTGAGTATGTCCGGGGGATTCTACCCTTCCCCTTCCTCGTTAGACCGTAGATTGCTGGTGAAAAAACATAATAGGCTAGCGCTACTCCCATTCGATCGCGACTTTTATTCGATTTCTTCTTTCAACTTTTGAGTTTCGATCCAGAGCAAGAATGACAAAATCTTATAGTCAAGCTCCATCCTCCGCTCGTTGTACTCCATCAGAGGATGCTGCTGCTCGTCCAACGCATTCCATATGCTCTCTCTCTCTCTCTCTATATTTATATATATAACTGGGACAGAAGGATTCGAATAGCGGGACCAAAACCCGTTGCTTACCCCTATTTCTTTAGTAAAGCCGAATGTGAGCGCAATTAAAATTCCTGGGGAGTTATACATTTGTGTATTGATAAGACCATTCACTATTTCTTGATGCTCGATCTCTCCCCGGGATGAACCATAGAAGTTTTATATAAATGTATTGCCATGCAGCTGTTATAACAGCTATGTTGTTGTGCTTCTGTTATAACAACTATGCTGCCGTGTTGACCGTTATACATTTTTTATCGGTTATACATTTTATGTCTTTACGAGTAATTGGTATTGTTCTTATTAACTATTGGTTTTGTTATTGGAGTATTTTATATTTTTTAAACAGGGTGGATATTCTATAAAAAGAGGAAACTTTGTCCAAATTTTTTAAAGTTTTTACAATTGTTTGTGTTGTATAAAATCTTTTCGACTTGCACTATTTTCGACATGCATTATTTTTTTTAAATACAAAGAAGAAAGCAAAAAAAAAAACACGTTTTTTGTGATGAGAGGTAGAGAAGTTTGGGATACCATTTGTCTTTTGATTGTTTTGAATGAGATATTGATCCATTTTTTTTTTAAATCTTTAAAAGACGATATCGTTTTATTAAATCGTTTTTGTTTTTAAAAAAAGTGCGTCTTAAGTCTATTACCAAGAATAAGGCGTAAAAGGTTTAAAGCAGAACGCATTTTCCAAGGCTCAAGCATATGCGCGCCTTTCAAAACATTGGTTTCTAGATATCATCATGTAGCTCACATAGTAGCTGATTTTTGGATATGATGTAGTTCACATTAATATTTTTTTATTGTAAATATCTTGATGTATATCAAGTTAGTGATATTTATGACATTGGTTGTTATCTATTTACAAGGATTGATTTAACCTCAAATAATAATTATCTATTGATGGAGTAATTTTTCTTTATATTTTTATATCAACATTTATGTCAGTTTTGAAAAAACTCTCATAAAATTAATAGAATTGTGATAAATTAGAGTTATTTATGTCAGTTTTTCATGAAAAAGTGATTAAAAACATGTTGAACACCATAGTTTTTATACATCTTCTTAAAAATCGTGATAAATGCGATTTTATTTATGTCAGTATTACAAACATTTATATCAGGACATGTCGTTTTTGAAAAATTTTAAAACTGACATAAATAATTATTTTTCTTGTAGTAACTATGGCTACACTCACGAAATACAATCCAAATATCAACGCACGATAGTACTCTCGCATTGTCTTACACAATGGCTTAGCAGTCCATCTGTGATTATGACACGATTTATGAGATGAAAGGTAAAGAAACAACCCAAATACTATACCCCATTCATCAGTACATTGACTCTTGAATGTACAAATTTCTCCATAGTTTCACTCACTTTCTTCACCTTTCCCTTACGATGGTTCATAATTCTATCTACTCGAGCTGATAAATCTTATTTGCATTCTGCATCGGCACCATCCTAACTACAATTGATGCAACTAACAAAATATAAAGGACATCATCCTTGTCAAAATGAAACTGGATATATGAGGAAAAAAATCTGCCTATATTTACCATGGATTTTTGCCAAAAAAATCATGTTCTAAATTGATTGTCACAAATATTCCATAAGCTTTTTTAATATACAAAATGCTTAATTTTATTGCCTAACCCACAAGAAAGTAAGGAATGTAATATTACATTAGAACCATACTCCATTGTTGTCAAAATTGTCCAGGTTACTTAAACAATAGTATTTTAGATATAAGTAACAAACCTACCAAATTATTAATGCTTATATTTAGAACGGACAATAGCTCGAGTTGTGTGATACCATATTAGGTTTGTGTCAAAAATTGCTTCACCAATATCCAATTTATTCAGAATTCTGAATAATTTATGTCATATTTTAAATGTTTATTCAATGCATATATATTGTGTTTGCATCATGTATGAACAGATTCATCTCACCCATTTTTGTCAAGGAGACAACATGTTATGACCGATTATCTACAAAGAGGAGACTCATCGTGATAATAATTCATACATTTCAAATTAAGAGTCTCTATTTATTTTTTGTAGAGATTAATGGTACGTCAACTCAATGATCATGATGAATATTTGTTCATTATCCTAAAATGTAGTTTGTTGATTATGTCAAAAAAAAAAAAAATATATCTTTATTTGTGACAATAAAAAAAGAAAATGTGAACTTTTAATTTAGAACTAATAGAGCATTTGGTATCAAGATCATTTCATCAATGTTTATTTAGAACATAACGAGACATAATGCGTGGTGGTATATTTGTAGAGATAAATTATTTGTCAGTATTAAATTGGGCATTCGAAGTATTAGGAAAAGAATAAGCATGATTGGCCGTTGAAAATATGTGTTGTTGGGTGGGTGGGGGTGGGGGGATAGGGAAGGGAAAGAAGCAGAAATTGAAGTAATTATGTTGATTATAGATTTGACCCCACAAAGCAAGTAAAGGCTAACCCTCACTCGTCAACGAAGCTATGTAACATATCATAAACCGCCACATACATATAAAAACAATAATTTTTGAAAGCTTAATTAAGCACCGTTATAAGTGGCCGAATCAGCCAAAACCTGTCTAGTCAGTGACGCATCAAGAAATTGTTTAATCCAGATCGTGTAGTACATTTTGCAATTATATACCATGAGAAAAAAGATAGTTACAATAATAACAGTAAATTAGGTGAAATAAGTGGAGAAAATGCTGGCAATAAGTTGGTTCGTTGCCTGTGAAGGATAAGTTCTAACTGAACTAAATTCATTAGAACTAAATTCATTAGAACTAAGAAAAAAGGAAAAAGACAAGGGAGACAGGTACTCACCTGAGCCGGACCAAGTTCACTCACTCCAGCATCTTCATACACTTTCACATACATAACCAGTCTGGCTGATCATCAAAGACAATAAACAATATTTTTTAATGTATATACATAAAAGATAATTTAAAAGCATACAAACTAAAATGTGTGAGACGGTGTATCTACTAGTAGATAATGTGAAATGTGAAAAGATTATTACGTCTGTTTTCATGTCACGGGATGTAAATGCTCAAGCCCACTACTATATTTATTCGTTTAATCAATTGATATTAGCATTTTCCACCAGTAATGAATTTTTTTACCAACTAGTTATAAACTTGCGCAATGCGCGGAGGAGACGCAATGTGCAAAATGTAAGTAATAAAGAAAAAAATCAAAAATTTAAATTAATTACATATTTTTTTACCACTATCTTTAAGATATTTATTCAAACAATACATGAATAATTTAACTCTTGGAATTTATTCCAAACTCCCCTGTTTGGCTTCAGAGAAAATTGCTCGATTCCTTGGTTATTCAGTTTAAATGCTTGTCGTAGCAAGCCAAAATTTGTACTCGGTATCATTTCCTAGGGATCTACAAACTGTGAAAAAGATTAAAATTTCAAAACTCAACTTTTCTCATAGTTTTCTTAGAACCCAAACATGAGAAAGTCCCATTTGTGTCTTGTGTTACCCCTATAATAAGTAACTGAAAATATATATTATATGATTCATATAAATGACATGAATCAGGACCATACACAACCCATATAAAATTAAAGCCGAACTAAATGGAGGGGAATGGGAGGAAGAAAGGTCTCCATACCTTGCAATCTCATATATTGAGAATTTGATTTTTGTTCGCCTAAATTTATTCTTTATTTTATACATAAATCTAGAAACTTCATATGGGATTGTGAATTGAAATACTGAGGAGCTCACAAAGGCCTGAAGTATAAAGGAAAGATTGGTAGAAGGTGGGCAACCTAGGTCGACGACTATTCTCTTGGAATACAAGAATCCAGGCACCAACTTTATTTCTTGACCAATCTATCATGTCCCAATTTTAAGAGCTCCAGAGGAAAGTTCTGAGGAAAAAGAGGAAGAGAGCGAAGAAGAGAGAAGAGGAGGAGTAGAATTAAAAGTAGAAGAGGAAATACAGGAAGAAGAGGACATGTCTCCTTTAGTCAAGAAGAGTATGTTGAGGCTTCCTGATGATGATGATCATGTAGTCATGTCTGATATGATTCTTGATTTCAATGTTTCTGCTGCAGACTCTCACACGGGCAATGGTTTTGGACCATCCGATAAAGGGAGAGAGAAAGAGAAGGAAAGAGAGAGGAAGAGAGAAGAAGAAAAAAGAAGAGAGAGAGAGAGAGAAAAGAAAAAAGAGAGATATAAAGGTGAGGCTAAGAAGAAGTTAGCCTTACAGTCTGCTGGAGGGCCCACCGTCCCTAGTCTTCAGGTGGCAGTGTGGGTGATTCCCCCTTTTTATCCCTTGACCTATTGAAGAGGTCAGTGCTCGCCTCAAGACTGGGGCCATCTTAACTCGCCTCAAGACTTCACAGGGGATGACTTTGGTAAGTCTTTCTTACTTATTTTTTTTATGCTATATACCATTTCTGTTCTGATTCCCTTCGATTTTGTTCTTCCTGTAGATGCTGTTTGACTTCACTACTCTTATGTGTAATCAATCTGACCACTTTAAAAGGGAGGAAGAGCTAAAGAAGGCCCTGGAGGCCGAGAAGGTGTCCCTTTCCAATGCTCGCCGATCACGAGAGCGTGAAAAAAGCGAGACGTCTAAGGCCTATGATGCACTTGGGGCTTCTCAGAAGGAAGTAATTGCTGAGAAGTATGAATTAGTGGAGGCCAACAAAGAGTTGACTGGAAAGTGGCCAAGTTAGAGGGCGACCTTTCTCATGCAAAGGATGACAGTTATCGTGAAGGTTTTTACAAATATTATGAGGATGCTGAACGCGAGATGGCTTATGACTGCAAGGTCTCCTTTAAGAGGGGATGGGACCAGAGCTTGAAGGGTGCTGGTACACCTGCAAGTTCTGAACTCTTCGACCTTCATTCTCCTAGTCCCGACCCTTACATTGAAGAAGAAGGAGAAGGCGGCGACCAAGATGCTGGAAACACTGAGATAATTCCTGCTACGATTGGTGGGAGTGCTGATGCTGGCCAGGAATAGTAGGTGGTCGACAAGTGGAAGACCAAAGTTGGGGAAGACTAGGTGAAAGACTAGGTCTCTTGTAGACTACGAGTTCCCTTTTTCCATGTATAATTTAAGTGTTTATTGGTATGTACCCTTATTTTGAGAACTTCATGTACTGTCCAATGGCCTTCTTTTCATTTTATGTGATAATGAAATTTACCCCTTTGTTTATGTGTTCATCTGTTTACGTTTATGCTAATACTTACTTTTGGTTTGATATGAATTATTTGTATTCTGCAGATTTAAATCTCTATATTTCTCCTAATTCTCAACTGGGGAGAATTCTTGGACCTGATATCAACCTACAGACTTGCAAAGCTTTTGTAAAAATATGTAAGTCACTAAGAGTTATGAACAAACAATATAAAAACCAGACTGAAGTGATTGCAAAACTGAAGGATGTCCTCTATCAGATGGAGGAGATAGGGGCCTCCGTTTAAGAGGAAGTTAATTACCTGAGGTCCTAACTTCTGGCGAGGACTGAGGTCGACTAAGTGGGAGAGGTCCTACAATATGAAAATGATGCTCTGCAAAAAGAGGTGGCGAGCTTGAAATATTTTATAGGAGTATTAAAAGATAATGTCAAGAAGGTGAAATACTCCTTTGAGGTAGGACCCAGAGAGGTATGGGGGGAAGGTTATAATGATGGTTGGGAAGATGCCCCAACAAAACTTAAGGAGTCTGAAAGCTTTACTTTTTCTCGGGGATGGTTGAGCTCTCTTAAATAGGTGAGAATCCCAAAAGAATTAAAGCATTGGTACAAGTACCAAGTTGAATATCCTACCTATATCCATAATCCTGTCGAAAGATGATGAGTGGATTCCGACTGATTCTATTCCTCCCCAACTCTTGGATTAGGATCTTGATGAAGATATCTAAGAATTTTCTCCAAAGCTAGACGATGGTCAGAGGGAAGTTGTAGCAGAATATCTTGTTTGACACCCTATCTCCTCTTAGGCTTTTGTGTATATATTTTTGGTCTTATGATTGTAACCTTGTATTTTTAATAAAGAACTTTGTTATGTTTTGAGCATGCGCTGACTAAACATATTTTGATTTTACATGCTCGTAGGTCACTTAGCACTTTTATCAACCAAAATGATATTGATTAACCGATTGTAGTCTTTAGATAGACTCATACTTATTTGAAATCATTTTGGGCTTTTGTGATCGATTAAATGATGTTTGGGTGATGACATTATGTCTTTCATATGTATGAACATTCTCCTAGTCCAATATGCCTAAGGAGTATCAATCCATTCACTTGACCTTTTAGGTCGTGTGGTCACACTTCCTTAGGCCTAAGTGAGATGATTGTGATAATCTACCTGGTTATTAGGAAATCCACCTGAGAAGGTTTTTTTACGACCAACAGATGTTGGCGACCAACCAAAGTTGGCTTTATTGCCGAAGGATCCCCAGTAGGACTTTTATTGTTATCGGGGCAACTCATGAGGCCTCTTGCGTTAACAACAAGCGCCTGGGGTTAATTCGAAGTGTTTGTATTTAACTTGTTAACCCTGTTCATTAAACATTCAAAGTATGCACAAAGGATATATCATTGGAAAAGGTGAAAAATAATGAGATATAATCGAGATGCATTAAGAGGCTAATGTAAACTTTGAGAATAGATGGTTTGGCCTTTATTCATTGCAAATTGGCTTATCAAGCAAAAAATAAATAAAAATTCTACTAAAGAAGACCTAAAAGTAGAAATTCTTAAGATTGGTTGCGTTCCATGCTCTTGGGATCTCCCCGCCCTCTAGTGTTTCCAGATGATATGCTCCTTGAAGATCATCTCTGATTACTCTGAATGGTCCTTCCCAATTTGGTCCCAGTTTTTCATTTGACGGTTTTACAGCACTGCCGAGGACTTTTCGCAGGACATAGTCTCCTATTGAAAACTTCCTCGGATTGACCCCTTTGTTGTACTGCTTGGCTAGATGCTGTTGGTAGGAGGCAAACTTGATCAAGGCTATCTCTCATCGCTCATCTGTTAGGTAAAGTTCAGTGCGTAAAGCTTCGTCATTGAGGCATTGGTCGACCAGTGTGATTCTCATAGTAGGGAGGACTGCTTTCAGAGGGATGAAAGCCTTCATGCCGTAAGAGAGGGCAAATGGTGTTTTCCTAGTTGGTCTCCAAGGCATTGCACGATAAGCCCATAGAACATGAGGGAGTTCATCCATCCAAGCGCCCTTAGTTTTTTCCTATCATTTTTTTATCCCATCGATCATGGTTTTGTTGGAATCCTTTGATTGCCCATTGCTTTGGGGATACACCACAGAATTGGAATGGTGCTTGATGTAGTGCTCATCATAGAAAGCTTGGAAAAACCACTTTCGAATTATTTTATGTTATCGGTAATGATGGTTCTTGGTATCCCAAAATGAGTTATGATGTTTATCTATATGAACCTGGTTATGTTAGAATCTCGAATGTTTGTCAATGGTTCCGCCCCAACCCATTTAGTGAATTAATCAGTGGAGACCAAAAGATACTTATGATTTTCGGATGCAGTAAGTAGTGGTCCCATGATCTCTAATTCCTATCGAGTGAAAGGCCATGGACTGATAAGAGATTTCAGGTCACTGGCAGGCTGGTGAACCATAGGTGAGTGCTTTTGGCACTTTTCACATTTGTGAACATACGTGCTAGCATATTTTTTCATATGAGGCCACCGATATCCTTCCTTGATCGTTCGAAAGGCTAGCGATCTTCCACTCTCGTGACTCGCATATATGCCCTCGTAAAGTTCACTAAGTAATTGCTAAAATCTTGTGGGTGCACGCACTGGAGGTAGGGGCCTGTGAATGACTTCTTATAAAGTTTCCCCTCAGAGCTAAGGTAGAAACGAGCAACCTTGACTTTGATTTGGTGGGTCAACCTCTTATCGTCTATCAGTATGTCATTCCATAGATAATTGATGATGCAATCTATCCAACATGGGGTTTTATCTGTGAGGAGGAATTGATCGTCTATGACTGTATGATCGATATTAGGCTGTGCGAGGAACTCAATATGTATTGTCCTTCTCAGATCAGAGTTAATTGCTAAGCTTAGTGATGCTAAGGCATCAATGTGATTGTTCTGTCCTCGTGGGAATTGTAGAATTTTCACCTATTCAAAGTCTCCCATGAGTCCTCTTACTACATTGAGATATGATGTCGTTCGATCGTCTTTAGCATTAAAGTCTCCACTAACCTTCTTGGAGACCAGTCTGAAATCACTAAATACATTGAGGCATTTTTCCACCAATAGTTTGGCATTTTTCAAACTGAAAATCAATGCTTCATACTTAGCTTCGTTGTTAGAGGCTTTAAATCCTAGCCTAATTCCCTGCTCGATTATTGTGTCTTCGGGGGTAACGAGAACAATCCCTACTCCCGCCCCCTTAGAATTTGAGGCTCCATTAACATACAGTGTCCAGTCTCTAGACGTTGCATTATATATGACAATTGTTATTCATTCAACTGATTTGCTGGCCGATCTCCTATGAACTCAGTAATAAAATCTGCTAGGATCTGTCCCTTGATCGCCGTTCTGGGCTGGAAGTGAATGTCGAATCTTTTGAGATCAATCAACTACTTTGAAAGAAGCCCAAAGATGTCTTCTTTTTGTAGAACAACCTTGAATGGGTAATAGGTGATTACTGTTATGGAATGAGCTTTGAAGTAGTGCTTCAAATTCCTTGAAGCGATCACTAGGGCATAGACGAGCTTTTCTAGAGGCAAGTACTGTTGTTCAACATCTAGTAATGTCTTGCTGGCATAGTAAACCAGATGCTTATCTCCCTCATTTTCACAAACTAAGGTAGAGCTCATAACATGGCTTGATACTGCCAGGTAAAGGTATAGTTGTTCTCCATCGTCTGTGATTACCAATAGTGGGGGATTATTAAGGTAAGACTTGACCTCTTCCAAAGTTTACGAGCAGTATTCATTCCATACTAGACTTTTCCTTTTTTTAAAAGCTGGAAGAATGGTCGACAACGCTCTAAAGACTTGGAGATGAAGCGATTGAGCTCAGCGAGCATTGAAGTAAACTTCAGAACATCTCTCAAAGTCTGAGGAGGCTGGACCTGGGTGATAGCATCGATTGGACCTGGGTTGGGCTAAATTCCCCTTATAGTCACTAGGTAGATTAAAAATTTTCCTAACTGGACCCTGAATGAACACTTACTTGCATTAAGCTTCATTCGGTACCTCCTAGGGATTTCAAAGGTTACTGCTAGGTCTGAGAGGTGATCAGACTTATTCTTTCTTTTGACGATCATGTCGTCGATGTACACTTCCATCGTCTATCCCATTTGTTTACTAAACATCTTGGTTACTAATATTTTATAAGTTGCCCCTGTATTCTTGAGGCCAAAAGGCATGACCTTATAGAAGTAAAAACCAACTAAGGTTATGAAGGAGGTCTTATCTTGGTCAGGCCCGTGTAGGGGCATTTGATGATATCCTGAGTAAGAGTCAAGGAAGCTCATCCTTTTATGTGTCAATGTGGCATCAACCAGCTGATCTATCTTTGGGAGAGGGAATCTATCTTTAGGACATGCTCGATTCAGGTCGGTGAAATTGATGCAAACCCTCCAACCACCACTGCTCTTAGGAACCACCACTAGGTTGGACAACTATACAGGGAACTGAACCACCCTAATGGATCATGCATACAGTAGCTTCCCTACCTCTTTCTCTACTGACTTATCCTTTTTGAAAGATGTTCGATGAACCTTTTGAGTGATGGGATTAAAAGTAGGATCGACATGTAGGTGGTGGCATGACAAGGTAGGGTAAATCCCAGGCAAATCATAAGACTCCCATGCAAAAACATCTATGTTGCTTTTAAAAATTACAACCAGTTCCCTTTTTTCTTGATCGGTAAGAGCAGATCCAATACAAAACTTCCTTTCTATTAAGTTATCATTGGCTAAAACTTCTTTTAAGCTTTTAATGACCCTGTTTATGGGTGGACCCTGGTCTCTTCCACCCCTGTTCGACCATTCTATAATTTATATTTACATAGAACAACCCCTTTCTGGGCTTTATCATGGGAATTCTCGGGATCCTTCTTTTTCTTTTTCTTCGAGCGGATGGCTACGATAAAACATTTTCGTATTGTAGCCCAGCCACCATGAATTTTGACCACTCCATGATCGGTAATGCATTTAAGCTTTTGATGATAAGTGGATGGAACGACCCTCATGGCGTGGAGCTAACCTCTACCCAATATAGCATGGTATGGGGACTCGATGTCAACAACTAAGAACTTGATTAACTTCGATATGTTCCCTTCCCTAACTGGCAAGGTGATCTTTCCCAATGGCATGGTAATCCTTCTTACGAAGCCAACCAATGAAACATTGGCTTATTTGAGTTCAACGACATTTAGTTTCAGCTTATGGAACAGTTCCAGATACATCACTTCGGATGAAATCCTCTGGTCCACCAGTAGCTTGTCGATATCCTAGTTAGAAATCCTGAGTGTGATTACTAATGCATCATGATGTGGGGTCCTACCCTGACCAAATCCTCTTTGATGAACATGATGTGTTTTATGTAATCAACATCTTCTAGTCGCCGATGCTTTCTAGCTTGATTCTTGACTGGATCAATCTAAAAATATTTCATTACAATAGTCACCTTTTTTATTTCCATTCTAATGGAATTGCCCTGGACCTATTTGAGGTCTGACGCCCCACGAATGACTGCAAACTCATGTCCTGAGGACATTGTCTGGCTTCTGGTCTCCATTGGATGCGACCTTCTCTATTTTCTTATCAATGTACTCACTAAGGTGTCTTTCCTCAACTAGCTCCTCTAGATGTGACTTCAGAGCTTTGAAATTCAGAGTTCGATGACTACCCTCCTTGTGAAATGCACACCTTAGTGAGCTGTTTCTTTTAGTCGGATCTTTGCCCATCTTCTTGGGCCATTTGATGAAGGGTTCATCCTTGATCTTGATGAGAATCTTATAAACCGGTTCCTTAAAGACTATGTTAATAGCTTGGAACGCCTTGGAGGGGTCATTCTTACCTCCACCTTTGGAGCCATTCTTTCCCCCGTTATTGCTTTCATTTTTCTGGGTGTTATTCTTCAATGTCCCCTTATTCTCCTTTGTCGACCATTATCTCCCCCGTTAGGATGGACCACATCTTCGACCTTGGCGTACTTCTCGATACGGGTCGTAAGATCATTGATGTTTACGGCTTCCTTCTTGGTGAGATATTGGTGCCGCAGAGAGGTGGTCGGCAAGTCAATTTTGAAGGATACTAAGACAACATGCTATGAGCAGTCCTCGATCTCGTTAAACATCTCTTAGTATCTTTTGTGTAATCTATGAGGTTTTTCTGAGGCTTTTTCTTCATAGTGAGCAGTGCAGCCATCTGCTTAGGATGGGAGTTGCTCATTATGAACCGTGTTATGAAAGCCTCTACCAATGTTGTGAAGTTCTTGATTGAACTATAGGGGAGCCTTTCAAACCACTTTTGTGCTACATCATATAGGCTAGAAGGGAATATCTTGCACATCAGTGCATTATTGTGGCTCCGTAAGGTCATTGTCTGTCGATATTACCTAACATAATCTAGGGGATCTGTTTTCCTGTCATAGATTTTGAACCTAGGGACAGCGAATTTCTTGGGGGCTCGCCACGTTCAATTTCCCTTGAAAAGGGGGTTTTCATCTGAGAGTTTAGATCTCTTCTAGAAACCTCTCTAGTCGATCTAGCTCCTCGGTGTGCCAGATGTTGGTCCATCTCCTTATGGACCAGAATCCTTAAATCCTCATTTAGTCAATCATTGTTCATGTGTCACCTTTCCTGGTAGCCATGCTCTGATTGTGCTCTCTCTGATCTATCACGTTCGATTCTTTCCTGGTCATGCCTAGTAGTCCTTCATCGGCTGGGGAAATCTCCCCTTGATGGATAAGAGTTTTGTCTCGACACCGCCTTGTGTTTCGGGGGAGATCTCTCTCCATTCTCTTATGTCACCTCTTAAGGAGAGCATTTTCTTCTTCTTGGCGTCGAGTTTCTTCTTCCTATTCTCAAAGTCGGGCTTCATAGGAATCGACCAGCCTAAAAATCTGAGTGGACCTTGGAGGTTCGTGGATCTCTTCTGAAGGTTACCTTTTCGGCGAAACTTTGGGTTTGAATGTTAGCGAATTTCAGTTCTAACCCTGGGAGGGGATGACTCTTCCTGAACATCAATAACTTGTGGAATGTTGCTGATGTGGCGAGACATTGTTGGATTTCTGGTTGTAAATGCTTTCGTAGGAACACAAGTCATTTCTCACATATGGCGCCAATTGTGAGTGAAGAAAAATTCACAATAAAGGATTCACGAAAGCAATCACAAGAGGTGGAATGTAAATGAAATCACACAGAATAACAATGTACATGGTTTGGCAACTTGGCTATGTCCACGGAGAGGTTATTGATTTCTATTAAGTATCTCTCAACGACTATAATTTTCATCCCTTTGCCTCGGGTCAGGGAGTACAATGTATATTCGTGTTTGTTACAGAGTTTGAGTTATTTAAGGAACTCCATCACAGTTCATGGATTGGACATTAGGTGCTTAAATATCTCGACCGAGATTCTTGCACCTGATTTGGCCATATCTACGAATATCCTCCTCTAAATAAACTGTCCGTGTCGAAATTAAGCCATGATTTGGGCCGATCCAAATAACTCATGTTATCTTGATCAACTACTTTCATGGGCTTGCAAAAAGTGGGATCACGAAAATATTTAATTCTTCTTGGAAAACAAGTAAAGAACTAGTGGTTCTTTCTAACCATATACAAAAGTCCAAATTCATGTAAATTTAATAAGTCCACATAAATGTAAGAATTTATAAGTCAAGGCTTGCCTAAGAGCAATTGGAGTTCATAAATTTTAAGATTTGCATATGAATGTATCAATAAATCCAATTTTCTAAGTATCACAATTCATGAGAAAATTTACCCAAATTATAAATTCTTAATTTTTTTTAATTAGTAATTTCTTAAATTATCACAACTTACCAAATTCTATTTAAAAAAATATAAATTTTCAATAATTCAACAATTTGACAATATCATATTATTTAATTATGAAATTTCAAGAAGTATTGTACTAACCTAATTATCTCTAATTGATTTTATTTATAAAATTAGTCTAAAGTAGAATTTGGTATTTAAAAGCATAAAAGGGGAGGAGTAGAGGGCCAACTTGCCTTGTTAAAAGAAAATACACGAAGTATAAAAAAATTGTGTAGAAGAAACCCTCTTTGGAAATATGTTGAATTAGCCCTCCAAAAGTCCTTTAAAAGTTTCCCACATGCTGCACCCAAAATTCTTTCAAAAAATATAAATTTTGGCTAAAATGAAAGGATATATTTTTAGGGTTGGAAATATATAATTTTTTGTAGAATTTGGTTGAGGTCTAAGGTCAAATTATGTATTGAATATGAAAGTGCAGTAGGGATTTGTGTACCGATATGTTAAGGGAAATTAGGAGAATGGTTGACGCTTCATTTTAAGAATGAATCTCCTGCCTTTTTTTTATTTATCAAAATGCTCCGACTACACCATATACCAAAGATGGTCACAGACCTATGGGGTGACCAAGGCCACTGGTCACAGACTAAGATTGTGACCATTTTAGCCGTGACTAAAAATAGTTGTCACATACCTCATCCGTGAGCTCACGTTCTCTCTCATGGGAAAATACTATCTCAATGGTCACATACATAATTCGTGACCCCACGATCACAGACCTCGGCTGTGACCACCCATGACCCCATGGTCACTGACCTCGGCCGTGACCATGGGTGGGACAATGTTCAAATTGGGTCACAATCGAAATTCGTGACTGCCATTTAAAAAAAATAAAAAATAAAAATCAATGGGCAAGGTCTCTTACTGTGACCATTTATTTATTTCTTTTTAAACAAAACTGGGGGTTACAGATTTAGGACGTGACCAGATCCATTTAGTAATCTTTTTTAGGTAGCCCCTAAGAAAATTGTATTCAGTAACCAATTCATATACAATTAAGCAATATTGTAACCGTGGAGTTGACAATTCAAAATAAAGCACTATGCCATCTTGGTTAATTCATAAATCACACTAAGCATTTATAATTCAAAATAAGCATTCATAAATAAAACTAAAGTGCCAATATCATAATAGGATACAAATAATATTATAGAGGTCCAATATAATATGAGTTACATTGGTCCCATGACTAAGAGTTCAGTTCTTGCACTGGTTCCTTGCGAGGTGTTCATGCCTCTTATGGGACCATTTGGGGGTTGTTTTGGATTTTTTCCATGTAATAACATTTTTTTAATATTAGGTCTAGATATTTACAAATTATCATCAAATTATCAAATCGGGAGTTTCGTTACTACGCGATTAGTCCCTACAAGTTATATTGATCTCACGCGAGGTGTTCATGTCTCTTACAGGGCCATTTCGGGGTTGTTTTGGGTTTTCGCCTGTTAAAGGCTTATTTTTAAGCCAAGTCTTCAAATTTTTAAATTATCGTCAGATTCTCAAATCGAGAGTCTTGTGACTACGTCGTCAGTTCCTACGAGTTACATTGATCCCGTGTGAGGTGTTTGTGCCTCTCAGTAGGTCGTTTAGTGGATCATTTGGGTTTTCTCCCTCTAATGGAATCTTTTTAAGCCTAACTATAGATATTTGAAAATCATCTTCATATTATTAGACCAGGAGACCTGTGACTATGTGGTTAGTTTTTACGAATTACATTGATCCCGTCCGTGGTGTTCGTGCCACTTACAGGGCCGTTAGGGTTTTATTTTGGGTGTTCGC
Source organism: Sambucus nigra (assembly GCA_949130495.1). NCBI lineage: Eukaryota > Viridiplantae > Streptophyta > Magnoliopsida > Dipsacales > Adoxaceae > Sambucus > Sambucus nigra. Next base: position 332,766,778 of record OX422208.1, read on the forward strand.
CTTCTAATGACATGTTTTTATACCTAAGTATAGATGTTTTAAAATTATCTTAAAATACTCAAATCGAGAGTCCCACAACTACACACGTTCAGTTCTTACAAGTTATATTGCTCCCATACCTGGTGTTCGTATATCTTACTGGACCGTTTGTGGGCTATTTTGGATTTTCACCCGTTAAATCCATGTTGTAGACACCCCATTATATTACCCCCTGACTCTCCTTAGGTCCCTAGTACCTCCACTCATCACCGCAAACCCAGGTCACGTCCTGAGTACTAACCTGAAGGACATCAGGCACTCCCCGGCTCAGTTTGAACCAAAAGTCAAGCTCTTCATATCGATCGAGACTGAATGAATCTTCAAAGGGAACTGAATACCCTTTCCAACGGTCCACCCCGTGCGCGATTTCGACTTACCATGCGGGCGAACGGTCCGTTTGCGTTCGAAACTTGACCTAGAGGCCACCGGGAACTCCTGGGCTCTGTTTGACCTATGTCAACTCTTCAGATCGATTGGGGCTGAATGAATCTTCAAAGGGACCTGAATACCCTTTCCAACGGTCCATCGCATGCGCGATTCCGACTTTCCATGCGGACGAACGATCCGTTTAACTCCGAGAGGTCACTGAATGCTTCTCGAGCCCGGTTGACCAAAGTCAACTCCCCGAACCGGGTCAAACTCTTTGGAATGTCTAAGTACATCTCCTAACCTTCCTAACGATTTGTCCCGTGCGCAATTCGAACTTACCATGCGGATGAACGATCCGTTTGCGGCCGAATGATTCCCGTCCAATGGACCGACAAACGCTTCCGAGCCATATTTGACCTAAAGTTAACTCCCGAACCCGGGAGCGGTCCAAAGGACTTTCGAAGGTCTCCGAATTAACTTTCCAATGGTATGCCCCATGCACAATTCTGACCAACGGTTTGCCCTCGGCGACCGATTTTCCAAAAAAGCCTGAAACACACTGCCAAACGGTAGGTTCCAGAACCTGCCTATCGGCACCTGCCTGTCGAGAGGCAGGAAGGGCTCTATGATGATCGGCAGACCCCTGGGCCTATAAAATGAGGCCTTGGCCTCATTTTCAGAGGGAGCCCAGATCTGATAAAAATCTCTCTGAACGAATCCCAGAAACCTCTCTCGAAGGCAGCGTGATTTCAACTTCCAAATCCTTTTTTTACTTCCACTTTTCATCATACTTTTCATCAAACTTGGTGAATTAACCACTCTCCATCATCATCCAAGTGCAAGGGCTGCTCCCCAACATTCAAGATCAAGCTCAAGATCTTCAAGAAGGTCCAACTTTCCCAAACTCTCTCTTTAAATTCTCTTGAGTTCTCAATAACTTGTTTTCTTATTTAGCACTTTTATTATCTCATTTCACACATCCTAATATACTTTTTACTTAGTACTATTGCACATCTTTTATTTTCATAAAACCCAAAAACAAGAAAAAGAGGGTTTGCTCATAAATTCCAAGTAGGGATTCTCATATTTTCCTCACACTTTTCTCACAACCAAAACACTTTTTTCTACACACACACACACACACACACACACACTCACAAATAAGAGATTCCCCATTTTGAATTTATGGGATACACCCCACCCCTCGTTTTGTATGCGAACTACGTGGACTTTGATGCCTTTATAGGCTACGTAGGCGTCTCGGGATAAAACTCGAGACTCGAGTCCTTTTTCTCATTTTTTCTCTCATTTTCTATCTTCTATAAATCCATTTTTCTTATATTATACATATACTTGTTCTTAGTGACGCATTACCCCATATGCATGATCGTTCCCTTATAACGATCAACTTAGGGGTAATCGCGTAAATCTCATTTTCCTAATATTATTATTATACCTTCCTACTGATGACTCTCTTTATCCTTTCCATGATACAAGTCGAGGATTCCTACCTTCATTTCTATATATACACATGCACACATATCACGGGGGGGAAACATAAAGGAAAATAACAAATATTCATGAGAGACCGAAAGGCGGAATGTGTGCCTAACACCTTCCCATTTCCTAACTAAGCCTCCGAACCCTCTTCGAATCATTTTGGTTTCGCACGCACCAGTATGTCTTTGGATGCCATCCTTCGGGGTGGCTTCCCCTTTTTCTTTTGTCTGTTTTGAGTAAAATAGACCGGCGACTCTGAATCTCTCTACATTTTCACACCTCAAAAATCGACGTCGGTCGAAGCGCTCTCCCGAGAGGGATGCGCGGGACCCGAAGGATGCTTTTCCTCCGCGGCGGGGATCGGGGATGGCCACAGTGGCGAATCTGCTGGGGACTAATATATTTTGAGGGCTTGACTCTATTTACATGAATGCTATATTTTCTTATGTTTCCCCTTATACCTGCATGTTCCCCTTTCTCATATGTACCCCATGCTTATGCTTCTATTCACACACTTGTAGAAAAGTCTCCATGTACACATCACGCCATGTGCACCTAGGATCACATGTATATCCCCATATTGCACGCATGACCCATCCATACTTGGTGTACCTTTTGGGTACTCGTACTTTGGTCCCTATTTGGCATAATCAAGAAAGGCATTCTCATCATAAGATACTAATAAGAGAATCATGCATGATTCACACGATATCACCAAAGAGCATTGCTATTGACCAAATTTTACCCAGTAACTGGAGGGTCACTTCGTGATGGGCGCTGGTCCGACAGGTCGCAGTTAGCCTAAGCGATATGACTCTCACCTTCCATTGGCCTAGTACCTTCAACGTATATCGAACGGTTCCCCCGCATCGTACCGCTTGACCGAAGTCATGACGAGAGGTATATCGCAGGGAATTCGTTCACGTACGTCGAGTATATCGAATTCGCTCTCACACGTAACGTCCCCATAAGGTATATGGTGAGCCAATTCACGTACACTCAGGTATATCAAATGGCTTGTCCACACATACTGATTACCCGCAAGAGCAAGACGTATATCGTGGAAATCACGCCAAAGGGGGGAACCCGTGACGATTCACCCAACCAACTGCATACCCGCATATAGGTGTCAAACCTAGGACACGCAATTTAGATTGCCGATTTCAACCCAAAACTCTGCCAAAATTCCGGGTCGATCTGCCACCCAATTTTCACGCATTTTTTTAAAACGGGACCCTGTCCGCGAGCCTGGTTACAAGTCCAAACCGTAGCTTTGCATATATAAAAACCCCACTTTTCCAGGCTCGAATCCCGTCCGGCATTGCATTTAGGAGAATTAAATACAAGTGAGAACATAATAATCATAATAATCATGCTGAGTTCCGTCTCCAAAAACATTTCCCCCTTCTTTATTAAAAATCCAAAAACATTTCTCCCTTCTTTATTAAAAATTCAAAACATTTCTCCCTTCTTTATCAAAAAATCCAAAAACATTTCTCCCTTCTTTATCAAAAAATCCAAAACATTTCTCCCTCTTTATCAAAAATCCAAAAATAGTTTCTTCCTTTTTTCTCAAAAATAAATCTTATCCTACGCCTTCTCAGGTCGATCGCAAGCCTTTGGCCTGGCTCCTTATTGGCTTCGGTCTTTAGTCAAATCACCCCAGAGTTTCATCCGCTCCTCTACTACTTCTTCCGAGTCCGGAATCCATCCATATTCCATGGATAATGCAGATCAAGCACCAGTCATACAACCGGATCTGCCGTCAGTCTTGGCTCAGCTCGTGGCCAAGATTGATAACCTCCAAGCCGAGGTCCGAGAAATGCAACGAAACCAAGTTCCTATTCCTCAAGAGCCTGAGGCCCTATTCCCTCGTGCTATGGGTCCACCCGAGCCTATCTGGTTCCCGAAAGAATATTATCACGCTCCACGTTCCCCTCCTACCAATGGGCCACCGCCTGCCCAGCTTCCAATGCCAAACATTGCCCAACCTATGGTTAACCTACCTGTGGTCGTTGATCCAAAGAAGGAGGAGTTGAATAAAGTCAAAGAGGATCTCAAGATGCTCACAAAGAAGTTTAACCAAGTCAGGATCTCTGGGAATTACATGGACTACACCCACATGTCTCCTTATCCTAAAGCGAGGTTACCCGAGAAGTTTAAGATGCCAAATATTGAGAAGTTTGGGGGGAGCGGACCCTCGATTGTCCATCTTCGCAGTTATCACCGTTCCATGAATCTCCTAGGGGCTTCCGAAGAGGTAATGGCCCAACTGTTTCAATAAACTTTGATGGATAGTGCCCTCCGATGGTTTTTATCTCTTGAGGAATTCAGAATCCGTAACTGGGAGGATGTAGCTAGAGAATTCATGTCACGGTACAAATACAACGAAGAGCTCAAGGTCACCCACCGTGATTTAGAGCTGTTTAAACAAAAATCTGGAGAATCAGTCAGTAACTTCATAACTCGGTGGAGGGAGCAAGCAGCTACCATGACTAATCGGCCATCCGAGGAAGAATAGGTCAACATAGTGAAGAAAAACTTCTTGCCCCATATCTGAGCGACGATGGGAGAACAATACTATCCCCACTTTCGAGCTCTCAGAGAAGCTGGAGTGGAAATCGAGGAAAGCCTCATTAAAATAGAGATTGAACCAAAGAAGGTGTCCGGACAGTTCACCCCTAGAAAGTATGACAAGCCTTCCAGTGCTACCGTTTCGACCATCAACAACATCTCTCAACCAACCACATCATGGGCACTAGAAATCCGTCCTACTCCCATCCGAAGGGAATACACTGATCTCCATGCTCCCCTCTCTAAAGTTTACCAAGCCCTGTTAAGCCAAAACCTCATCAAACCCTTGGATCCACGTCCATTGCTAAATCCACTCCCAAGAAACTTCAAAATCGATGCTCACTGTGCCTTTCACCAAACTGCCGGTCATACCACCGACCAATGCTTTCACCTCCGGAACATAATTCAAGATCTCATTGACAAGGGTACCATCTCCCCACCAGCTAATCCTAAGACAAACACTACGCACAACCCACTTCCAAATCACACCAATGCCATCTTCTTGGAAGAAAAACCGAATTTTGATCCATCAACCCAAATCACACCCCTATACCCTCCTAAACCTCTTCAAGTTTGCCCATATTTCCTCCTACACCCTACTAGCCCCGCTGATCAGGCACTGTCACTCCTTACTAGAGCATGCATCGTTTTCCGTACCCAATCCAAAAATGAAGGTTCGGAATTATCAGAGGTGTTAAACCAACTCCTAGAGTTCGGGCTGAAATTGCCCTCACGGATGAATATCGATTGCCAGAAGTTCAGTGCGTTGTTTTTGGAAGTGCGGAAATGGTCCCGAGAATCAGATAGTTGGGTGATACCTACTGATGAAGTCAGCTTAGATGATGTTGTCCAGATCATGGCGGAGGCATTCAGGCAAACCAACAACATTTGCAGTATCACTGGGTTACTTGACACATTGAAGCTACAAGGGCACCTGGTCCCTTCACCCTTACACATCCCCACAGAATGGGAAGACCTATATGAGGAAGCCGTTGAAGTTATGTAATGCATTAACCTTACAAGGGAAAACAGAATTTTTGCCTCCGGGTGGGGGAAAGAATTCGAGAATTTGAATGAAGAGCAAGGTTCAGGAAGAATTAGCCCAGTAACCGACTTATGTGGGATGATATAATTTAAAGAACTCCCCGGAGAAATAAATAGGGTGGCAGAGCAACCTGAGATCGATGAAGAAACGGGATTCATGTTTTTCTCTTTTTCGGTAAATCACATGACCAGATCAGGGAGACATTACCAGATTTCGAGCTCACTACCAGCAAATGACAAGGGGAAGGGAGTTGAAAACCTTCCTATGCCAGAAATGACCATCGGGGAGAGCAAGATCCTCGATCAACTGAACAAAACTCAAGCTAACATCACTCTATGGGGGTTTTCATGTCTTCCCAGCTGCACAAAAATGCTTTAATCAAGTTGCTCACAGGACCCACAGTTCCCCCCTCTACCACACCAGAAGAAGCAGTAAATTTGGTTGGATCCTTGACCTCTACCCGAATGCTATCATTTTCTGAAGAAGAAATCCACAGAATTGGGCCGAATCACAATCATGCACTCAACATCTCCGTCGAAGTTATGGGAAAGGCCGTGCCACTCTCCCTTGTCGATAACGGATCCGCCTTAAACATTTGCCCTCTAAGAACTTTCAAGTGTTTAGGTCTGAAAGAAAGCGACCTCGCTATAACCTCCGTCGATGTGCGTGCCTACGATAATACCCGTCGTGAGGTGATGGGATCCATAAAACTTGCAATAGGGGTTGGACCTATAAACCCTGTTGTCGAATTTCAAGTCATTGATATCCCGACCTGTTTCAACCTGTTGCTCGGACGACCCTGGCTCCACAGTATAAAGGGTGTCTCTTCCTCATTCCATCAGAAATTGAAGTTCTTCGCCGATGGGCGAGTCATCACCATTTTGGGTGACGACGACAATGCCGAGGGTGCAAGCACCAGCAGTCAAATTCTTTATATACAGCATGGGTCAGATGATATGCTCCTGTCAGGATTTCGAGTAGAGCCATCCCTACTCCCGGTAGGGGACGGTTTCAAAGAAAGAGTTTGTCCACAATATGACCCTCATGGCAATGTCAATGTGATTCAGATGTTCAGAAACATTCACTTTATGTCTGGACTGGGGCTAGAACAAAGGTAGCAAGTTATACTAGAGCCCATAAAGTTGAAGAAAGCTTCTCCTCCTTGTGGCTTGGGGTATCAACCATCAGAACGAGAGCTCAGAATGATCCGCCAGTCTCGACCAAAGAGAAGATTAAACTATATCCGAAGTATCTCAGGAGACTCCTTAAATGGACGATTCATCAAAGAAGGTAAGGATTTCCCCTTTTGTGATTTTCCAGAACCATGGTACGACCACACAGACAAGAAGATGAAGCCTGTAATGGAGATCTTTTTCCAAGATATCTACCCATGGGCCGAAATTTCCCCACACCACGTATAACCGCTCATTAAAGATACCGAAAAGACTGAGGAAAGTGATCCTGAAGATTCCTTCAACTTACAGACACTGGGGATGGCACTCTGCATGGTTCATTCAGGCACTACATCAATGGACCCATCCCGTCTGATTAAAGCTGCTGATACACCTCTCCTCAACTGGCATGCTGTGCCAGTTCTACCTCTTGAAATCTCCCCTAACCCCAATGTTTACCCTATTTCTTCAACTATTGTCTATCTTTACTCAAATGTATTCGAGGCCTCTTTTGATGAGGTTCTCAATGATGTTTTTCTTATCAATGAAATAAACGAAGATTTTGAGTATCTTGTTGTGCCTTACATTAATTGTTTATATTCTAATCGAACTTTTGATGATGATGATTTTGTAAATGAACAATTCTTAACTGATCTAAATAAGGTTAATAATAAACAACATAACCGCTTTCAAGTTAATGAAGAAGAGACTTTTTTTATTAATCTCGATTCTAGTAGCCAACTGCGCGAGATTAGGATAGGGGTTGCCCTTGACGAGCATGAGCGCGCACAACTCAAAGAATTGCTAAAAGAGTTCATGGATGTCTTCGCATGGTCCTACGACGATAGACCTGGCATCGATCCTGAAATAGCTCAGCATGAGATCCCCACTCTCCCAGATTACAAGCCGGTTAAACAAAAACTGAGAAAACTCCGCACCGAATGGTCGTTCAAGGTCAAGGAAGAGGTGGTCAAACAGTTAAACGTGGGTTTCATTCGAGTGATCGAATATCCCACATGGCTAGCCAACATTGTACCTGTACCGAAATTAGGAGGAAAGGTTCGAATGTGTGTGGACTACCGAGATTTAAACAAATCTTCTCTGAAGGATGATTATCCGCTACCCAACATCGACATGATCGTGGACAACACATCCAGTCATGCTCTTAAGTCATTCGTCGAAGAGTTTGCCGGATACAACCAAATCAAGATGCACCCAGACCACCAAGAAAAAACCGTATTCATCACCCCATGGGGAACCTTTTGCTATACCGTTATGCCATTCGGTCTTAAGAATGCTGGGGCTACCTACCAAAGGGATGCTACAACCATCTTGCACGATCTGATTCACAAAGAGGTCGAGGTTTATGTGGATGGTATGATTATTAAGTCCAAAACTTGAGAAGGTCATGTTCTCTCTATCCGAAAGTTCTTCGAATGACTGCGACAGTATCAGATGCGACTTAATCCACAGAAATGCATCTTCAACATTACAAAGGGAAAACTCTTGGGATTCATGGTCAGTGAGGAGGGGATATAAGCAGATCTTGCAAAGCTGAAGGCCATACTTGAGATGCCGCCACCCCGAACAGAGAAGGAAGTCTGAGGATTACAATATATCAACCGTTTCATCAGCTAGCTAACCTCCATCTGTGAACCAATCTTCAAGCTCCTCCGAAAGGATTCAACCAAGGTTTGGAACGGGGCCTGCCAAGAAGCTTTTTTGACCGAATTAAACAATATCTGACCCAACCTCCAATTCTCATGCCACCACAGCCTGGTCTCCCTTTGCTCCTATACCTAACCATAACCGACACTACAGCCGGGGCTTTGCTAGCCCAATACCTTAAAGACTCCCGCAAAGAAAGAGCCATCTATTATGCCAGTCGCAAATTGGCCGGGTACGAGGTCAACTACACCGCTTTAGAAAAAGCATGTGTCGCACTTGTCTGGGTCACCCAAAAGTTGCGACACTACATGATCGCCTTTCCCATCAAACTTGTATCCCGAATGGATCCCATCAAATACCTTCTTGAGAAAGCCGCCTTATCCAGCTGAATGGACCGATGGTTGATGCTCCTAACCGAGTTCGATATTGTGTACGTCACACAAAAATCCGTTAAAGGAAGAGCCATTTCTGACTACCTCGCGGATTACCCCATAGAAGAAGCTAATGTCTGGATCTTCGAATTCCCAGATGAAAATATCCTCTACGCCACTCAAGACCGCCCTCGATGGAAAATGTTCTTTGACGGTGTTGCCAACAAAAAGGGATATGGCATTGGGATACTCCTGGTTGACCCAGATGACTCTCATACTCCCATCGCCATGAAATTAGATTTCCCCTGCACCAATAACATGACGGAATATGAGGCATGCACGGTGGGCCTCAAGTTCGCTCTCAAGAAAGGTATTCAATACCTTGACGTATATCGGGATTCTACCCTCATCATAGGTCAAGTGCTCAGAAAGTGGAAAGTCAAGGACGAAAAGCTCCAACCCTTTCACGCCCAATTAAAAGAGTTAGCCTCCCAATTCCAAGATATCACCTTCCATTACCTACCCCGATCAAAGAATAACCTAGCCGATGCTCTCGCTACCCTGGCCTCCATAGTCGACATGCCCGAGGGAATAACAATGACCCCCTTCCTAGTTCAAAAGCAAGACAAACCAACCCACTTCTACCACATTGAGCTCATCGCCACAGAAGATCCTGAGCTAGTTAACTACTGGTACTATGATATTTGGTGCCTCCTCAGGTACGGTAGGTATCCTGAGGGTTCCAACAAGAACGACCGAGCTACCCTCCGAAGGCTGGCCGCCCAGTACATCATCTGTCATAAAGAACTACTCAAGAGGAATTTCGATGGAACTCATTTGCACTGTATCGCAGGGGCTGGCATTGAAAAGATAATGCAGAAAATCCACAACGGGGAATGTGGGCCCCACATGAATGGTCACATGCTCGCCAAAAAGATCATCCGACAGGGCTACTACTGGACCACCATAACCCAGGATTGCACCGCTTATGTTCGGAGATGCCCTAAATGCCAACAGTTCTCCAATCTTCAACACTTACCTCCATGAGAATTATACAACATGACCTCTCCTTGGCCATTATCCACCTGGGGTATCGACATCATAGGGAAGGTTACACCAAAAGCTTCAAACGAACATGAGTTCATCCTGGTCGCCATCGATTACTTCACCAAATGGGTCGAAGCTGAATCATATGTAGTATTGAATGCCAAGAAGGTGGCCAAATTCATCAAGAAAAATATCATCTGCCGATATGGAGCCTCGCACGAGCTAGTATCAGATAACAGTTTGCACTTCGAGGCAGAAGTCACAGAAGTAGTCAACGAGTACGGGATTCAGAGACACAAATCTTCTCCCTACCGACCTCAGACTAATGGTGCAGTTAAAACCGCTAACAAAAACCTCAAAGCCATCATCAGAAAGATGATCGAAAGATATAGGGATTGGGCCGATCGGATCTCGTACGCCCTCTGGGGTTATCGAACCTCAATCCAAACTTCTACTGGGGCTACCCCTTACTCTCTGGTCTACGGCATGGAAGATGTCCTCCCTGTGGAGCTGGAAATACCCTCGCTATGCGTCATGCTCGAAGGCAAGGTTAGTGAAGAAGACTGGTGCCAAAGCCATCTTGATGAGTTAGCCCTCCTAGATGAAAGAAGATTAAAAGCTCTTTATCACATATAAGGGTACGATCACCGAATAGCGCGATCATTCAATAAGAGAGTCAAAGACCGCAGTGTTCAGGAGGGGGATTTAGCCCTCAAGGAGATAATATAACCCATCTAGGACCCCAGAGGAAAATTCAAGCCCAATTGGAGCGGCCTTTACATTGTGAAGAAAATCTTGTCTGGCGGTGTCGCCATGCTCACTGACCTGGATGGGGAAGAGATGGCTCGTCCAGTCAATCTGGACCGTCTCAAGAAATTCTACCCCTAGTACGAAATCTCGACGCGCTACGACTCTTCTCATCCTCCTTCTATTCTAAAAAAAAAACTCTTCATTTCCCTCTACCCAGAACTACGTGGGCCTGATCCTCTACAAAAAATTATTTTAAAATTTTTCAAAAACCCCGGAGGTACGTAGGCAGCTCATACATCTCACGTGAGCGCGACCCCTTCTTTTTCACAAGAATATATTCTTTTCTTATCACCGAGAATGACAGTTCATTCTAAATATCTACTTGAACAAAAGGATTATGTATGCGTTAGCGATCGGTATAGATAATTCAAAATACAAAATTCATCGAAAGGCACAACTGGATGATCAGAAACTTGTTTATTTCATTAATAAGAAATTACAGTACGGATTACATAAGAAAAAGGAACGGATAACTCCCTTCCCCCTATTACCATAAAAAGCCAGATAAAATCCCCCACATCTATTACACAAATAAACTCCCATAGGAGTCCTACCCACAGCTACCAGAAGAGCTTGCACCCTCATCATTTACATCCTGAGGACCCCAAGTGTCCCCTGCCTGAATAGAGTGTCGCAAACATTCCATGGATCGATGAGCCTTAACCATCTTCGAAAATTCCACAACACCCCCTTCCATGGAGTCAGATAAAACAAACCATCTTTGACCAGTCTCTACTTCCAACATCTTGCTGACTACTTTCCTCCACAACCACTTCATGTAATCTTTGGAGACATGCCAAACCTTCCCGACAGACTAATAGGGACGGTTCGATGGACGTTAATTTTCCCACAGAGATCCAAGCAACAGACGTAAATGCTCAGTCAAATCCTCTACTGAAAAGAAATTTGAGGTCCGAGGGGGAACGACCTGCGCCCAGCTGAATTGGCGCAAAAGTCACTAAGGGAAATAAAAAGAGGTATGTCTGAGACCAACCAGCCACACATATGAATACTCTCCTAGCTCCAGAATAGGCTGCAACTGTCCCCACCAAGGCACTGTCCAATACAGCCCACGAGCCCCATGCTCCACAAACCAATTCTCTCAGTTCTCAACATACATGCCAACACTGATGAAGTAGCACGAAAAGATGTTGGGTACGGCCGACAAGGGATATTCTGGAGGAGTCGACAAGAGGAATCTTTCAGACAACCACATGAACAGCATCACAAGTCTACCCCTCAAAAAATCTGAACGGCCTTCTCTCCAAGCATCCAGGCCATTCCGAGTCTCCGTCAGTATCACTGCCATAGAATTGCGACGATATAACATCCATGAAGTAATGGCTATAAGTTGTGGGTCCACCTGCAATTCCCCAGTCACCAGCAAAAATTTGGAGACTATACCCAGAACAACGTCTCCAGCATAGCCAGCATCACCTACTTTTTGCAAATGCACGGACCGCAGCACCGTCGGGAGGGAGATCATTCCTCCAGCAACCAATGACCTAGCCGTCGAAGGCGAGATATGAAGAAGCCCGACCAACAAATCCCTGGGAGAACGGGAAAATTCGGGCAAAGCCGCAACAACACTTGGATTCACACCCAGTATGGAAGAAAATTCCTCGTAGGTAGGACAAACTTCTTCCAACCCAAAGCGGAACACATGGTCTTAGGGGTACCAGAATTATACCGTCGCTATCAGCATATTCCACTCAAAAGACCGATTGCGCCACAAGGAAACCCGACGTATGTTGAAAGCATCGTAGTCGACATTATAAGAGCACATAGCTTCCAAGGCTTTGAGGTAATTGACAAACTCAATGCTACCAGGGAGAGCCATCTTGCAAGACTAAAAGATAATGGGTAGGTAGATAAGACTGCAAAGGTGTGATGAAAACACTCCACCCTTACCCCTTTTTATACTTGAGAACCCTCACAAGAGACACAATCCCTGCAGAAATCGAAGGGAATCCTACCCCACAAGGTACCAAAGGCTGAAGAGGGTACCATTCAAAGCTTTAAATTGATGGGACTAGACTGAACTGCCGATAGGCAGGTCAGGGTGCTTGCCGATCGACAACCCCCCATTTTTGGAAATTTCATCCTTTTCGCTCTTGTCAAATCAAAAAACTCAATAAAAATAAATTGATATTATCAAAAGAATTTCAAGAGTCCTGTTTTCTCCTTATAGGATTCCCCTTTTAAATAAAAGCTTTCCTTCGAAAATTCCAAAAATAATCCTTTTTTACGGTCTCAGTAGCAAAGTAAAAAGCACATGTGCATGCATTTATTCATCATTAATAAAAGATAATAATAAAAAAACTCCCATTGCATTGCATATATTTGTGTTCTGTGTTAAAAAGCCAAAAAACAACGGGACTCAGCCCGAACCCACATTTCACTCTCTCTCTCTCTCTCTCTCTCTCTCTTTCTCTCTCGCTTCCACCCCTGCGATGCGCTCTCTTCCCCCTACGGCGAAACAACGCACCACCACTACCCGAGCCCGAGTCCTCTCCGGATGAAGCAGACGGAACCAAGCAAGAAGGAACAGGGACCGCGTCCCGAATGTGGGCAGTCGCCGATGATATCTAGTCTTTGATGTCCCTGAGCCAAGTGGTCGACACCTGGACTCGCTGCAAGGAAAAGGCAAAATCAGTATCAAAATAGGAATGACCAAAATGGAAAAAGAGAGGAACAAAAAGTTATACCGCACGTTGAAGGACCTCCTCTGTCAAACCCAGCTCCTACGGATCCATCGCAAGAGGACGGTACAGCATCGGCACTATCCCTCCATCAGCCCGCCGGATGTTGTACGAAGGAGTGTGTAACTGCACGAAAGGGACCTCCGAGGTCGTCGTCACCTTAGATGTCGACGGACCACCACCACTGTGAGAGGACCCCACTGGTTGACTCGAACCCGTAGGAGGGAAAGGCAGGGCATCATGTATGTTGGGAGCCATCAACCAGCTCATCACAAAGTCCATGTAGTCATACAACGCAGCCATATCAGTGTACAATGAGTAGGATTCGTCGATCATATCCGTGATCCTCTCATCCTCCAACAGTTGTCGCTCCCGCCTCATAGACGTAGGAGGCTGCACGGGTGGCACCACCACCTCCCCCTCGGCGATCTGATGAACTAACCTCTCCCCAAGACACCAGGAATGGCCGAACTCATGCGCCAACAAACGCCTCATCTGTGCGTTCACCCCAGTCATCCCCGTATCCTGAATGGCTGTCCCCCAAGGATAAAAGGTCACCTGAAAATCCCCAAGCAGGCATGAGTCAATACAAGATCACAAGGTGCAAAAACCAAGACTGAAAAAGAAAGGACCTTACCTGACCACTAGTCAGGTCATTCAAAACCTGACGCACCGCCTCCAGGGAGAGAGTTCCCTTCGACTGTCGATTGGCCTTACGCCATCGATACAAAAGGCAGAAGTCCCCAACAGTGTCATCCTTCAGAGCAATCAGCGGGGTGTTGCACCCAATCACCTCATAGAACCACGTCTTAATTCACAAGCAAAAAGAGACGCATAAGGAAAATGCTAATGCATGAAAGGAAAATGAGAATGCATGAAATGAAAAAGCGCAAAGTAAAGAATACCTCAAGGAGATACGTGGCTCCAGTAAAATTTTGTCGGCAGCACCGGCTAAATGCATCCAAAGAAGAATAAAGGGTCGCCAATGACAGACTCCCCCAATCATAGAAAGGGATGTTCGAAAACATCCTCAGTTACGACAGAAACCACAAATGGACGACGTCGCCGCTCGACGTCACCATGAAACCTCCCAATACCAGCAAAATAAATAACCGAGCCATCTACCTCACCTGCTGCCCGCCCTCCACATCAATCACTCTGCTCAACAGAACATCCTTCAGCAAGGACAGCTGGATAGAATCTCCAGAAACTATCCTCCCCACGTCACTAAGTGCCACATGCACCGCCTCCAGCCTCACCCGCAAGGAGCGATCCACCTCTATATGCTCCCCATTACAATCCAGCCCCAATAGTTGTTGCACATCTATGGGAGCCACCGTCATCTCCCCGAAGCCAAAATAGAAGGTGTGGGTAGTGTCCCACCACCTCTCCCCCAAAGCACACAGAACCGCTGTCGAACGAGGCATCTCATTCAACGTAGCCGCTAACCTCCCAAAACTCGCTGATGATACCATCCAGCACACCACGGGTGGAAGATGCTCCCAAACATCCTTAAGCCCTGTCGTCTCACGGGTACTCATGATCCTCAAGGAAATATCAGACTGGCAAAAGGAAAAATCTCATCAAAAGTCAAGAAAGAAAGAAAAAATCACCCAAAAAGAAAGGAATGCCAAAGGTCAGGTTACTTACATAACCACCGGGAATCACTCTCGAAGAGAGATAATGCGAAGGCTCCCACAGCAAGGTTCACTCATCCGCAACCGACTCAAATGCATCGAAAGAATTCTCATTCCCCAAAGAAAGAGGCACCCTGTCCCTTCAATCCACACTTGCCCAGTCATCAACGGTCAACCACTCCCGGTGGACAGCGGTGCTCACACAGGCGACCATTTCTTGAAGATCGGAATGTTAGAACAATTCGGAAAGAGAAATTGCAGAAAGAGAGAAGGCAAGAAGCTGTGAAAAATGAAGGGGATTCGCCCCCTTTATATAGGAAGCCAAGCGCCATGTCGATTGGCACCTCCCCCTTCCATAAAGATTGACACTGACTGCTTACCTTCCCGAGGCGGTCCAAAAGTCCGTGCCACTACCGAATGGCACCCCTCAGTCTATGCCGGTTGGCACCCCCCTTAAAATTTCGTACAGAAATTCCTGGAAAATGCCCAAAATCCAAGCGAATGACCTCTCAAGAAATCACCTCCTCAACAGAGTTTACAACCTCAAACCGGTTATCTCCCCAACAATCATCTCCTCCGCTCGAATCAAGGACACAAAGCCTCCCCAGCCCTCGGCTACCCAGTGCGAAACAATATCGCATGATATTTTTCCTGGCGGAATTCAGAAGAATCACTCACCCCAGGAGATCTCTCCCAAAGGACGATCCAAAATCTTCCCGAGCTCATTCATCGTTCCCCAGCGAAACCTCAAATCCAATTCTTATCCCCAGCGGAACCCCTCTTCCCCAGCGGAACCTCAAATCCAATTCTTATCCCCAGCGGAACCTCAAATTCAATTCTTATCCCCAGCGGAACCCCTCTTCCCCAGCGGAACCTCAAATCCAATTCTTATCCCCAGTGGAACTCCTCTTCCCCAGGGGAACCTCAAATCCAATTCTTATCCCCAGTGGGACCCCTCTTCCCCAGCGAAATACTTAAAAGCTAAGTGAAAACTCCTCCCGGAAAAGCTCCAGAAAATCCCTAAGGATCACCTGATCACTTCCCCAGCTTCTCTTACAGCACCCAAAATAGGTTGTTCCCCCCTGCGAGGTCTCCTAAAAAGCTTCCCCAGCTATCAGCTCCCCAGTTTAAATCAGAATCACAAAGCTCTTTCCCCAACAAAACCAAAATCTAATCCTCAATCACTCTTTGGGTCAGAATTGGCCCCGATCTTGGATCGTCACCCGAGTTAGGTTAGAATTGCCCTCGGTCCTCAGTCGTCACCACTCTTGGGTCGAAATTGGCCTCGATCTTAGATCGTCACCTGAGTTAGGTTAGAATTGAACTCGGTCCTTGGTCATCACCACTCTTGGGTCAGAATTGGCCTCGGTCTTGGATCGTCACCTGAGTTAGGTCAGAATTTATCTCGGTCCTCGGTCGTCACCACTCTTGGGTCAAAATTGGCCCCGATCTTGGATCGTAACCTAAGTTAGGTCAGATTTGATCTCCATCCTCGGTCGTCACCACTCTTGGGTCAGAATTGACCCCGGTCTTGGATCGTCACCTAAATTAGGTCAGAATTGACCTCAGTCCTCGGTCGTCACCACTCTTGGGTCAGAATTGGCCCCAATCTTGGATCGTCACCTAAGTTAGGTCAGAATTGACCTCAGTTCTCGGTTGTCACCACTCTTGGGTCAGAATTGGCCCCAGTCTTGGATCGTCACCTAAGTTAGGTCAGAATTGACCTCGGTCCTCGGTCGTCACCACTCTTGGGTCAGAATCGACCCTGGTCTTGGATTGTCACCTAATTTAGGTCAGAATTGACCTCGGTCCTCGGTCGTCACCACTCTTGGGTTGGAATTGGCCTCGGTTTTGGATCGTCACCTAAGTTAGGTCAGAATTGACCTCAGTCCTCGGTTGTCACCACTATTGGGTTAGAATTGACCCCGCTCTTGGATCGTCACCTGAGTTAGGTCAGAATTGACCTCGATCCTCGGTCGTCACCACTGTTAGGTCAGAATTGACCTCAGTCCTTGGTCGTCACCACTCTTAGGTTAGAATTGGCCCCGGTCTTAGATCGTCACCTAAGTTAGGTCAGAATTGATCTCGGTCCTCGATCGTCACCACTCTTTAGGTCAGAATTGACCTCGCTAGACCTTTACCCTAATCCCATAGATTCGAATTTGATCCACGGAATTGATCATCCCCCGCACCCTCCTTAGGTCCTCAGAATCGACCTCAACCCTCTGAATCGATCATACTCCCTCAAAAGCATCATGTGGTGTCTATTCGACGGTCATCATTTGTTCCAAACTCACCCATCGAGGGGCTCTATAGACACCCCATTCTATTACCCCCTGACTCTCCTTAGGTCCCTAGTACCTCCACTCATCACCTCAAACCCAGTTCACGTCCCGAGTACTAACCTGAAGGCCATCGGGCACTCCCCGACACAGTTTGACCCAAAATTCAAGCTCTTTGTCTCAATTGAGACTGAATGAATCTTCAAAGGTCATTGAATACGCTTTCCAACGGTCTGACCCGTGCACGATTCCGACTTACCATGCGGACGAACGGTCCATTTGCGTTCGAAACCTGACCTAGATGCCAACGGGCGCTCCTGGGCTCTATTTGACCTATGTCAACTCTTCAGCTCGACCAGGGCTGAATGAATCTTCCAAGGTCCCTAAATACCCTTTCCAACGGTCCGCCCCGTGCGTGATTCTGACTTTCCATGGGGACGAACGATCCGTTTAACTCTAAGAGGTCACCGAATGCTTCTCGAGCCCGGTTGACCAAAGTCAACTCCCCGAACCGGGTCAAACTCTTTGGAATGTCTAAGTACATCTCCTAACCTTTCTAACGATCCACCCCGTGCACAATTAGGACTTACCATGCGGACGAACGATCCGTTTGCGTCCGAATGATTCCCGTCCAATGGACCGAAAAATGCTTCCGAGCCATATTTGACCTAAAGTCATCTCCCGAACCTGGGAGCGATCCAAAGGACTTTTGAAGTTCTCTGAATTACCTTTCCAACGGTATGCCCCGTGTATGATTCTGACCAACGGTTTGCCCTCGGCATATGATTTTCCAAAAAAGCCTGAAACACACTACCAAACGGCAGGTACCAGAACCTGCCTATCGGTACCTGCCTGCCGAGAGGAAGGAAGGGCTCTATGCCAATCGACAGACCCCTGGGCCTATAAAAGGAGGCCTTATCCTCATTTGCAGAGGGAGCCCAGATCTGATAAAAATCTCTCTGAACGAATCCCAGAAACCTCTCTCGAAGGCAGCGTGATTTCAACTTCCAAATCCTTTTTTTACTTCCACTTTTCATCAAACTTGGTGAATTAACCACTCTCCATCATCATCCAAGTGCAAGGGCTGATTCCTAACATTCAAGATCAAGCTCAAGATCTTCAAGAAGGTCCAGCTTTCCCAAACTCTCTCTTTAAATTCTATTGAGTTCTCAATAACTTGTTTTCTTATTTAACACTTTTATTATCTCATTTCACACATCCTAATATACTTTTTACTTAGTACTATTGCACATATTTTATTTTTATAAAACCCAAAAACAAGAAAAAGAGGGTTTGCTCATAAATTCCAAGTAGGGATTCTCATATTTTCCTCACACCTTTCTCACAACCAAAACACTTTTTTCTACACACACACACACACACACACACACACACTCACAAATAAGAGATTCCCCATTTTGAATTTATGGGATACACCCCACCCCTCGTTTTTTATACGAACTACGTGGACTTTGATGCCTTTATAGGCTACGTAGGCGTCTCGGGGTAAAACCCGAGACTCGAGTCCCTTTTTCTAACTTTTTCTCTCGTTTTCTATCTTCTATAAATCCATTTTTCTTATATTATACATATACTTGTTCTTAGTGACGCATTACCCCATATGCGTTATCGTTCCCTTATAACTATCAATGTAGGGGTAATCGCGTAAATCTCATTTTTCTAATATTATTCTTATACCTTCCTACGGATGACTCGCTTTATCCTTCCCATGATACAAGTCGATGATTCCTACCTCCATTTAAATATATACACATGCACACATATCACCGGGGGAAACATAAAGGAAAATAACTAATATTCATGAGAGACCGAAAGGGCGGAATGTGTGCCTAACACCTTCCCATTTCCTAACTAAGCCTACGAACCCTCTTCGAATCATTTTGGTTTCGCACGCACCAGTATGTCTTTGGATGCCATCGTTCGGGGTGGATTCCCCTTTTTCTTTTGTCTGTTTTGAGTAAAATAGACTGGCGACTCTGAATCTCTCTACATTTTTCACACCTCACAAATCGACGCCGACCGAAGCGCTCTCCTGAGAGGGACGCGCGGGACCCGAAGGATCCTTTTCCTCCGCGGCGGGGATCGGGGATGGCCACACATGTTTTTAAGCCTAAGTCTTGATATTTTTAGATTATCATCATATTCTAAAATCGAAAGTCCCGTTACTTTGCGATCAGTTCCTACGAGTTACATCGATCCCACACAAGGTGTTCGTGCCTCTTACATGGCTGTTTGGCGGCTATTTTCCATTTTCGCCCCTTAACGACACGTTTTTAAGTCCAAGTCTAGATATTTGAAAATTATCAACATATTCTCAAATTGGGAGTCCCATGACTACCGTTTAGTTTCTACGTGTTACATTGGTCCTATGCGAGGTGTTCGTGCCTCTTACGGGGCCGTTTTGAGGATGTTTTGGATTTTTTCCCTCTAACAACATGTTTTAAAACAAAAGACTAGATATTTCCGAATTATAATCATGTTCTCAAATCGAGATTCCCATGATATGCGATCAGTTCCTATGAGGTACACTGGTCCCGTGTGAGGTGTTCGGGTCTCTTAGGGTGAAATTTGTTTTTTTTGCGTTTTCACCTTTTTAAGGAAAGTTTTTAAGCCTATGTCTTAATATATACAAATTATCATCATATTCTTAAATCGGGTGCGCCGTGGTTACACGATCAGTTACTACGAATTATATTGGCCCGTGCGACATGTTCATGTTTTTAATTTTCGTCCGTTAAAGGCATGTTTTTAAGCCTATGTCTTCATATTTGCAAATTATCATCATATTATCAAATTGACAGTCTCGTGACATCACAGTCTGTTCTTACAAGTTACATTAGTCCCATACGAGATGTTGAAGCCTCCCAGGGGCTGTTTTGGGGCTATTTTGGATTTTCGCCCTCTAACGGCATGTTTTTAAACCTAAGTATATATACTTATAAATTATCCTCATATTTTCAAATTGGTAGTCCCGTAACTACGCTGTCAATTTCTATGAGTTATATTGGTCTCGTGTGAGGTGTCGTGTATCTACGGGGCCATTTGGGGGTTGTTTTGGGGTTTCTCCCGCTAACGTCATGTTTTTAAACCTAAGTCTAGGTATTTCTAAATTATCGTCATATTCTCAAACCGGGAGTCCTATAACTACATAGTCAATTCTTACGAGTTACATTGGTCACGTGCGAGGTGTTTGTGCCCCTAACAGGGATGTTTAGGGATTATTTTGCATTTTATCCATTTAACGACTTGTTTTTAAGCCTAAGTCTTGATATTTAAAAATTATCATCACATTCTGAAATCGGGGTTCCCATGACTAAGTCGTCAGTTCCTATGAGTTACATTGGCCCCGTGCGAGGTGTTCGTGTCTCTTAAGAGGTCATTTGGGGGTTGTTTTAGGTTTTCATCCTCTAACGACATATTTTTAAGTCTAAGTCTAGATATTATCAACTTATCATCATATTATCAAATCGACAGTCCCGTAACTACGCGGTTAGTTCCTATGAATTACATTAGTCCCATGAAAGGTGATCTTGCCTCTTATGGGGACACTTTGCCTTATTTCCTTTTATGGTGTGTTTTTAACAAGTCTAGATATTTAAAAATTATCCTCATATTCTCAAATCAGGAGTCTCGTGACTATACTGTCAATTTCTATGAGTTACATTGGTCCAGTATAAGGTGTTCGTGTCGACCGTTTGGGGGATGTTTTGTGTTTTCTCCCTCTAACGGTATTTTTTAAGCCCGCGTCTTGATATTTGCAAATTATTTTCATATTCTCAAACAGGGAGTCCTGTGACTATGCCGTCGGTTCCTACGAGTTATATTCGCCCCATGTGAGGTATTCATGTCTCTTACAGGACCGTTTGGAGGGCTATTTTGGGTTATAATCCACAACCAGTTCATATAAAATTAAGCAATATTATAAACATGGAGTTGATAATTCAAACTAAATCACCGTGCCATCATAGGAAATTCATAAATCATACTGAAAATTCATAATTCAAACAAAGCATTCATAAATCAAATAAAACATTCTTAAATCAAGTAATCTCCCAAGGTCAATATTCACTACATTCACGTACCCCAACTTTCTTAAAGTTCCCCAATAAATTTATACGTATAGTGAATACTCATTAAAGGTTGTAAATATGGAAAAATGATTCCAATCAAGTTAACAAATCACATACTTATAATAAGCATTAAGAAAATCAATATATATTCCTATTATAGAGAATAATGATTGTCCTTTAACAAAAAAATGACACAATAAACAAGTTTTTAATGTTTTAAGTAATTTCACAAATGTGAATATTCACATGTACATAACTTTGTGGAGTTCCCTAATAAAGTTATACATGTAGTGAATATTCACTACATGTTGCAAATATACAAAAAAGATACCAATCATCAACAAAAGTAGCTGGTGATGCAATTTTAAATAATATACAAAATATTCACTTCCTTACTCACATTTTTATACAATATTGGAATAAAAAAATACTAGTACAAGTTAAAAAATAGTTTGTATTAGAAGGCATACAAATTGTTTCAAAAAGTGTATATTTTAAGACATACAAATACAAGTACAAGCTCATAAATACACGTTCAAGTTCAATAAGCTCATCAAAATTCAATCAGTGAATTTAATTTTGAAGTATTGTACAAAAATGTACATTTGAAAAACCCTAGGCTGAAATGTTACATTTTGATTGTGAAATAAACTCTCCGTTTTTTCATATATTACGATATTGTAGAGATGTACGATTGGGGAACTTATATCCCTTATTGAAACTGGTATGGACGAAGATGATAATTCAAATTAGTAAGGTCGTAGATGGTGATTCAAAATGGTTGAGATACAACCTACACAAATTGATGGCGAGAGAGTGATACCAGAATGGTGATTTGGAGGGGGAGTGACGAAGAAGATGTAGACTAATACCAGAATGGTGCTTTGAACGGGTTGGAAAGAAACATAGATGATAGAAAAAATAAGAGTGCTCAACGGTTTTAACCTAAATGCGTGATAAGATAAAATGTGAAGGAGTGGTGCTCTAAAAAAGAACGGTAACATTGTCAAAGATTTAGAGGAAAACCGGTTACTTTATTAGTGAGATCTATTAGGGAAGATATGTTATTATGGGAACTATTAGGGAAAAGTGTGTAAATGGGACCCATTCTTAAAATTCCTCTCTTTAATTTCCATAAAGACGTGTAAAATAATCACAGGAGTGGACCTACAAGTAACTCAAACCTTTTGGACTGAGTAAAAAAATATCTATTGTTTTGACCAAATTGTATATGCATTAGATTGCATATGTCATAAAGTTTTCTTTCTTAATCCCACGTTTGAACTTAAAAGTAAAACTTTACTCTTTTTTTCCATTCCGATCTTTGTATTTTTTTTAAATAATATATAAATTATGGTGAAATACAAAGTTGTTCATATAAACAATACCCACGATAAAGTAATGATAATAGTAAACTTTTTCCATTCAAATGTATTTATAATTGTAGCGAGATAAGCTTGAAAAAATATTATTTTTCCTCACATGTACTTTTAATAAAAAAATCTTAATTTACGCCACCAATGTTATTTAAATGGAGGATATACATTTACCCAGTAAGATCATTCACAATGATGGATTCTCTAAATTTATAAATATACTAAATTCTTTTATTGAGTTACCTTCAATGGGAGTCACTTATCACAATGGTGATGCGTAAGTTTTAGTTCTTGAAAAAGAACTCATGTTGAAACAAACCACATTAGTTTGTAAGAAGTTCTTATGAATTTATGTAGTTAAAAAATGTAAATATATTATTTTTAACAAAGATAAATTGTAAAGGTTAGGGATGGCAACTGGGCGGGTTTGGGGTGGGTCTTTTTAAAAATCATAACCCATCCCATTTAATAAACATGGCGTGGCGGGGGGGGGGGGGGGGGGGGGGGAGTATTTAAATTAACTCATAACCCACCCCATTTAATAAATGGGGCGGGGCAGGGCAGGGCTCCTACGAGTGAGGTTAATTTTAAAAATAGTAAAATTAAAAATAATCTTAGAGGTCTGCAATGGTTCGAATTCCAATATGTGAGATAGTCCCCCAATTGTTATTCCATGTTTCCACATAGATCTTTTACAAAATTAACATACATATAAAGGGTTTCTTTTAGTGTTTGTGTTATACGTAATCACAAAACAACGAAAAATTTAAAGTATGTAATCACAACGGGAAAAAAGTCATTCCCCAACAATACTAATCGTAAAGCTTGAACCTCGCATAAACATCATATCCATAGAAAACTAATTTAAGTCCTAAAGTTATTTTTACAACATTGTGTAAATATTTTAAAAAAATTGGGCATAACCTCCTCTGTATGTAGGACTATCCCTTGTTTAAAATATAAAAAATACTCCCAACAACAACAATATTAATAGTCCAACTTGCACATCGTATAAACAACATCTTAATTTAAGTAACAAATTACTAACACAACTAAGAGTTAACAATTTACAAAATTTGGGGAACATTCCCTTTGTTTAGTCCATTTCGGAACTCTTATAAGCAACATAATCGATTCCATATAATCTAATTCTGTATATAAAGTTTTCAAATATATATATGTTTGGACAATTAAAATTTTAATCTCTTCGCGCTCTCTCTCCATGAAATCCAATGGTCCTGCAACATGGAACAATCAAGAACAATAAAAGAATTAACGTGTGTAGATATGCAACGTTATTATATAGTTGGATATAGACAGTGGCGGATCCAGGATTTGTGTCGAGGGTGAGCTTTTTCGAGTGGTGCCAGGGGTAGGATCCCCCTAGGTGAATTTGTTTTTCGATTAATTCAAGTTTTATACGTATTATTAACATATTATGCCTAAACTTTATTGGTAAATTCTAGTTTTATACCTATTGTTAGTAACATTCTAATTTTATATGTATGTTTTTGTCGCTTATATTTTTTTTCCATGACACCCTAAAAATACAATTTAAGCAATTAGTACTCTGATTTAAACAATCATTATGCCTAAATATAATTAGGCACCACATAAATGTAATACTTTTCATTTAAATTAGACTAAACGTAAATCTGTAACTAAACTAAACCAAATCTCATAAAAACCCATCTCATCAAAAACCAAAAACCAAAAACCAAAAACCAAAAACCAAAAACCAAAAACCAAAAACCAAAAACCAAAAACCAAAAACCAAAAACCAAAAACCAAAAACCCATCTCATTAAGCATCAAAAAGTTTTTTATTTTGACAAAACCCAACCTCATCTCAAATAATTAAACCCACCTCATCATATACCAAAAAACCAAATCCCAAGCCCATATCTGAGATATCTCATCAAATCAAAACTAAAACAGAGGTATTAAATCAAAACCAAAACCAAAACCAAAGACCCACTGAATCTCAAATAACCCAACCCAAATCACATCAAAACCAAAAAAAAGTACTTACCTCTCATCGGCGGCAATAGCATCAAGAAGGGAAGGAGGGAATCCCGACAGGGTAGCAGCAGGCGTTGGTCGGCAGCAGGGCTGCATCGACAGGGCGTGTCCGTGTGGAGTCCTGGATTGGGAAAGAGAGAGAAGTTTGACATGTTGGATCAAGTACTTTCACCCAAATGCCAACATCTTGGGTTTTCCCATCTGCCTTGGTACAGTCATATCCACTTCTTCAACCTTAAAATTTATGGAGTATTTTTCCAAGCCCAATGAGTGTAACAGGCCTTCAACATTGTTATTCGTCAACTGTGTATGGAAGAGAGGTGGGCTACCAAGGGTGCCACTGCATTTGCAGGTCCAACAACTGATTTCATTAAGATATCAAACATACATGAACTCAGTTAATATGATTAAAATGGGATGAAGACCATGGAAGGCTGTAGAAAATTACATTTTGTAAAATGCCTCGAGTGATGGGGAGAATAAATAGAAAGTAAACCCAATCTTAGGTGTTCAATAAAATGAAATGAGAAATCTAAAAATCATAGTAAAGCATACTTTGGAAAAACTCACATTGAAACAGATCTTACCTGTCCATATAAGAGAACGCTTAGTTTGAATCCGAGAGGAACCTGAAAATATTTTGTGTACCCCGTTTTAAATCTTCAAGACCTGAACAAATAATCGAAATTATTTAAATATAAGCTCAATTAAGCATAAGTCAGTAGCTCACATTCAGGCGCTAATTAAGCATATAATTTAAACGCACCTAAAACAAAAAAACATATATGAGAAAGAAAATTGAAGTGCTACTTATTCTTTCTCACTTTCTATTTATTCAACAAATGATTAAAGCACTAAATTAAATACAACCTTAGACAGGAACAAAGATGAATATATGATGTAGTAAAGAAGAAGAAAGATGTAGTTAATAGATTGCAAATCAATAAGGAGAAAGAGAGAGCATGCACATGGGTTTAGAGAGTGCACATTAGGGGGGAGTATGGTTGTGGTTTAAAGCTTACACAGGTAATTTGAAATATGCCTTTGTAAAGGTAAGAGATATCTAAAGCTTCTTGAAGAAGATTATTTCAGCCTCAAATCTCAGTTGTCCATTTCTATAACACCAAAAGGTCATGGATGTGGGTATGAATAATCATATGTTGTAGTATACTCAATCAAACAGGTTTGATTGAGTAACAAACACTGAAATGAATATAATAAACACATTTGCTTCCATTCTTAGCACATACATGCCTTACTAATTGTAAAACAAATCATAAGTTCAATTTTATACTCCTAAGAAGTGCAATATCAAATACAGTAGCAGTGTAATATCAAATATAATAGCAGTCCATTAACAGTGCAATATCAACTTCAATAGCAGTCCATTAGCAGTGCAATATCAACTATAATAGCAGTAACTTAAGTAGCAGATTGAACAAATTGGTTCAATAATAGCAAATTAAATTGCAGCACACAATAGCATGTTAAAAATTATAAACTAAAGTAATTGTAATCTTGATGATTGATATACCTGGTGGGCAGAGCATCCTATACACAATAGCATATCAATCTTTTACAGTAAGCAATACAATCAAAATTAAGGCAAAAGTAAACTTATCATGTAATTTAGAGCTTCCAAAAAAAAATGAACTACTAAAGAATAAAAAGGCCTCAACTTTTCAGCTTTTGATGTATTCTAGAACTCCAAATAAAATTAAAAGAAAAGAAAACAGAGAAGAAAAAAGAAATGAGGACTTAATAGGTACCACGACATCGAAGTTCATTTTCTCAATCAACCTACAATTACAACAAAATATATTAGCAAAACAAATCAACTTATAATATAAGAAATAAAATAAAATAAAATAAACGATTATCAATCTTAAACATTAAGACCACTAAAATGTATATTTCTAAAATAGTAAGAATTAATTGCATACCTTGAAACCAATACATGTAATCTCAAAATATCAAAGCATGCTCCACCATTAGTCAATCCAAAAGCATTTGAGATCCAATTTTTTTCTTTGAGTCTGAATTGTTTTCTTCTCAAATTATCAAAAAAATAAGAATCTACATACTTGGTATTAGTTTTCAACCTTATATGATTTTAGAACACGTACATGGGATAATTTTCAACCTGAAAGATTTTAGAACACCTACATGGGACAATTTTATTCAAATGGGACACCTGCATTATTTGAAAATCTGAACAAAAAATAAATCCATGGTTTTACAACACCTACTAATATTTCAAACATTGAATCTGATTTTAGAATCTCATTTCAAACATTGAATCTGATTTTAAACCTGCTATGATTTTAGTGTATCATATATATTTAGTCAATTCAAGCAGGTCATAAAAATACCTCACTTTAGTACATGAATCGAAAACCGTACGAACAAAATTGACCAACTAACAAACAAATAAAATATAAATTCTAAATTAGTACATGAAAGGATGAAACATAACTGAAAAACAAATAAAAATAAAGAACAAATGATTAGTGAAAGTTAGTACCTGTTTCTGATGAATTTGTTGTGTAATCCAAACCCTTTTCTGTAACCACATACATGAAATAATTAACAAAATAGTTAAAAGGAAATTAAAAATCAAAACTCAAAATAATAGCACCACCCCAAACCCTATTCAGATGTGTGCGTGTGTTGACAAATCCGAAAAATAAAAAATCGCACCACCAAACTATCAAAACATCACAAATCACACTATAAAAAAATCAGAAATCGCACCATCAAAATTGAAAAATCGCACCCATGAAACAAACACATTTGATGGTGCGATTTTTTGTGTGTGAGAGAGAGAGGAAGATAAGGTGCGATTTTGTGTGTGTGTGTGTGTAAAAGAGAGGGAGATTACCTCATGAGCGTGGGGGGATTACCTCGTGGGAGGGAGCGGCGGCTGTTGTGAGAGGGAGAGAGCAAAGGGGGTGCACGGAGAGGGAGAGAGAGACAATGAGGGAGGCGCCGAATAAATGAGAAGAATATTAGGCTTAAGGTCCATTTGGGGGGTCTCACAATACTTTTATTATCAAGGTGTGGTTGGATAAGAACCCTTGGATTGTACACGTGGCAAAATATACGACCTTTGATTATTGTGATAGGATGAGATAAGATGTTACTATTCATAACACCATTGTCCCATATATATATATATATAGTTTAATTGTCATTAACATACATATAAAGGGTATTTATGTAGGCATAAGTTAAACGGGGCGGGGTGATTTTATTTGAATGAATTTTTAACCCTCCCCATTTAATAAACGATTTTTTTTAAAACCCATACCCTCTCCTAATTTATTAATCAGGTTTTAAAACTCGACCCATCTGGGTTGGGGCAGGGAGGGGCTCCTACGGTTTAGGTTAAATTTCCATCCTTAGTAAAAGTGTTGGTTTATATATTTTATGAACTTATGTTGTACATAAGAGTTCATACGAATTTTTGTTGTTCATACAAAATTTATAGGATTATTACAAAATTCCAAATGCCTATATTTTTTTTATTATAAATTAAATTGCAATGCGATATTATCTAAGAGAGAGTGAGAGTTTTGAGCCAAGGATAACATTTAAGAGGAACGTCATCCATCTTCAAAAGAAATAGATAAAATTTGAGAATTATTAGACCATCAAAGGGGGTAAAAGAATGGCTTATGATTATTAAGATCAACAATAATAAAAAACCTAAATGATATCAATATAAATGTAAAGTTGTTACCTCATATAATTTGCACGAACAGTGATTGACAAAAGCATTATTCCTTACGAATCATTAGCTAAACACGAGATGTGGAATTTTGACATCCATACCATAACAAAGTTTATGAGTTTTTTTTATTAAGAATATACATTTTAAATATATATATATATATATATATAAACAATTTAATTGGAACTATATTTAGAAGAACATTGCATTTTTTTATTTCATAATTGGGAACTGCGTATTCTAGTTGAATTTGTGGTTGCTAACCACGAGTTCAAATTGAATTAGACGATCTAATTAATCCCTAATAAAATCAGTATTTAAACTTAATTTGCATTTAGAAAATGCGAATAAAATATTTCATGTGAATAAGCACTTGAAAAATGCGTGTTCATTTAGTAATGTTCATTTCATCAGTTTTTTCTAAAACTCTCCTCTGATTTTGTATTTTGGCAATAACTCCAATTTTTTTGGCAAGAAATCCTCCAATTTCGGCCAACTATATACTCCATTTACCAACCTCTCCCTCTTAACGTCCATCAATTAGTTTTTCAATTAATTTTATACGTAATTCAATATTTTTTATATATTAATGGTTTATATGTATTTATTATATATAATTTTGGTAAATATGCAAATGGTGATTAATGCTTGATGTACATTTTCGAAATAGCAAATCTTGTTGGAGTATTGGAAGTTCATGTACATATATTGTTGATTTTCTTTCGTAAGTGTACATACCCATATATAAGTCCATGTGTATATCTACGTTTATATTTTGTTAGGATTTTCGTTGTTTATTCGTTTTATAAATGAAATTGGTGTTGAAAGTTGATATATATTTTTCAAACAACACATACAATTTGAGTGATGAATCTTCATATACAAATATTTTTATTTTCCCCTAAGCCTATATTCCCATGTATAAAGTATATGTTGAAAAGATGTTTTATATATATATATATATATATAAATTAGTTACAATTAGCATATCCAAGGTTTAACTTTGGTCGTCAGTTTTTGTTTATATACGAGACCTAGTATATTATGTATTTTTCATACACCACTGGATTAATCCCCTTAGTTTAATATTTTAGTTGCAATTATACTTTTGTGAAAATTGTTAGTTGGTAAATTTCGTTGGAATTGGGCATTGTTATCTTGAAAATAGTAAAGTAATTAACTCAATATTAAACAATTTGAAAAGTAATATAATTTCGTGTAACACTCCTTATTTTCGACGTGTAGTTGATCAGGCTGAGACATCGAAGATATGGAGTGCTATGAAATTTGTATTATTCTCAACATTAACTGCAAATAAAAATGACACTAAATAAAAACCATCCACAACATAATAATAGTAATTAACAAAAATATAAATGCATTACCTATAATAAAAATACAGCTCTCCATTAAAACTGAATCATCAATATAATAAATCTCCATTATACAAAAGTATCAAACTTAAATGTAAATGCATTGGAACCCCCTCGGTTCATACAAAACTCCTAAATAATAACTAAAATGAAGAGACACTCCTACATTATGGATGATGATGAACTAGGTCTCCAGCACTGCAACTGTGACTACTCAATCTTGTCGCTCCTGTGTAACAATAATAATACCTAGGGAAATATGTTTCATAGATTTGGATTAGGTTCTGAAGGTTTCATGAAATATATATATATATATGTCCCGTATCATCACCCGTTGGCACTAACGTAATATATACCTCACCTCTTTGTCTAACCCAGTACAATTATAACTAACTGTACCCAACCATATCTAATTATACTAAGGTGAATTTTCCATGTAAGTAAAACATGAAGTATAAACCGATAGTCCTAGTTCACCATCGTCTCTCGACTTCAAATTACCAAGTTTCATGAGTGGGGCATCTCATAAATGAAATCCAAACAAGGACCTCCCCCTAATACACTACTAGTTAGCTTAGTTCGTCATTATGATCCTTTGTCCCAAGACTGAACAAATAACATATCAATACCCCCATGAATAAAATATATGTAACCAGTATGTATTAAGGATCTCGTAACCAATAGCTTCTAACTCCCGACCGAACTAGACTACATGCGTGGGACGTCTCGTAAACGAAATTCAAACAAGGAACCCCCCTGATACACTTATGTATATTTGGAACATTAATTCTACATAATGGTAAGAGACTCTTTAAGAAAATCCCCAAATCCAATATACATTTACAAAAACCAATATACACATATTACATCGACCCAGAGAAATCAACCATCCTTGCATCGACCCAATAAAGAGTACTTTCCCAACTCATACCGTCTACCATCATATAGATAGACCAAAACTAATCCAACTCATGCCATCTATCAGCCTTACAGACAGACTAAATACAATCGTCCAATGATCGAGTGATAACCCAACAAAGGTCTTGCATTTAATCCATACAAAGAGTGTCACTACTCTAATCAAATACATCATTAAGGATATACCATAATCATATACTCATTATGATTAACCCAACCCCTGATGTATTTTAACATTTTATCCTATTATTATGTACACAACCTGGATTATGTTACATATATAAATGTATTCTGGAATTAGCCTCACAGCAATAACCGAGTTTCTTGTATACCTATACACATATAAAAATAAATATAAAAACCTATCCATAACACCGAAGCACATTTCCAATGTTAAACTCCCCATAATCCTCACATATAGGTATTGAATACTAGAAAAATGACATTATCCTTACAACTAAACTAAATAACCACATATAAGAATACTTGCATATATGTCTACCCAAGACTAGATTCATAGTCTAATAAATATCCATTGACACACATACGCACACATGTAAACACATGCACACACGTACACACACACACACACACACACACACACACACACACACACACACACACACACACACACATATATATATATATAAAGAGAGAGAGAGAGAGAGAGAGAGAGAGAGTAGTGGTCTTTTACTATTCCATAAAAATATGAAATAATTAAGGGCTAAGATGAAATGGATCAAATTTGAATCCAATAGCTTAAATTTCTTTAGAATACAGCCGTGGCGTTTTACCCCTCTTTTTGCATTCTCAATTTCACTTTAATTCAAAATATAAGGTATTTCTGTAAATCCCCTGCAAGAAGGCTCTCACTCATATCCACGCAACTTAATCAATCTCTACATCAAAGGCTCTTCATGATCTCTCTCTCTCTCTCTCCCCCCCCTCATTCTTCTTCTCCAAGGTGCGGTGTTCCTATTCTTCATATTTTTTGCAGATTTATGGCTTTTTAGTGATTTTTAGGGACTATTAGTGTTATTCATGTTATATGTCTTTGGGTAAAATTGATTTACTATTTTTTAGAGTTTAGGTTTATGAAAATTTATGAATATATATTTCATACTAATCTTAATCTTCTAAACGAATTCTCTATTTTTCAGTTCTTTTGGAACCGTGAACGTGAACCATAACTTCCACAAGAAAAGGTATGTGTTTTATACATTCAAATCTATGGTTTACATAACATTTAGATTAGTAATTGAGGTCTTTTTTATAGTTGATGTCAAGATTTATTAAAAATACAAGATCTTCTACTATCACAACTCAAATGTAGTCTCTCTCTCTCTCTCTCTCTCTCTCTCTCTCGCGCGCGCGCGTGCGCACACATACACACACACACACCGGTTGTTGATGGGTTTATGAACTGTAATCAATCTAGAATCTAGGTTTGTTGACATTATTTTTCATTTTTTCATTTTTTAAGTTTATGTTTGTATTTCATTAGTTTTTATTTTTTCAGATTGTTGATAGTTATGGATTTGGGCAATCTCATGCTTATATATCTAAAATTTTGATTTTTTTATATCCCCTTTTTTTCCTTGAAACATTTGTTCCTATTTATTTATAGATTTTGTTAAATGCTTTTATTTAAGATTAAGTTTCATGCTGGAATTATAGGTTTAATTTCATTTTTCTATTTTTCCTAAATTGTTTATGCGATATGTAACATTTCATTTGTCATTTTCATTTTTAAAAGCCCTTTCCATTGTTCCCTTTCTATGGTGACACTGATGCGAGATAATATTTTTTTAGGTAGATGCATTGCTTATATTCATTTTATACTCTAATACTTTGTCGTTTATGATTTTGGATCATTGTTTTATTCTATTAGGAGAGTAAATATTCTTCTTACTTGGATTATTGATGACTTTTAGTTTGGGCTCATTGTAGATGTATATATCTTTTGTTTTAAATGTAAGTATGTATTCAGTAGAATTGCATACATTGGGGTTTGTTGTTAACTTGACCTTAGTTTCAATTATTTGACATACTTAGTTTCAAATGAAACCGGGTTGATCTTGGGAGCACCAAATTTGATTTTATTTATAAGTGGCATAGCAGAACTATTCTACATTTATGTTTCATTTTAAATTATAGTATTCATTTTGGCTCTTCATATTGCAGGTGTTAGACAAATTGGTCAAGAGGGATTCACGCTTATCTAAGATAGGTATTATAAGGCATTAACATTTATTTTATGTTAGTTTTCTGAACACTTTATTTTTTCTTGCTTTAGCTTCATTTGATTTGGGATCTTATTTTACAAATTGTGTAGGCCCAATGTGATAATGCGATTCAAAAGCTCACCCACTTGAGTTGATGTATTTGTACACAAAATTGAAATGATGTTATGCTTTAAACTAGCAAGAATGATGTCTTATGAGTGTATTTACATATTTTGGATTGTCAATTATCTCTAACCAAAGTAGTATTTTATGTTGTCAATTATCACTAACCAAATTTAGGGGTTTTTAATTTGTCAATGGAATTAAAACCGCTATGTTGTCTACTTCACGTTATGTTAGAGGTTATATGGATTTTATAATTTTTTTATTTACGTGTTTGATATATTGTTTGTATTCAGTTGATTATTTTGATTAGTTTGTGTATACTTAAAGTTTGTGGGTTGAAATAATATTTTGATTAGTTAATTCAAGTTATATAAAACATAGTATTTTGTTTTTAATGTATTGATTTATATGCATTAGCTCAGGATGCTGTTGTTGACCTAAACCATATTATTCATATTCTTATGCTTTGGACAATGTTTAATTTTCTATTTGTGAAACTAAGCTTCATCCAAGGTAAAATTGGTTAATAGTTTTAGTTGAGTAAATATTTTTGTTTTGTGGTTATTGAATGAAAGATAAGAAAACATGATATTAATCTTTGAAGGTTCTTTTGGAGCTATTTTTATGAGGCTAAATTACAATGTTGCGAGGTGCTGGATTGTATTTTGGTTTTGGTTAACCGAATAGTGGATTTTTGGGGGTTTTGAAATTTAAGATTTTGTTCATTCAATGTCACAGGGTATAATTCTAAATTTTGTAGGGCTATGCTATTGGGTAATTTTTCATTTCATTACCTTTTAACTTTTTCATGACTATTTTTGTATCCATATAATGAATTAGTTTGTATTTTTTGGAGGGAGGGGTAAGGGTTTGTTTTTTCCACATTTTGATCTACTGATGTACCCCATCCATGTTCATGTACACATTTTGGGTATTGGGAAACCAAATAAATATTGGAAAATTTTATCTTGTGAATAAAGAGTTGTAGGATAATATATTTTTTTTAAATTGATATATGATCATATGTGACGTGGGTTCCTTGCTTTGTAAAAGGATTTATGATTGAGACCAATGGATAGCTTTGACAATTCATTATTGTATAGCTGTATTTTGACTCTTTGGTGATTCATTGTTTCTTCATTACTTTGGGATTAATAAGTTTTTGATAATTTATGAAATGGCTTCTGACATTTTTTTGGTGTTGCATAAATATCCACCATTTACATTATGTAACTACTTCGTATGTGAATTTCAAGGAATACTCCATATGACACATCACTCTTATGGATTCTAACATGGTCACAATTTGAGCTTATTTTATATAATATTTATTATCGAATTTTTGAATGTCGAATGATGTTAAGTGGAATTGAGGGTCTCCACTTTGTAACTTCCTGGACGACATCTTCACGAAGAATTCAATTTCACCGGGTCCATGTCGGACATAGAAGGTCAGTCGTTACATCATTCGTGCAGGTTGCTACTTATGCGATAAATAATTTCTCTACCTTATGACAATTAAAGTTACTGTCACTGTTTATCGGGGTTTCCATTCAAAGCTTATAACACTTCTCCTTCCTACCTTCCAACTTTTTTCTATCATTTTATATATTCTGAATGTGGATTGAACATTTTGTTGAGTCTTTTTTGTGCTTGTTATCCTTCTTCTTTTTTACAGACAATTGGATGCGAATCTTTCTCTACCAAACCTTTTTTAAAAAAATAAAGAACTTTAGTTAATGTCTAAGTGGAAGTGACTCTGGTATTTCAGTTTTGACATGGCCTTGATCTTCTGGTGGCCAAACCCAACCTAGTAACATTAGGGTTATTCAATCCCTTTTCCAACCAAGGATACCGAGTCTGATTGAGGAGAAGTACATCTATCTTAGCTGTCTAGATATGATTAAAAAACAAAATTGTGACAACTCGACACTGGAAGGTTTGATGAGACTCTTTTTTCAGCACATGACTGTAAGTTTCCTGGGTCGATTGAATCAACATTTTCGAGTTTGTGATAGTTAAGAAACATTCTAAATACTTTTTGAGCAATTCTCGAGAAATTTCATGAAAGACTCAAGTTCATTTTGGATTTTGAATTCAAATGTCAATTGAATATAATTCCCTCATTTGACACGAATGCAACTCGACTTTGTGTCCAAAAAACTCGACACAAACATGTCATTTTGGGTTAATTTATCATTATCGTCATGTTTTGTCTATAATCTTACAGGTGTTAAAGATTAATTTTTTATTTATACTCCATCTGTCCCAAATTAAGAGTCCATTGTTCCTTTTTTATTCTCCTAAATTAATAGTTCACTTTTTCCTTTTTCAGACATAATTAACGAACCATATTTCATAGACATGCAGTGAAGTGTAGCGGGGTGACACGTACACCGTGAAAAATGAAATTATCACCGTGATTTATTCATGGGCAATCCTCTATATATTTATTTTATTTGTATTTATATCACAATGTTTGAAGTGAGGCATATGCAGTTATTTATGTTTAATAATCTGCATAATTTTTTTAATCTCGGTACAATTCTTAAATATTGGTTTTTAATTTAAATTTTTTAATGTTTTAAGTTAATGGATTCAATTGTAGTGACAACCATGAATCTTTAAATGTTATTTTTTTTTGTATGCACTCTTAGTTTGATAAGTTCTATTAGTGATATTTTTTCTTATTCAATTTTTTGTGCTAAAATAAATTTAAGTTGACCTCATTTCCTTTCTTTAAATGACTTCTTTTAGAAGTTGAATTGAATATTCTTTCTCTAGGAATTCTATTATTTTTTATGTTTGGGACTTTGTGGTTCAAAAAATCATTTTTATGTTTAATTCTCATAATTCACTCAACTATATTGATGCAATGACCTCCATTAGTTTGCTCATTTTATGGGTTTCTCATTTGGTGTAATGATATCTAAATCGCAGTGATTGTAATTGAACATTTAGATATTTTTATGTGTAATATTCACCCATTAGTTTATCAATGTTACATAGATGTTGTGCTCATGTTTTTATGTTCTCCTTCAAAAATATTTTGGGTGGTGACAAAAAATTAGTGACCATACACAACGCGTTTGCTAATTTAAAAACGTTGCTGTTTTAGTTGTAAATATTGCTGATTTAAAAAATCTTTTTTGGTGTCGACACAACTAGAGGTTTATGAATATTTTATTTGTTTAATAGTTAAAAGTGTCATATCCATTTCTTTATGTTCGAATATTCATTTATTTATTTAATTCAATTTATAATCAACAATATTTTTCTATTATTAAGATGAATAAAAATTCATTTATGTAGTATTTCGGTTGCATTTTGATTTTACATCAGTCTGCAATGTTCTTTAAAAAATCCCTGCTATTTATAATCAAATAAGTGATTATATGGATTTAGTTTCTTTTGAGTGTGAGTTTCTTACACCAAGATGTAATACCCCATAATTTTATGACTTTTAAATTGAGAATAATTAAAAGTTAATGGGCCAAAATATTGTAGATTAATTGGAATTAATAAATTAATTAGGATTAATCCGGATTGAATATTATTG
The DNA here is from genome assembly GCA_949130495.1 of Sambucus nigra. Taxonomy (NCBI): domain Eukaryota; kingdom Viridiplantae; phylum Streptophyta; class Magnoliopsida; order Dipsacales; family Adoxaceae; genus Sambucus; species Sambucus nigra. Next base: position 332,803,416 of record OX422208.1, read on the forward strand.
CTGATAAGAGTAATATATTATTGACTATTACTTAGTGATATATAAGAAATATGTGAATATGATAATTATGAATATTGTTGTGAGATACAAGTACAATAATTATAGAACTTAAGTCAGGACGCGCTTATGACTCGTGTCGGGACTAAAGTTGGGTAATAAAATGTAAATTAATTAAATATTATTCGGATGATCATTTTGAGTGAACCGTTGAGTCAGGAAGGGTCAAAATAGGCAGAAAGGTATATTCGGGTGTTTGATTTGGGTCTCGGGTCAATTGGAAGATGAAAGGACACCCCAAAGGAGCATTTTGGTCATTTGACTTAGGAGATGAATATTATCCACATTTTTTGCCTTTTAGCTAGCCTTGGAGACTTGTTTTATAAATGGTTTTACACTCTACGTAAGGTTCATTTCATCTATTTTCATTTGTGAGTTTTTTGAGAGAAAGTGAAGAGACTTTGAGAGAAAAGAAAAGTCACCTTGTGGAGAGGAAGAGTCGACCCGAAGAAGAAGGGTCATATTGGGCAATCAAAGGGGACAACCTCCACAAACCACCATCTGTACACATTTCACCATCGTCAGAAAGTCATCGAAAAAAGGAAAGAGGAGGTTCTAACATTATCTTCTCCAAAGGTTCAGACCTACACTAAGAGGCACATGATTCTTGCTCTATTTCAGTGTTTATAATATCAATATTAGAATAGGATTTTCTTTGGGATTATGAACTTATGAATTTGGGATTAAAATGATTGATAAATCTTGTTTAATGGATATACAAATTCATGTAGTTAATTATTCACATGTAGAGGTTATGAACATGATGAACATGTTAGGATGAACATGTAGAAAAAAAATATGTTTATGGAGAAAATGGAAAATGATGATAGGTATTGCATGTATATGAATCCTACTCATGGTTGAATATGAAATTTGATGATTTAGAGAAGGAATCATAATTCTAAATTCTGGGTTTTTTGAGGTGTATAAAAATGGAGAATTTAGATAAATGAAATATTTTGATGTTAATTCTTATATAAACTTGGTGATTTAGATGTTTTTCCTTATATTATAATTACCCATAATCATGTACAAATTATGTTGAGATATTTAGTATTCGTTAGAATATATTTCATGTGAGTTTGGGTGAAAGAAAATGGATAAAACGCATGAAAAATTCTTGAAAAGGGACGAACATTGTATGATAATTTTAGGACTGTTTTAAGGGGACATTGGCAGTGTGCACACGAGTTTTTGTATAAAATCACTTTCTGCACAACTTTACAGTTTTAAGTTTTTTCAAAATCGGAGCATAAAAGCCTCAAATTGTAATTTTATATTTCTGGGCATAATGTACCTTTATCGAAAAAAAAGGTTTGAACAATGGTAATTTGGCCCATGTTGAGATTTTATTAATTTTGGTACATTAACAAGGAGCGAGGGACTTGGGTTAATGTTGAATTTTTTTTTGGATTTGAGGATTAAATTTTGTGAGAGATATCTACATAATTATATTACGATTTAGAGGATAATAATCATTATATCAAGTAGGGGTAATATTTATGATATATTTATGGGTACTTGGGTCGAATAAAATATTATGTGAGTGATAACTACATAATAAAATATATGATGATAATCGTGATTAACAAGTATGGGTGGTATTCGATACATACGACGGGTACTTGGGATAGGATGAATTCCTAATATGATATAGGTTGTGTGAATACCTAACACTAAATAGGTAGATGATAATGCCTATTTGATTGATTCATGATTATGTGTATGCCATACCTAGCTTACTTGCTATCGGGGGAGGTCTGCGAGTGAGGGAAGTCACATCCTGATGAGCCTATATGGGGGGATCTTTGACTTGTCGATTGAGAACATAGGACTTAGGTCGATTACCATTAGTGAGAACAATGGGCTAGAATGGTCATTTGGGTGTGTAGGTATGTGAGTAGCCCAAAGGCTCAGGACTATGTTCGCCTCCATTATTTGTGATTTAATATTTGTGGTTCGAGGGATCTTTACCGAACCTATGGTCCCCTATACAGTGATGAGATATATTGGGACATGATAGAAGCGTAATGCAACATCGCAACTGTGTCTTGGGGTGCAATATTGTATATATTTAATAGAGTGAATATATATATATATATATATATATATATATATATATGATATCTACTATTTGACTAAAGTAGAATTGAAAGATAATGATATCTGGAATTAATTAAGTATGAGAACACTTAATTGAATTGAATTAATAAGGGGCTTATCCATGTTGAATCTAAATGGATATATATGATATTATTACATGTATTGTGAGAGTAATATGTGGGAACGAATTGGGATATGGTTGGCAGATACAGTGGGATGAACTAGTTAGCATGAGACTGTAACTAGTATGGTTTAGATGTACGATAGGCGTGCACTCTAGATGAGAGGTGAGAATTTCAAGAGAGAGTCCGACAAGCTAACATGTGTATAATAACTGCTGAATATAGCATTTATTCACTTGCTGCTTTTAAAATTATTTTCACTTCGGGCTCTGATCCGTTTACTTGCACATTCTCCTCTCTCTCTCCTACCCTCTCTCTCTCTCTCTCTCTCTCTCTCTCTCTCTCTCTCTCTCTCTCTATATATATATATATATATATATATATATATATATATATATATATATATATATTAGGTGTCCAACCATAGAGGATTGGGTCTATTGACGATGCTATGGATGCTATGGAGTTGTGGACCTTATTTAGATGCTTTCATATTCTTGATTCATACTCTGTAGTAGTTGATCTTTCATTTATGGCATGTTTCCCGAGAGGATTCTAGTTATTTCCTTTCTATCTGAGTCGGATTATATTCTTATGTCAGTTTGGTACATTTGGTATTGTTGGGATTATTGTATTCAGATATTTTACTGGAAAGTTTATTCTAGTTTCATTTAAATTCCATTGTGATGTCTATTCAGTTATTATTCATTGTGTGAATGGTTTGTATTAAATGTTTTATGTTATTATAATGTAATTTTTATGAAATTAAATTGGAAAAGTTTTAACAACCTGTTTACTTGGATATGAGGTGATTAAATATTAAGGCAAAAAAATATTTTTTGACAGTATTGCTAAGAATGAACCAACTGTATAATATGTTTTAATTGGTTATAGGACTGATCACCCGGTATTTAATTAAGCGGGGTGTTACACAAGCTAAATACGTTTCGTTGTTGGTTTTTACAGGCTCCACTTAAAATTTTTGATGGACTAGGTCAATGTTTTGAGTGTTTTTTTAATAATGTCAAATTTGATTCAAATATAGGGAGTACCAAGGCATGATTTGAAATGAATAGTTTTGACCCCAATCATCTGCAAGGTGGCACCAGACTCTGGTATGTTTGACACAACAGGTGAGCCATATGATATCATCTCTTAGTATTTATTCCTCTCTTATACATATTTGTTCTTCAATTGATGAATGGTTGTGTTTTTAATTCATTTATTTCAATTCTACTTTTGTTTGTCTAATTTACGAAATTTCTTATCAGTTTTTTATATCAGTGATAACTAACAATGGTGATATGTTAAGTAACCTTTTATTCTTTTATCTTTGTTTTTTTAGTTCGTCTTAGCTAAGGTGAGAGATTTTAAAATCTGGTATTTTCTTTATTATCTTGCAGTTGTTTGACAATATGGGCAAGTGAGTACTATAATTATTTATTGATTTTTATTTCTCTTACCCCTATCTTGATCCTATTTTTTTTATCCCAGCTTGATATCTTTTTTAAGCGTTTATTAGACTATTTAGGTTGATTAAAAAAATTGGTGATTCACTATTGACAGTACTCACTTACCATGATGTCATATGCTAATGTTTATACACGATTTGTAGTGTTAATTAATTTTCCATTTCAATGGTAAGAGTAAAACACATTTGAAGTATTGCATTAATTAGTTCAGACTTCGTAGACTAGCACAATAATTCATACTTTATCTAGACATTTTCATGTTTACGGCTAATTTGAAGGTAGGCAAGTGAGTTTCTCGAAGTTGAGAAGGCAAATGATTTGTTTAAAGTTTAGAAATTTCGCTTAACTACTTCCAATGGTTTAATGTTATATACAAATTGTTATATTAGTCATATGGTTTCCTAATTTTTTTAGGAGAATATACATATTAGTACCAAACCCGATGAAGATATGACTATATTAGTTAATGGAAAACAACATGAGCTTCTTTTATTTATTTATTTATTTACTTACTTACTTAAGGAGATAATTTATCTTTGTATATTTGTGCTTATATAAATTTAATTGAACCTTTTTTTTAGGTTTGAACTTTATTTTCCTTCTTATATGTGGCATGTTTATTTGGTAGTAAATTTACATTCTCATTCCATACTCTGTTTCCACATATACCTTACTTCATTTTGAGTAATAATTTTTAAATATTTATATTTTAGAATATGTAGTGGGTTTTGTACTAAGCTCAATTTAGTTTTTGTTCATATTATGTTTCATACAACTCTACTGTAATGGTTATATGTTTATTTGCAACTGTCGTTTATAATTGAAATGATCCATGGTTATAAAGAATGTTAAATTATATTTAATTGGATATATTGTACACGTGTGTGGGTAATTGAAATGATCTATTATCGGCCTGTCTACTTTGTTACTGCATTCTTAATTTATAGCTTCATTAAATACAAAATGACTATGAGATATAAATTTAGGTATGATACACGGTGACTACATGATTTGTAGGCACGATGATTGCATTGTTTTTTAATCTCATTATTTAAATATGTAGACTCTGATGTAGTGTGTGTATTGGGACAATTATTTTAGACATACGTAGATTCCCAGTGACTGGGAGGTTTATACCTCGTTCATAACAATATTATATTATGATGAAATGCCAAGAGGAGTGATCTTCATTTTTATTATTTTTCCAATAACTATTTGAAGTGTAATTGTATGTTATTTACATGGGATCAGGGTTTACATGGGATCAAGATGAGGTGTTTAATGAAATAGCTAAGATATAAGGGTAAGAAGACAAAGGGTATTTTTGTTACATCCATCTGAATGTGCATATCGAGTAAATATTTCCACCTTTTTTTAAAATATGGGCGGGCATTAAGAAGGCTATTGTGTACTCGAATGTGCGGCATGAAAGAAGACACTTTTTTGGATAATTAGAGGCTATCCAGTTATTTTTACGACGTTTTTTGAAATATTTATTTGTTTATATTTTATAGTTAACTTGACAAGTATCCCTAGGGTAAAAATAATAATTATTTGCATTGTAGTAAGGTTTGTATTTCCAAATTCAACTTTTTTGATGAATTCGTAGCATATTATCAAGCATTCGGTGTGTAAGTTGGATTTTTAAATCACTCTGTAGATGACCAAATTTTGGGTTGGTGTACTAACTTGATGAACATTGATGAAACTATGTTGTAAAAGGGACATTGTATGTAATTAGGCTACTTAGATATTATTACATTTGTTAATTTGTTTAATAGAATTAGATGAATGTAATTGTACATTTTGCCTCTTAGTTTTTTTAATTGTTGTTGATTATTTTATTTCATTATCCTTTGTTAGTTTTCTTTTTGTTATAAATTATAGAATTTTATTTTTTTCATACTTACTAATTATTACCCCTTTTTCAATTGCAGAATATATAGTCATGGGGTGCATCACTCATGTGCTTTACCTTTACAAAATATATTTGTACTCATTTCCATTTGGGGTGTCACTCATGTTGTATTGTTGTGTGGTATGATAGGGGAACATAGCAAGCACACCGACGTGAAATTAGCATTATGTTGATGGGATTTCTCATGTGTAGAAATTAATTATCGAGTTTCATATTTTACTGTACTTGATGGCTATGGGGTTATAAAGAAAATTCGTTGATGGAATTAAGTTTGTGTATTGGTGTTATTGCCAAAAATTGAGTCAAATCGAGCATGTTGTTTATACGAGGTCTAGGACAGACCATCAGTTTTGATGTTGGTTCATTTTTTATTTATTAAATAGTGTGGATAGTCCTACTGTAATACCCCATAATTTTAAGTGAATTAAATTTTTAGTTAATTTATATTGATATATTTAACTGTAGTGACGATTGATGTCACTCATTTGTGTTTTTTTTAATATTGACTTGAATCGAAAATATGCTAAGACATTAATAATTATTTAACAAAAGTAAATAATTATTTTGTTACTTGTAGATGATGTTCAGGATAGTAGAAGGTCCATTCATAGCATAAAAGGTTGGGTTTTTAGGCCCATAGGTTAGTGAAGGCCTTAGATTAGACTTTACACTAATTGGATTGCATTTTGGGATTAATGGGTTATGGTCCATGTAGAGGATAAGACTAATTTCATGGATAATTAGTATAAAATAGATATTAAGTTTAAACTAAATCATTTTATACCTTTTGAGGCAACCCTAGAGCTAAGGAGGAAGTCTGAGGAAAGGAAAAAGAAAAATTGGGGCTTTTCATCTAAGATTCAACCTAATTGAGAATTAAGGCAAGTTTGTTTAATATAAGATTATAATTGAAGTTATATTATGATGTTATTATACATTAAATTCTTAATTTAATATTCAAATAACTTTGAATTAAAAAAAAATATAACCATTGTTAGGATTAAGGAATTAGATTTTCTTATGAAATTGGGATGATTATCATTATTTAGAGTAGAAATTACTAAATTGATGTTATGGCCATTATAATTCATATTAAAGGTTAGGAATCCCATATTAATCTTGTGAAATAAACCGAAAATGGGTTGAACTGAGATGGAATCATGAGTAGAGTTCTTGAGATGATAATAAAGGATTAATAACTAAATCTTGTATTAGAAGAACTTAAAATCATTGTAGATTGGTTAGTATTGGTAGTGGGACTAATATACTTTGAGAAAGTAAAGTTTAGGGATGTTTAGGGACTTGAAAATGTGAAATTGGGTTTAATAATGGTGAACTTTAACTAGGAAGAAGAAGGGATACAAGTGCAGATATCTTTCGAATGATAATTTGGAGTCGTTCGAATGAACATAGTACTTTTGTAAAACGATAATAGCACTTCGTTCAAATGAAAAATGCATTCTTGTTAGAACGATGAGATCGAACGCCATTAAAGCATAATATATTTTCTTAATGAACAGAAGTTAATTAAGGTGATTAAACTGAGATTTAGACTTTCAACCCTTCTCTGTGTAAGATTTACTTATTTGGTGTATTATATGAAAATGCAATGGGTGTGTGTACTCGTGGGATATGTACTAGATGAGATATCCACATGGGGAATGAACGATGGATACCAAAACCCTGATGCGATGATGATGGGCTTTGCTTAGTTATGATTACCTTGGACACAACGTGCTGAATGCTCATGATATCTAAAGTGGGATTCTTGGGCCGATCATTTTATATTGTTTTGGGCATTGTACAATATGACTATTGTGAAGGCATGGTGATTATTACTTTAGAGATGATTTAATAGTAATAGGTGTGTTATAACCTATAACTGTGCCTAGTATGCGCGAGCGGTCCCTGAAGGTGATAATTTAGGCCTTTATTATATGTGGCGTTACGATGGGACCCTTTTATGCGGTACTAGTTTATAATGATATTGATGTAGATACTTTCCTGTGATATTCTAAAATGGTGGATTTCAAAGGAATAAATGAAGAATTTTACATAAAAGTCAATAATAATGTAAAAGACTTAATCATAGGGAACACATTGTCTTGAGAGTAGAAGAATATGATATGTAGGTTTGTTTGGGTTGGGTCAACATAAAAGAAACTAAAAGAGTGGATGAAGATGCGTAGTCATGTTGTAATCCAAAGTCAATTATATTGCTATATTAAATTGGCTTGTTTTTAACGTATCATATTAACATTTTTCGAGACATAGGTAACGACATCGCCTCCGCCCTGAGATCATTTCAGTAGTTTGATTCACATTGATACAGTTGGTTCAGTGTCAGAGTTATGTGATTCACCTATGGTATATTTCAGTTATTTATTTTATGCATTTAATTTTTATTACTGTCATGCTTAGAATGATTTAATTGTTTGATTATCATGAGTTTGTATTAGACTTGATTAATCTATTATTAAATTTTATGGGTTATCACAGTTGATATCAGAGCATTCTAGGTTCTAGTGTCCTAGGGATCTTGAATGAGTATATCTCTTTTCCTCATTTCATTCTCTTATTACTTTAGAGCTTACTATTTAGGATTTATACTTTGTATAACGATGACATTTTGGGGATTTCACATCATTGTTCGAGATGAATGATTCCCAGAAAACTGAATGTATTAGGAGGGTTCCTTGTTTGGATATTCTTTATGAGACGTTCCATGTATGAGATTGACTTTGTTCGGGAGTTATGAACTTTTGGCGTGAGACCTTTAGCAAGTGATTATCGTATGGTTCAAGCAGAAATGCTTTTTCTCACATTTTGTCATAATATTAGAAGTAGGGTTTTGAAGACCTCATCTGTGCGACCATGTATTTAACTCTATTTCTCTTTATACACCTAGAGATATTGATACAGAGACTAAGGAGGATGTTCATTTTATTCGATTCGGTGCGAGTAGAGCTTGCTTTGCGGTGGCACATACATTATGAGAAGGGTTTGACAAGTTTTCTCGGGGAAATCATTAATCACCAGTTATGTTCATATTGTGGGCTTACTACATCAACAGGACCACCATAACTATCTAAAGGATAAAGTTCCAATTATTATTAAGACCAAGGCCGAAATAGGTCCAATGATTAGAGACAGTGTAATGTGGACTCAAGTTGGGAATACCACACTAGTAAAAAATAATTCATAGGGGGAACAACCCAAGTGGTTCCAAAAGTAGACAATACGATTCATTACAACTAGGAGAGATAAGGAAATTTTGACCAATGGGATCATGACCAATGATATTAGACCCAACGAGGCAAGAGTTATCATTGATGACTATGGAAGTAGGGTCAATATGGACGCTTGTAGAGTCACCATAAATAGTTCCTTTGGAAGAAGATGCCACACTTAATAAGAGTGAGTCCACTTCATATTAGATAACTTAAGGGAAACACATCTTTTGGAACACCATCGGGGTTAATTAAGGGTATGGTTACAGCTCACTCATATGAGCCTTACTTAAATAACGAGGAGTTATCATTATTTATTAGTAGTGTGTTTACTACGATTTTTAGATATATGGCTTTTATCCTGGCCATTATGTATATATGGATTCCCCAGCAAGTTGGGGGTTAATTTACTTCGTGATTGTAGAAATGTGGAAGCTTGTGGGTCGACGTGATATTCAGCTGCCTTATCGATTTAGACACGTGGTCTCATTATTCATAGTATTTATCTTTGAGTAGTATCTAGTTATATTACGCTTATGTCAATTACTGGGGGTAGGTCTTCCATTTTTGGATAGGGGATATATCTTATAGTTATGCCTAGGCTGAGAGAGGCTCTAAAACACACTTGAATTGCATAGATACAATTTTATTGGAGGAGGTCACCATATCATTAAACTCTATGGCAACTGTCCAGGAATTCACAGACGTCTATGATGAGGTAACTGGACTACCATTAGTTAGAGAGGTAGACTTTTATTTGTTTTTATTTTTCACCTAGTACTAACCCATTGCAAGGGCACCGTATCGGATGACTTCATTAAAAATGTGAGCGCCGAATGATAATGCTTAGTATAATTTGACCTTGGGGTTCATATGGAGGAGCACGTCTCTATGGGGATCCTAGTTTTATTTTTAAAAAAGAAGGACGGTTCGCTCCGATTATGTGCGGATTATCGGGAGATGAACAAGGTCACGATACAGAATAACTAGTTATTACCATATATCGATGATCTATTTCCAAGATTGACTTGCTCTCAGTGTATTATCAATTATGTCTTATGGAGGAGGACATTTCAAAAATGGATTTTCTGATGTGATATGAAGCATATGAGTTCTGGGTAATGCTGTTTGCGCTGACCAATACGCCATTATCGTTCGGAGGCATGATGAGTTATTTTTTTTACCATTGCTAGAGTAGTTCATCATAGTATTTATCGAAAGTAACTCACCTCACTCCAAAGGGGGTACCATTTTCTGGAGTGCAGATTGTCAAAGAACGTTGGAAGAGCTTAATGAGAAGCTTACCATTACACTTGTGCTTACATTATTTCCTGGGGACGTGGAGTATTTGGTATACATACAGATTCATCTCTCTAGGGACTCAGATTCATATTGATGCAGGAGGAGAGTCATATATCATATACTTTTAGAAGCTTTAGGACCAATAAGGCCAATTATCTCACCCACGATCTAGAGTTAGCAGTGGTAATCTTTGTCCTTCTATAAGATATTCGCCGAGAATGTGTCTTTAACCTTAAAGGGATTTAACAAGGGCATGGTGCGAAATAAGCGCTCATTATCGCGTGTTAATGAATGATTTGATCATTTGAAGAGAAGTGTTGCGTTGTGATGAATTCAACATTGGTTCTAACGATGACCTCTGAACAAAGTGGAAAAATTTGTAGAAATGGTGACCATTACCCAAATTTAAGGTTAAGGTAAGTTGGGGCTCAACTGGGGAAAATTACTAACTGAAGGAGTGAAGGTTATAGTTACAAAGAGTACCTTTCCATGTTAAGAAATATTGGATGTTATATTTCCAAGATAAATTGGTTGTGCCAAAGGGTCCCAGCTACGGACGGTAGTTTAGGACAAGTCAAATGTTTCGTGGATTACTTCACATTCTAAAAGCAAAGGGGTGTATCATAATTTAAAGAATTCGAATGGTTAATGCGGTGAAGAAACTATGGGTATAATTCATGTCGAGAAGGGCCTCCTACAAGTTGAAAAAGTAGAGCACCAGAGACATTTAAAGAGTTACAGGGTTCGATATCCTAGAGTTAAAGTGGAAGAGTTAAGCCATTGGTTTTCGTTAGGGTGAAGGAATTCCAATGAGGACAAGTAAGTACTTGGTGACCATTTGGGTTAGATTAACTAAGTGGATAAAGAGCTAAAAGTTGACAAGTTTTATAGGAGAATGTATTCAGGACACCTCCAAAGAAGTGTCATTCATAAGAGGGTGTATGAAGATTATCGAAGTAAGCAAAAGAATTTTTGTGATGAATAAGAACATGGTTTGAGGTCCTAAGAGGTAGGTCAAGTAATTTTGAAGACCTCCTTGAGTATGTAGATTACGAAGTCGAATTCCAAAGTGAAGTTGGAATTATGAGGTATGGATATTTTTCCATACTAGTGGAGACATTGGGGACGATATCATTTGGACACCTTATCATCGTTAGTGGATACTAATGTTATTACATGTATAAAATAGAGGAAGTTCTTGAGGGAAAAAATAGTATTTTAATGTTTGGACTAGTTGGTTCAGTGCTAGCCAAATATGATTTACGCCGAGAAGCCTTAGTGTGCATTAGATCAATGAACGAGTAGGTGTTGTGTATAGATTATTAGGGTGCTACGAAAGAGTATTCCTATATTTTCGAGTATCGAAATATTGAGTTCGAATTTCAAGGTTGAAACTCCTTGTTTTAGGGGAAAGAATGTAATACCCCGTAATTTTAGTGAATTAATCTTAAGTAAATTAATTTTTTTAGTTAATTGATATTGATTTATTTATATGTAGTGATGAGTGATGTCACTAATTTGTGTGTATAATTTGATATTGGATTAAATAAAAAATATGCTAAGACACTAATAATTATTTAACAAAAGTAAATAATTATTTTTGTTACTTGAATATGACTTTCGGGATAGTAGAAAGTCTTTTTACACCTTAAAAGGTTGGGTTTTAAAGCCTATAGGTTAGTATAGGCCTTGGGTTAGACGTTAGACTAATTGAATTGCGTTTTGGGCTTAATCAGTTATGGTCTATGTAGAGGCTAAGACTAATTTTGTGGGTAATTAGCATAAAATAGAGATTAGGTTTAGACTAAATCATTTTATACATTTAGAGGTAACCACAGAGCTAAGGAGGAAAGTTAAGGAAAGGAGAAAGAAGATTTGGGGCTTTTCATCTAAGATTCAACCTAATTGAGAATTGAGGTGAGTTTATTTAATATAAGATTATTATTGAAATTGTATTATAATGTTAGTATTCATTGGATTCTTAATTTAATATTAAAATAAATTTTGATTTAGACAATTTATATAATAACTATTAGGATTTAGGGATTAGACTTTGTTATGAAATTGGGATGATTATCACAATTTAGATTAAAAATTGCGAAATTGATGTTATTGCCATTGTAATTCATGTTAAAGGTTAGGAACAATTTATTAATCTTGTAAAAGAAACTGAAACTGGGTTGAATTGAGATGGAATAATAAATATTATTCTTGAGATGATAATTAAGTATTAATATCAAATCTTTTATTAGAACAACCTAAAGTCACTAGAGATTGGTTAGTATTGGTATTGGGACTAATATACATCAAAAAAGTAATGTTTGGGGATGTTTAGGGACCTGGAATTGTGAAATTGGGTTCAACAATGGTGGACTTTTACTAGAAAGAAGAAGGGTTTTGTGTAGATCTCGTTCGAACGATAATATGGAGTCATTAAAAAGAAAACAATTTTTTCGTTTTAATGACAATAGGACTTCATTCGAACAAACAATGTGTTCTCGTTTGAATGAGGAGATTGAATGATATTAGGGAAGAATTATATTTTCTTAATTAAAAGAAGTTAATTAAGGTGATTTAATAGGGACTTGGATTTGTAACCCTTATCTGTGTAAGATTTACTTGTTTGCTGTATCATATGCAAACATACCGGGTGTGTGTACTCATGTGATATGTACTAAAGGGGATATCCATATGGGGCAGGAATGACTAATACATGAACCCTTATGCGATGGTGACGGGTTTGTCTTGGTTATGATTACCCCGGACACAATGTGCTGAACTTCCATGATCTCTAGAGTGAGACGCTTCTGCTGATTCTTTTACATACTTTTGGGTATGGTACTATATGACTATTGTGAAGGCATGGTGACAATTCTTTTAGAGATGATTTCATAGTAATAGGTCTGGGCCATCCTATAAATATTTATATTATGTGAAAGCAATCGCCGAAGGTGATAAGTTAGGCCTTCGTTGCATGTCATCTGTAATACCTTAGTTGTAATTATGGGTGGCCATGGGTTAGGCCTGGGTGGGCTCGGGTCGAGATTATACAAATTTAGGTGATCCTAGGTCTTCCCAGGCTCGACTCGTAAAGATTTTTTCCCAGGACCACCCAATCCTGAACCAGAAGCTTCGTGCCTAGGCTAGTTGCCCATGCCCGGACACAATTTGTTTTTAAATAAAATCAATTTTTTAGCTAATTTATGACCTATTTTATTGTTTAGAAAATTAATTTTAGAATGTACTCTCAAACTAAGAGTAAATAAAGCCTAAAATTGATATTTCTAATTGTTCCCCATTTATATTTTTTTATAACTTTTAACCTTAAAGGTATAAAAATAAACTATATATTCATACATCACATCTAGTTGTAGGGTCTTAAAAACTTTTTATTTCAAAATTTTTATTTTTCTCTTAAAATTAACCTTCCAACAAACCCATGTTAAAAAAATTAGATCAAAATACATTTGTTGCTATTTTTAAAAAATCCACAAAAAACTGCTCAAAATACGTCATTTATAAGGGTCTGCGCCAGTAGTTTTTTGTGGATTTTTTAAAAATAGCTACAAAATGTATTTTGACCTAAATTTTTTAATATGGGTTGATTGGAAGGTTGATTTCAAGAGAAAAATAAAAAAATTTGGAGAAAAGATTTCTTAGGGCCTAAAATTAGGTGTGATGTATACATGATGATGTAGGTGAGCCTTTCCCCCTCTCTCTCTCTCTCTCTCTATATATATATATATATATATATATATATATAAAATTATCGGGCCTCGGGTCGGGCTAGGCTCAAGCGGGCCTAAGAATACTTTCCCAGGCGCGCCGAGAGTGGCTATAAAATTTTGCCAAGCCTGGTTCTTAGTCCTATTTACCTTACCCAAGCCCTATTTTTTAGGTGGTCTGAGTGGGCTTGTAACAATGTTGAAAAGAGTTTTTTTGAAAAGGATTTTTTCCTCCTATCTCATGTTATTATTTTTTGGGTTCGATTTTGATTCAATATCTTACACGTTTACTCTCACCTAATTAGTCAAGATAAAATTGAATTAAATTGAATTTGGCTTATTTGTGAGCTAATAAATGGATTATACCTTTGATGATTTAATCGGACCACTCTAGAAGTTTTTCAAATTAGTATCAAAGCTTGTTTTTACAAGTTATTTAGATGAATCCTGGTGGTTTTTGTAACATCCCATAAATTTAAATCGGACTTTAAATATATTAATTCACACTTCGAAAAAATAAAATTTTTGAGGTTAATTATTTTTAATAAATAAATATGTTGATTTTTATTTTTGGAAAGTGGAATTTTTAATCAAAATTTAAATCGGGGTGAAAATATGATATATATATAGGCATTTTTGGCATCTCCCTAAGACCAAATCGATTCATCCTGGAAGACGAATCGATTTGGCTTCTGTGAGATCCGACGCTACTTTGGTTTGTTATAGTGTTTTTTTAAGCTAAATTATTCCAACTATTTATATGTTAATATTTCGGGGTAAGGACTTTTAAAACGCATTATTATCCTTTCATCTTTTACCTCTCCTTCTACCTCCAAACCCTAGCCGCATTTAAACCAAAATTTCAGTCCAAGTTTTAAAGACCAAAATCAATTTTTTTTCAAGATAGTCCAAGAGAAGACTTTTTTAATGTTTTTGCAAGGAACACGATCATACGTTTATATTTCTTTAAACTAATCTCAAGCACAGTTACCTCTATTGCTTTCCCTTATTGTTATTCGTAGTAATTATGGCCTACACACTTAATACATGTGTTTTCTTAAAACAAATTAGAGACATTAATTAGAGAAAGTGAAAGAAAAATCGGGACTATTTTTATGAAAATTTCTAATATGAATGAAGATTCAAAACCTTGCATGTTAGGTTAGAGATTTGGGTTTCATAGAATTTAAGACGCCCGCATGTAGATTTTTACGTAGAAATATCATGTAATTAATTTTTATCATGTTAAATCATGTTGAGCATGTGGATGTTGCTTAGTAGATAAATTTTTGTTATATGAATTCGATAACATGCTTGTGATTAAAAATTGAATAATTTGATTAGAAATTACTGTTTAATTATTATTATGATTAAACGGACATTAATTGATTAAGTAGTGATGTGTGGATTAAATTGGTATGATTAATGTGATACATGGAATTTATCCTTATGACTCATATTTATTTTAATACATTTGACACTGCGGGGATGATGGAGTTTAGGGATAGATAAGGCTCTGACCTCTATTGGGTTTCCTTTCTAGGTATGGGATTAGTTAATAGGCCTTGGGATTGTTATCTCTTTCTAGGTATGGGACTAGATAGTGGTGACAGTTTACAGATAGATATTCTGGAGTGGGGATGATTTTTTAAGTTGTTCTGTGGTTTAGTGCGCTTAGGAGTGACGCCAAGTGGTGTTTGTTAGTTTGTCTTCTTCCTAAACTATAAGCTAGAAAATACCTGTGGATTGGAAACCTTTAGGTATGGGACTAAGGGTATTTGAAGATTTTATGTCGATAAAAAGGATGGGGATAATTTGAGATAAATGAGAAAACTTAAAAACTTGAGAATTAATGCCTAAGATAATAAACGGCTATTAAAATATATTGGTTGCGCGAGTATGTGCAGGGTTAACAGTTAAACAGGTCGACTAGCTATTGTAACGTGGGTTTATGTGGCATCACGAGTATGTGCGTGATGGCAGTTAAACGGGATGATGGGATATAGTGATGTGCTGTGCGTGGAACCTCACGAATGTGTGCAGAGCTGACAGTAAATCGGGCTAATTATCCATGTGATGGGAATGGGTGTGGTACAGAACTTTTAGTGGGAGTACCGCAACCAAAATTATGTAAGACTTTAAGAGAAAGTCCCACAACGGATATTAATGATGGATAAAAATAATCATCGGGTTAATAGAACTAAATTAAATAATTATCCGTCATTATATATAAATAATTAGACTTGAACCACGGGGGCGACTTAGAGGTGGTTAGATGGCAATTTATTTTTATTCGTTGATTATTATATGTCGTTTAATTTAAAATATACTAATGTCATGTTTATTATGTATAATGCTATTGTCTGGGTTCAACGACCCTATTTGAGAGGAGTAACTAGTGTCCATGTACTGGGCTGTGACCCATTGCGTTAATTAATATTTCAGGTTTATGCCGGGGTAGCTGCATAGGAATTTTTGGAGATCATTTTGGAGTTGCAACTGGAGTTTATTTTATTTACTCGCTTTACTAGTATTGGTTTACTTTTATTCAGTTACTTTGCATTATGATACTTCATAATTGATTTTATGGGCCATGCGGATCCAAAGTTGTCTATGGTTTCAATCTTTTACTTTATTGAATTATTTATTTGGAGTTGGATTATTTTTGGAGATTAGCATGGTGATGGATTATATTATTTCTTGGATGATTATTTATTGGACTAATCTAATTATTCTCTTGTGGATAAAATTTGTATATGTCTCATATCTGTCACATGCTAATAATGATATTAAATTTAGCAGCGCCCAACGTAGTCTTGGTTGCGGACGATGCCAAGAATGCATGGGGTGTTATAGATCGTATCAGAGCAAGGCATTAGGTCCCATGGGTTGTGAGTCCATTTTAGCTTCCACGTTGATTACTTTTGATTCCTCCTGAGGATTTGTACTCTTAGTGATTCTGAGTCTGATGTTGTTTTGTTCCTATCTTTTCAGATGCCTAACACTTGGAGAGATAGAGATGGTGAGGAGAGACAGAGGAATTTTGTGTTGGATGTTGAGGAGTTGGCGGTCATAGTGCGTGAGGCCACGACGGTCGATATCGAAATGGGGAGACATGGGTGACTTTAGAGGTGCAGCAATAGGGTACACCCGCTTCGACTGTGGATAGGGTAAGAGACAATTTCCACAAGGGCAATCCTCCCACCTTTATGGGGGACCTGACGCAACGATTTCTCACCAGTGGAGGAGAGACATGGAGCGGCACTTAAGGATGGTGAACTGCAATGATGTGAAAAAATCGACGTTGGCTACTTTCAAGCTGATAGGAGATGATTTACAGTGGTGGGAGAGTGTCACCACATCGAAGGATAGGGATCGTTTGAACTATTGTGATTTTCTGATCATATTTAATTATAAGTACTTTTCGTATGCTATTAGGAGTACGAAGAAGATAAATTTTTTGAACCTGGAGCAGGGCTCAAAATCGGTTGTCAAATACGAGCAATAATTCACAAATTTATCTATGTTTGTAGAGGAAGTCAATACTGAGGTGAAAAAGATGGAATGCTTTATTAAGGGATTGTCTTGGTCTAATAGGCATATGGTGTTGGGGAATTTGACATACACTACATACTCTCATATGGAGGACGTCACCATGTTATTGTGGAAAAAGAAGGTAAATTATCAAAAGAAATTGGGGAAAAGACAAGAGCCAAACGGTCAAGGAGGAGAGAACAAGGGTCACAATGACCCGACATGGAAGACGCAGAGGATAGGTGGGGAGCAACATGGAAATAGTGCTACACAGGGCCCTCAGGGGAAGGGGCAAGGATAGTCAGGTGAGCTAGGGCCCAACTGGAAATATGGATCTTTTAGGGGTGCATGTTTCAGTTGTGGGGACATAGGACACTAATTTTCTAGGTTTCTAAAGGCGCAGGACGAACAGGGTTAGGGAGCACAAGGCCAAGGGCCTCCATCACCGTCAGCGATAGGTGTACAGGGAGCGCCAACAGCGGCAACATCGATAATGACCTTTGTGGGTGGGTGCTGTATGCTTTCCACTCGGGAGCCTATGGTAGGGCGTGCATAGCATGAGACACGACATGGTTAGTAGCACAACACGTATTATTTTTTTAGATATGTATATATAGGGGATATATATATTGAATTTTTGATTGTGACGTACGCGCGGGTAGGATTGGATGTATGGGCGCTGAATCGCGGTATTTATGGGTAGGCATATGTGAGCTTTACTTTACGTTAAGCGTTTACACTTCGTCGAATTTTGAGGGAAAAATTTATGTGCTAGTGGGGAAGTATGTAACGCCCCGTAAATTTAAATCGAACTTTAATTAAATTAATTTAGAAATCAAAAAAATAAAATATTTGAGGTTAATTATTTTTAATAATTAAATTTGTTGGTTTTTATTTTTGGAAAGTGGGATTTTTAATCGGAATTGAAATCGAGCGAAAATTTGATTATATATATATATATATATATATATATATATATATATATATATATATATATATATAGGCGTTCTTGGTAGCTCCCCAGGACCAAATCGATTCGGCCTTTGTCAGATCCGGTGCTGCTTTGGTTTGTTATAGAGTTTGTTTGTAACTAAAATTCCTCTAACTATTTATATGTTAATATTTCGAGGTTAGGACTTTTAAAACTCATTATTATCAACCCTGAAAGAAGTATCCTCTCATCTTTTACATCTCCTTCTACCTCCAAACCCTTGCCCCATTTAAACCAAAATTTCAGTCCAAGTTTTGAAGGCCAAAATCATATTTTTTCAAGATAGTCCAAGAGAAGACTTTTGTCATCTTTTTGCAAGGAACACGTTCATATGATCAGATTTCTTCAAACTAATCTCAGGCATGGTTACCTCTATTGCTTTCCCTTAGTATTATGCATAGTAATATTGGCCTACACACTAATTACATGTGCTTTCTTAAAACAAATTAGAGACATTAATTAGGGAAAGTGGAAGACAAATCGGGACTATTTTTATGAAAATTTCTAATATGAATGAATACTCAAAACCTTGCATGTTAGGTTAGAGATTTGGGTACCGTAAAATTTAAGGTGCTCGCATGTAGAGTTTTCTGTAGAAATATCGTGTAATTAATTTTTATCATGTTAAATCATGTTGACCTTGTGGATGTTGCCTAATAGATAAATTCGTGTTGTATAAATTCGATAACATGCTTGTGATTAAAAATTGAATAATTTGTTGAGAAAGTAATGTTTAGTTAATATTATGATTAAAGGAACATTAATTGAGTAAGTAGTGATGTGTGGATTAAATTGGTAGGATTATTGTGATACACTAAAATTGAGTCTCATGCCTCATATTTATTTTAATACATTCGACACCGCGGGGACGACGAGGTTATGGGATAAATAGGTCTCTCACCTTTATTAGGTTTGCTTTCTAGGTATGGGACTAGTCAGTAGGACTTTGGGTTGTTATCGGTTTCTAGGTATAGGAATAGATCGTGGTGACGGTTTAGGGATAGATATTCCGGAGTGGGACTCATTTATAAAGTTATTATGTGGTTTAGTGCGCTTAGGAGTGAGGCTAAGTGGTGTTTGTTAGTTAGTTTTCTTCCTAAACGATAGGATAGAAAATACTTGTGGATTGGAAACCTTTAGGTATGGGACTAAGGGTGTTTGAGCATTTTATGTCAATAAAAAGTGTGGGGCTAATTTGAGAAAAATTAGAAACGTGAGAAATTAAGAATTAATGCCTAAGATAATAAACGGGTATTAAAATATATTGGCGGTGTGAGTATGTGCAGGGATGATAGTTCAACAGGCTGACTGGCTATAGTGACATAGGTGTGTGTAGCATCAAAAGTATGTGCGAGATGACACTTAAATGGGCTGACGGGCTATAGTGACGTGTCATGCGTGGAACCTCACGAGGGTGTGCAGAGTTTACAGTGAACTGGGTTGACTGGCCATAGTGAGGGGAATGGGTGTGGTGTAGAAATTTTAGCAGGAGTACCAAACTAAAATGATGTAATACTTTAAGCGGGAGTCCCGCAACGGATATTAATAATCGATAAAAACAATCATCAGGTTAATAGAACTAAATTAAATAATTAGCTGTTGTTATATTTAAATAATTGGACTTGAACCTCGAGGGAGACTTAGAAGTGGTTAGATGGTAATTTATTTTTCTTTGTTGATTATTATATCTTGTTTAATTTAAAATATTTTATCGTCGTATTTATTACGGATAATGCTATTGTCTGGGTTCAAGGACCCTATTTGAGAGGAGTAGCTGGTATCCATGTGGTGGGCTCTAACCCATTGCGTTGACTAATATTTCAGGTTTGTGTTGGGGTTGCTGCATAATAATTTTTGGAGATTTTTTTGGAAGTGCAACTGGAGTTTATTTTATTTACTCTCTTTACTAATATAAGTTTAATTTTATTCAGTCACATTACATTAAGAGACTTCATTATGCATCTTATTGAGTCGTTCAGTTCCAAAGTTGTCTATTATTTCATTCATTTACTTTATAAGATTAATTATTTTGAGTTGGATTATTTCTGGGGATTACCATGGTGGTGCATTTTATTATTTCTTGGATGATTATTTATTGGATTAATTTGATTATTCTTTTGGGATTTTTTTATATGTCTCATATCTGTCACAGGCTAAGAATGATATTTAATTTAGCAACACCCGGCAAAGTCTTGGTGATGGACAATGCCAGGAATGCGCGGGGTGTTATAGTTATATGGAGAATTCATACAATAGACCTCATTTATTTTATGGAATGAATTATGCTTATTGGAAATCTTGAATGATATCGTCTCTAAAATAACCGGCGAGGGCATTTGGCTTGATGTTGAAATAGGGGTGGACTCCTCCCACTACGACTAATGTAAATGTCATTAATCTCAATCCAGTCGTAATTTGTACTGAAGGTGACCTCAAATTGAGTACTTTTAACTCTCCTGGTTTGAATGCTATTTTTGGTGCTATCACACCCGACGAATTTCATCGCATCATGAAGTGTACCATGTCTAAAGAAGCTTGAGATATCCTCCATCTCACACATGAGGGTACCAATGTTGTTAAAGCTTCGCAACCTCATCATAAAATTTGAGACTATACACATGCTTGACACAATTTTTTTTATGAATTTTATGCTCGTATGTCTGATACTTTGAATTCGTATTTCAATTTGGGTGAGCAAATTTCAAAAATTAGAGTTGTTAAGAAAATTTTGAGGTCTCTCTCATCTCTTTTTAGTGCGAAAGTTACCATCCTTAAGTCTTTCGGAGTTCTAGACATAATTAGGCTAGAATAACTCGTAGGTGATCTATAGACTTACGAATTATAATTAATTGAATAATTTGAATTTGATAAAAAAGAGGAGGTTTTTGAATCCGATAAAAAAGTAAAAGTAATAGCCTTAAAAGATAAATAAAAAAGAGGAGGTTTTTCTGAATCCGATTATGAATTTGATAAAGATGAGCTGTCACTATTAGCTAAAAAATTTAAAAAGTTTCTCAAATTCAAAGTCAAAATTCATTTAAGTTGGTGTAATACCACGTAATTTTGATAACTTTTAAAAAGGAATTTATTTAGAATTAATTGAATAATTTGAAATTAATCCAATTTTAAATATTACTTGAGATTATGTTGAATAATTAGTAAATCAAAGTAATATGTGGTTATGACTTTACTTATGATTAATTTTAGAAGTTGTCGCGAATAGTTAATACGACAATTTCGGTGAATAAGTCAAACGCATGTGAAAGTAGTGTCGGGACTGACTTTATATAAAATAAAAGAGGAATATTGTTATGTCATCCAAATGGTCGTTTTAACTACGCAAAAGTGTTCAGAAGGGTTTTTATAGTAAAAAAAGTCCACTTGGACATTTGTATAGGGTCTCGGGGTACTTTGGAGCCGAATAGTTACCCCAGAGGGGTAATATGGTCTTTTCACTTGAAATGTGAATAATGCACACGAATTTGGGAGGTTATTTATAAGTCTAAAGGGTTTAGCTTATTCATTCATCCAAAAAACTTAGAGAGAAAGCAATTGAGAGAGTGAGGAGTCCTCTGGGAGAAAAGGAAAAGTTTTTGTGGGAGAACCAAGAGCCAAAGGTCACCACCACCGGAAGTTGACCGGAGAAGGGAAGAACCACCAGTGACATTGATCCCCAAAGGTTCAGAACTTTAGTAGAGGAAAGTTATTTAATATTTTCAATCTAGCTAGTATAACGTCCATGTTAGGATAATTAGAAATGATTAGAAGTTACATATTTTGGAGATAAACTAGTTGATGTTAATTCATTTTTGGAAAATGGAGATATGTAGGATTATTCTCATGTTGTTGGTAGATATTAATCCACGAAATAAACATCACATGTTGGAGAAATTCTGAGAATTATATGATTGTTCTTGATATATTCACAATTTTAGTTTTCTGGAAAAATATGAGAAACATGCTTTTAATCCAATCCCTTGATGATTCTAGGTTGTTTAAATCAGTGGAAATCATTTACATATGTTACTATATAATGTGATATGAATTATAAGAAATTTGGAACCATAAAATAGAGATTTTAATTATCAAAAGTTATGAAACTCATAGAACAAAAGTTACAGAATCTGGGCTGATAACTGGGTGATCGATCGATCGACCCATGAAGCTCGATCGATCGACCCTTGACCATCGATCGATTGACCTCCCCAAAATTGATGAACTTATTTATTTTTAATTCTTGATTTAATCCCAAAACTTTTAGGAATTTTTAATGATTATTATTTGAAGGAACTTATGAAAGGGCAGTAGACCATAGGAAGACCCGAATTCATGTTATAATGTTTGGGATTTAAACTGGGGAGAATATTGTTAATTAATCGAATGAATTACGGTTGGTAGATTCATGTTTTGGGTTGTAATTCGTTTATATGAAGATTAAGGATAGGACGAGTAGGGTGGTGATCATTTGAATTACCTGGAATTTTAAGTCCATATGTGATTAATATTAAGTGAAGGAATTTATGATTATGAGAGAATAGGTTTTATCGAATATAATTCTAATTAAAGATGAGTTTATTTCATAATAATTCAGGGAGTATGATGACATAAACCAGTAGGGTATGAGTGATTTTCTTACTGAATATATATCAAGGAAAACTTATTTAATCTTCGAGTAATGAGATAGGCTTGGGAATAATAAATTAAGGAGTAAAGTCATAATATTAAATATGTAGAATTTGAGAGATAAATAATACTATGTATGGGAATTATCTTATGGGTGTGTGAATACCTTATTAATATTATAGGTGGGTTGATACATATATTATAATTTATTATGTGTATGACATACCCACGCTACTTGCTATCGGGGTGGAGGTTTCACGTAGTGGACGGTCTTATCCTGTGCGCCTAATTTGGGAGGATTTTAGATTCGTATCCTGAGCATAGGACCTTAGACACATGCTATCGGTGAGATTTATAGTTTCAATGGTTGAATGGGAACGTAGGTATGTGCGTGACCCATATGGCTGGGGAGTATGCTCTTCTCCAACATGTGTGTGTTATGTTATTTATGATTCGGGGAAGACACCGACCCATTTGTCCTTTGAATAATGAGAATTATAACTGGACATGATAAAGGAGTATGCATGCACCGCAGCTGTGTCTGGGAGGTTCTATATTAGCATATATTATAGGGTGAATATATATACTGGGATTCAATCTACTGTGTGACATTGTAGTTAACTGTGAATTAAAGAAATTGAATTTAATTAAGTAAAATAATACTTAATCCTAAGGCTTTGTGAAGTTAAATTCATATTAAAGAGAAAATAATTTGAATAATTATATTACGTATGGTATGGGACATAAGAGGATATTATATGGTATATAATAATGTTGTGGACTTTAGTTAGAAGGAAACATTGATTATTACTCGAATACATTAGACATGCACTCTACATGAGATGTGAGAATGTCAAGTGAGAGCCTGGAGCCTAACATGTACGTAATAAATGCTTTATTGAACTTGTTAAACACTTGCTATTTTAAAATATTTTACAATCGGGATTTGAACCGTTTCCTTGCATATTCTCTTTTCTACTAAATCTATATTAACAGGTGCCTAGCATCAGGGACGTGCAACTTCGGGTATGGATGTTTGATTATGAGTTACTATTCCTGGCGATGCAGACTTGTTTAGACGATTCATTTATTTGATTCATATGTCTCTAGTACTTCTCTTATTTAGGGCATGTTGCCCAGGATTCCAGTATTTCTTTTACCATTCAGATATTATATTGGGCTTATGTTTGTACTATCATTTTTGTGTTGGTGGTTTGATGTTGGATATTTTAAACTGGGAAGTTTTATCAAGTTATATTTAATCTTGTTATTCATTATTCAGTTGTGTTATATGACTTCTCTATGATTGTTTCATATTTTGGTAATGGTTTTAAATTGTTATAAATCTTGGGAAATGTTTTTAACACTTAACTTAATTAAGTTTTAGGTGAGTTATTTTAAAAAGAAAAATGTTTTTCGACAGTGATGCTGAGAATGAACCAACTATATATTCTGTTTAATTTAATAAAGGAGTAGCTACCCAGTATTTAATTAGGTGGGGTGTTACAGGTGATATCAGAGCCTCAGGTTCTAGAGTCTTTAGGATCCATGCGGCTTACTTATGATTTCTGCTTAGCGTCCTTTGATATAGAGCCCTATCATTAGGATTGTTGAGAATCATATTTGCGCATTTATGACTTCATTTATTTATGCGGTATTTTAAAATGCTGGTTTTGATGTATCTCATTTCAGATGCTTCCACGATGTGCACAACGAGCCGCAGGTGAAGCACAACCAGAACCTCAGCCCGCTCCAGCACAGGGCACTATGAATGCGGCAGAAGTTGCTGCCATTATTGCTCAAGAAGTAAATTCTGCCTTGGTGGCTACCCAAAAAGCTCCACCTCCAGCACAGGCAGTGCTACCAGCACCAGTGCATGGGTTTCCCACTACTTGGGAACGTATTATGGAGGTCTTCTAAAAGGCACATCCACCAGAATTTATAGGGGGTTCCGACGTCATAACTGCTAGCCAATGGAAGAAAGACATCCAGCAGAATCTGCAAATGTATGAATGTACGTAGGTTCAGAAACAAATGATAGCTACATTTAAGTTGGTTGGTGAAAATCTACAGTGGTGGGAGTCCACTACCACAACGGAGGAGAGGGATACTTTGTCTATTCAGGAATTCTGGGTGAGGTTCGAATGCAAATACTTTCCTTTTACAGTTCAGATTGAGATGCAGAGGAAACTATTAAACTTCACCCAGGAAGGGAAATCAGTTGCTGAATATGAAGAAGAGTTTACTATACTGACCAATTTGGTGCACGGAGAGATACCTACTGAGGAGAAAAAGATTCAGCTGTTCATGGAGGGTCTTACTTGGAGGATTCACCATCATCTGTTGGGAAATGTTTCCTTATAGACCTAAAATGATGTTTTGAATGCTACCTTACTTCACTTCCAGGACCACCGTCTTCATCTCAAGGGAAGTAAGAGGGGAGGTGAGTCCAGTTAGCAGGGTCGTACTAGAGGAAATAGCAGTGGATCATCTTTAGCTCATGGACAGTCGAAATAGGGTGATCGAAATTCGCAGCCAGGGGATTATGCAAAACATCTGAGATCGAGAGGATTTTGTTATGGGAAGGGTGGTAATAGGAAAGGCCACCAGGGCCAACAACACAATCAGCAGGGCCTTCAGGGCCAAGGCAAAGGTGGAATTGGTTAACAAGGTCGTGGCCAACATGGTCGTAATGGGGGGGGGGGGGGAATTTGTAGGTAGATGTTTCACTTATGGTAAAGCTGGTCACAAGAAACAAGATTTCCCATATAAGGGTAAGATGCCCCAGCATCAGGGTGCGCACCAAGAGCCTCAGAGGCCTATGTTTCTAGTTGCTCTTCCAGCACTGGCCCAGATGCCAGCCTTACCATCCATTCTAGTAGCTCCACCGCAGAAGGGGTAGTAACAGTATGGATGTGTGTACAATATTCAACAAGCGACACTTCAGCACCCACCGCCTGTGATTGAGGGTATATTTTCTATCTCTAGAGTTTTGGGATGTATTTTATTTGATACGGGAGCATCCCATTCTTTCATATCCGCTAGTTTTTCTCAGGCCACAAGGTTGTTAGACAAAGCCAACAGTATACCATTACTTATGTAGATTCACCTATGGGTTATGGCATAACTATTTTCTTTATATGCTGTAGTGTAGGTATAGAGATTGGGAGTTTGATTTTACCAGCTAATACGCTTGTATTAGAGATGTCCGAATACGATGCTACTACTGGGATGGACTGGGTAGTCACTTATAGAGCCACGATCGATTATTTTTATAAAAGTATTATATTCACTATTCATAGTCAGGAGATGTTCATAGTAGTGATGCCTCGACTCGAGGGAGGATCGTCCATTCATTTATATTACTTAGAGGAGGAGACCTCTACGAGAGTTGTAATTTACCTTGATTAAAATCCTGTTGTTAGATAATTTGCCGATGTATTTCAAGATATACCTGGATTACCCCTAGTAGGGAAATCAAGTTCGTGATTGACTTAGCACTAGGAACTCTACCTATAGCCCGTGATCCCTACCATATGGCTCCTGCATAGATGAGAGAATTGAGGGATCAGATCGAGCAGTTGTTGGGATAAGGTTTCACCTGTAGGATTACCTCACCCTAGGCTGTCCTAGTTCTATTTATGAATAAGATAGATGGAAACTTACGACTGTGTGTTGATTATCGAGAGCTTAATAAAGTCATGATTTGGAATAAATATCCTTTACCCCGCATTGATGACGTATTTCATCAGTTGAGAGGCGCAACTTACTTCTCAAAGATAGACTTGAGATCTGGATATCACTAATTGAGAATCAAAGAATAGGATGCATCGAATACTGCTTTTCTAACACGATATGGATCTTACGAGTTTCGGGTTTTACCATTCGGGTTGACCAATGCACCAACTGTATTTATAGACTTGATGAACTGAATATTCAGAGATTTCCTAGATCAGTTTTTCATCGTCTTCATAGATGACATCGTGGTTTACTCTAATACAGAAGAAGAGCACGGCGAGCATTTGTGAAATGTCCTACAGACACTACGTGAGCATCAGTTGTATGATAAGTATGTCCAAAAAGTACAATTCATGGGGCATATCGTGTCATAAAGAGGCATTTCAACTGACCCTAGCAAAGTATCAGCGGTGCAGGAGTGGGGATAATCCACGACATCGACAGAGGTACACAGTTTCTTGGGATTAACTGGATACTACAGACGGTTTATCAGAGGCTTTTCAAAGATCACGGGACCGATGACGAATCTAACCCATAAAGGTGCCCCATTTGTTTGGGATGATGCATGTCAGTTAGCATTTGATGAACTAAAGGATAAGTTGAATTCTGCTCCGGTACTAGTGTTGCCCAAGCCAGGAGTGGAGTATCTCGTATACACTGACACATTATTATAGGGACTTGGTGGAGTTTTGTAGCAAGAAGATAAGGCTATAGCTTATGCCTTTAGGAATCTTAAGACTCATGAGAAGAACTACCCTACCCACGACTTAGATCTTGCAGCGGTAGTATTTAACCTTCGGATATGGAGACATTATTTGTTGGGTGAAAAGTTTCGCTTATTCACGGATCACAAGTCACTACAGTATTTCTTCACTCAGAAAGATTTGAATATCCAACAACGCAGGTGGCTTGAATTTGTGAAGGATTATCAGTTTGAGATACAGTATCACCCGGGACAGGCTAACGTGGTAGCCGATGCTTTGAGTCATAAACTTGAGGGTGAACTAGCCTCTGTATGGAAGGAAAAATGGAAGGAAATAGTCCATCAGGATCCAGTTGCTAGGTCATTTATGTCTATTATGACCATTACTCCACAGATTATGATGAGGGTAGTACAGGCCCAGGAAGTAGATCCATTATGTTAGGAGAAAATTCGACAACCTTCGGCCAAAGGAGTAGAGTCTTACTTAGTGAGCTCATAGGGAGGCTTGTGCTTTAATGGTATACTAATTGTTCCGGAAGAGGAAGAGTTGCGTCACGCAGTGATATCTGGGTCACATGGTTCCAAATTTGTGGTAAATCCCAGTGGGGACAAAATGTACCAAGTAATGCAGAGATAGTATTGGTGGAGTGGAATGAATAAATATATTATCGAGTTCGTCTCTAAATGTACAACGTGCCAGTTAGTGAAAGTGGATAATCAGAAGCCAACAGGGTTTCTTCAGCCTTTAGATATTTCGATGTGGAAATGGGAGAGCATTTCTGTTGATTTTATCACCGGACTACCTACCACTCAAAGAGGTCACGATTCCATATGGGTATTTGTGGATTTATTGACTAAGGTAGCTCACTTATTACCGGTACAAACTGATTATGCTATAGGGCAGTATGCACAACTCTTTATAACCGAGATAGTAAAGTTACATGGAGTTCCGCTTAATATCATGTCCGATCGGGATAAGATCTTTATTTCCCTATTTTGGGAAATCTTTCACGAGGCCATGGGTACTGAAGTGCAGTTGAGTACAACCTATCACCCTTAGACTGATGGTCAGACAGAGCGCACTAACCAGATGTTAGAGGATATGTTGCGTATGTGTATTATGGATTTTGGAGGGAGTTGGGAATAATATCTTCCTTTGGTGGAATTTGCGTATAACAATTCTTATCAGTTCACTAATGGTATGGCCCCATTTGAGGCATTATATGGTAGACCTTGTCTCTCTCCTGCACGTTGGTTAGAAGTGGGGGACAACAAACTACTTGGTACGGAACTGATTTAGGATACGTCTGCCAGAATTGAAATGAGCAGAAGTCGCATTCGTGTAGCGCATGATAGGCGGAAAAGCTACGCTGATGCTAAGAGGTTCTTCAGGGAGTTTAGCGTGGGGGACCAGGTACTTTTATGAGTATCTATTATGAAGGGGATAATTCAATTTGGGAAGAAGTGGAAATTGGCACCAAGATATGTGGGACTATTTCCTATCATAGAGAGAGTGGGACCAGTAGCATACATAATTGGGCTGTCGGAACACCTGCATCGTATAGATGACGTGTTCCACATTTCTTCATTGCGACGGTATATTTGAGATGAGTTGGCTCACACTCATATTGCATTGGAGGAAGTGGATTTACAGCCAGATAGTTCTTACGAGGAGCGACCAGTGATGATCTTAGATCGCGCTGAGAAACGATTGAGGTCGGAAGTAGTTCTGCTTGTGCATGTCCAGTGGGCGCACCATAATGTGGAGGAATCTACCTGGGAGCATGAGGATGATATGCGCGAACATTATCCAGAGTTATTTGTACTAGGTAAGATTTCATTTTTTGAATTTCAGGACGAAATTCCGTTATTAGGGGGGAAGTATGTAATACCCCGTAATTTTGATAACTTTTAAAAAGGGATTTATTTAGAATTAATTGAATAATTTGAAATTAATCCGAATTTAAATATTACTTGAGATTATGTTAAATAATTAGTAAATCAAAGCAATATGTGGTTATGACTTTACTTATGATTAATTTAGAAGTTGTCACGAGTAGTTAATACGACAAATTCGGTGAATAAGTCAGACGTGTGTGAAAGTAGTGTCGGGACTGAATTTATATAAAATAAAAGAGGAATATTGTTATGTCATCCAAATTGTCATTTTTACTACGCCAAAGTGTTCGGAAGGGTTTTTATAGTAAAAAAAGTCTACTCGGACGTTTGTATAGGGTCTCGGGGTACTTTGGAGCCGAATAGTCACCCCGGAGGGGTAATATGGTCTTTTCACTTAGAAGGTGAATAGTGTACACGAATTTGGGAGGTTATTTATAAGTCTAAAGGGTTTAGCTTATTCATTCATTTTACAAACTTAGAGAGAAAGCAATTGAGAGAGTGAGGAGTCCTCTTGGAGAAAAGGAAAAGTTTTTGTGGGAGAACCAAGAGCCAAAGGTCACCACCACCGGAAGTTGACCGGAGAAGGGAAGAACCACCAGTGACATTGATCCCCAAAGGTTCAGAACTTCAGTAGAGGAAAGTTATTTAATATTTGCAATCTAGCTAGTATAACGTCCATGTTAGGATAATTAGAAATGATTAGAAGTTACATATTTTGGAGATAAACTAGTTGATGATAATTCATTTTTGGAAAATGGAGATATGTAGGATTATTCTCATGTTGTTGGTAGATATTAATCCACGAAACAAACATCACATGTTGGAGAAATTATGAGAATTATAGGATTGTTCTTGATATATTCACATTTTTAGTTTTCTAGAAAAATATGAGAAACATGCTTTTAATACAACCCCTTGATGACTCAAGGTTGTTTAAATCAGTGGAAATCATTTACATATGTTACTATATCATGTGGTATGAATTATAAGAAATTTGGGACGGTAAAATAGACATTTGAATGATCAAAAGTTGTGAAACCCGTAGAACAAAAGTTGTAGAATCTAGGTTGATAACTGCGTGATCGATCAACTGACCCATGAAGCTCGATCAATCGACCCCTGACCATCGTTCGATCGACCTCCCCATAATTGATGAAATTATTTCTTTTTTAATTCTTGATTTAATCCCAAAACTTTTAGGAATTTTTGGTGATTATTATTTGAACATAATGGAACTTATGAAAGTACAGTACACCATAGGAATACCCGTAGTAATGTTATTATGTTTGGTATTTAAATTGGGGAGAATTATGTTAATTAATCGAATGAATTACGATTGTTAGATTCACGTTTTGGGTTTTAATTCGCTTATATGAAGATTAAGGACAGTACCAGTAGGGTGGGGATTATTTGAATCACCCGAAAAATCTTAGGTCCATGCGTGATTAATCTTAAGTGAAGAAATTTATGATTATGAGAGAATAGGTTTTATCGAATATAATTCTTGTTAAAGATGAGTTTAATTCACAATAATTCGGGGATTATGATGACATGGACTAGTAGGGTATGAGTTATTTTCTTACTGAATATATATCAAGGAAAACTTATTTAATCTTCGAGTAATGAGATAGGCTCGAGAATAATAAATTAAGGAGTAAAGTCATAATATTAAATATGTAGGATTTGAGAGATAAATAATACTACGTATGGGAATTATCTTATGGGTGTGTGAATACCTTATTAATATTATAGGTGTATGTATACCTATATTATAATTTATTATGTGTACGACATACCTACGCTACTTGCTATCGGGGTGGAGGTTTCACGTAGTGGACGGTCTTATCCCGTGCGCCCAATTTGGGAGGATTTTAGATTCATACCCTGAACATAGGACCTTGGACACGTGCTATCGGTGAGATTGATAGTTTCGACGATTGAATGGGAACGTAGGTATGTGCATGACCCATTTGGCTGGGGGAGTATGCTCGCCTCCAACATATGTGTGTTATGTTATTTATGATTCGGGGAAGACACCTAACCATTTGTCCTTTGAACAATGAGAGTTGTTACTGGACATGATAGAATAGTATTCATGCACGACAACTGTGTCTGGGAGGTCCTATATTAGTATATATTATAGGGTGAATATATATACTGGGATTCAATCTACTGTGTGACATTGTAGTTGACTGTGAATAAAAGAAATTGAATTTAATTAAGTAAAAGAATACTTTATCCTAAGGCTTTGTAAAGTTAAATTTACATTCAAGAGAAAAGAATATGAATAATTATATTACGTATGGTATGGGACATACGGGGTTATTATATGGGATAGAATCATGTTGTGGAAACTAGTTTGAAGGAAACCTTAATTATTACTCGAATACGTTAGACATGCACTCTAGATGAGATGTGAGAATATGTAGTGAGAGCCTGGAACCTAACATGTACATAATAAATGCTTTATTGCAGTTGTAAACACTTGCTATTTTAAAATCTTTTACAATCAGGCTCTGACCCATTTCCTTGCATATTCTCTTCTCTACTATATATATATTAACAGATGCCTAGCATCACAGACATGCAGCTTAGGGTATGGATGTTTAATTATGAGTTTCTGTTCCTGGAGATGTAGACTTGTTTAGAAGATTCATTTCTTTGATTCCTATGTCTGTAGTACTTCTCTTATTTAGGGAATGTTGCCCAGGATTCCAATATCTCTTTTACCATTCAGATATGGTATTGGGCTTATGTTGGTACTATTATTTTTGGGTTGTTGGTTTGATGTTGGATATTTTAAACTGGGAAGTTTTGTCCAGTTACATTTAATCTTGTTATTCATTATTCTATTGTGTTATTAGACTTCTCTATGATTGTTTAATATTGTGGTAATGGTTTTAAATTTTTTATAAATCTTGGGAAATGTTTTTAACAGTTAACTTAATTAAGTATTGGGTGAGTTATTTTGAAAAGAAAAATGTTTTTTGACACTGATGCTGAGAATGAACCAACTGTATATTCTATTTAATTTAATAAACAAGTAGATACCCGGTACTTAATTAGGCGTGGTGTTACAGTTAGAAAATAAAAAATTTGATAAACGTAAAAATTACAAAGAGGGTAAGAATTTTTATGATAATGATCAAAAGAAATATAGAAGTGAGTATCCTAAGAATGATAAATCAGAGAGGTGTTATTTGTACGAGGGGAAAGATCATAAATCCCATGAGTGTCCCACTAGGCTTAAGAGATAGAGAAATGGAAAAGACGCCTGTAATTCCATTCTAAGTGATTGTGATGTTGAGTAAGAGGATTTTAAGGATGAATCACCTCATGGACTTAACTTCGCCGCATTCATGTCTAGTCACATTAGCACTGCAAGTATGTGTCACGTCGATGATGATGTTTGTTAGTGTGATAACCTCGACAATGAGTCGAATATTTTCACAATGTTTGAGGGTGATGATTACAGTGAAGTAGAATGCATTCTACGATATGCATACTCCGAACTTTACACCGAGTAGTTAAAAATTAAAAAAAATTAACTCTTAGGTTGTTATCTTTAGAGAAGGAGTTAAAAGTTTCAAGAGAGAGAGTGACGCCTCGGTTAGAATATATTTGAGTGGGAAACTTGTTTTGGAGGGTAAGGAAAATAATGACTTGACCAACAAAGTGGGTAGTCTTACGAGATATCTTTAAGCATTATTAGAGATTCATGAGAAGCTCGAAGCCCATATTTTTTAACTCGAGAAGGATCTCGAATGTTCCAGGCAGGTAAAAGTAAATTTAGAGGACGCATACAAAAAGTTGGAAATATGTTCCTAGGTCCCATTTTAGGTTTTAAAGAGAGGCATGTCATCGGTTACGAGGGTGCATCCACTTCCAATACCACACCCAAATCACTTGACAAGTTTATGTTATATTCTTATGGACCTCCTAAACCCACCAAGAAGAACTCATCCTAAGTATGTTTACAAAGGTCGACCCAAACAAGTCTATATTTATACCCATTACAAACGAAGAGGTCACCTTAGGGAGTTTAGTTACAATATAGGAAGAGTATCTCACAAATATGCTCCCACACACCGCTATAGTGACCTAGCTAGTCCTAGAGAGTAAGTTGAGTTTCTAGTCACTACTTCAAAATGTTTAATGGAAGAATTTCAAAGGATATCTACGCCTTATGAGAACACTTCCAACACAATGATTAGTGCTAAAAATGATAAGGGTAAGAAAAAGGTTACCACCACTTGGGTACCTAAAAGTTACAAAAATGCTCTTATTTTTCACATTAGTAATAAGATTCAACATACTTTGTAATGATATTTTGATAGTGGGTGCTCTAGGAACCTGACCGGTGATAAGTCTCATTTTACCAGCCCTGTGGATCACAAGGAGGGAAAATTCACCTTTGGGGGTAGGGGTATGTCTAGAATATTAGGACAAGGTTGTGTGGAGATTTTATACTTTCATAATATAGAAAATGTGTTATATGTTGAAGGGTTGAAGCCTAACTTAATAAGCATAAGCCAACTTTACGATGCTAACTTTGCGATAAAGTTTGACGGGTTAGATGTAATATTTTTTATCAATCTAGTAAACTTTTTCTATAATGTGGGAGGACTACCTATAGTTACTAAATATCATTTCCAAGTCCTCTTTAGTGTTCAATAGTGTTAAGTTCTCCACCATGGACCTTTGGCATCAGTGACTAGGTCACGTCAATTTTAGAGATCTTGTGAGGTTAGTTAAGAAAATACAAGTTTGCGGCTTAACATCACTTGGAAAACCAAATTTCTCAATTTGTGGTCCTTGCCAACAAGGGAAATAAATCAAGGATATCCATCGTAAGTTGCACACTATTAACGCCTCACGTTTATTAGAGTTTATACACATGGATCTTTTGGGTCCAATGTGAACCGAGAGCATTAATGGTAAGAAGTACATTTTGGTGATGGTCAATGACTTTTCGAGTTATTCCATTATTGTATTTCTTAGGGAAAAGTTCGATGCTTATGAGTTCCTTACAACTAAGTGCCGTCTAATTCAAAATCAACATAGTATTTCATCACTAGATTGAGAAGTGACAATGGAATGAGGTTTATCGATATCGACGTTGGTACATATTTTGAGGTATAGTCATCAAACATGAGTTTTCGATGGTAGGTACCCCTAAAAAAATATAGTTGTTGAGAGGAAAAATAGGACTATTCGATAGATGGCACGATCCATACTCATTGTTAGGAATATTCCTAGATGATCTTGGGAAGATATGGTTGACACTGCAAGCTACACAATGAATAGAGTTTATCTTCATCCACCCACACTTCAAACTCCATATGAGTTATGGACTAATAATAAACGCAACCTATCATATTTTTGAGTTTTGTGGAGTCCTGGATATATCCTTAGAGATAATAAGAATTTAGGGAAGTTCGAATCTAGAAGCGAAGGGGGAATCCTTTTAGATATTCATTGATTAGTAGCGCTTACAGGGTGTATAATCTTAAAATCTCTAAGATCATCGAATCGATAAATGTCACGATTAGAGATGATGCACCGACCATGCTTATTGATTATGATCTTTTATGTGAGAATGATGCACCCTTGATGATGATCGAATTGTTCCTCATAAAACTAAGGTGGACCCTACTTTTAAAAAAGAGGATACACCCTCTTGGGTTTGACAGAGTCATGACCCCACAAACATACTTGGTGATCTCACATTAGGTGTTAAGACTCGTGCTCAACCGAAGAATGTGGTTATTTACTTTTTCTACACTTCCACGGTAGATTCGAAGAATGTGAAGGAAGCATTCAAGGATGAGCATTAGATAAGAGTTATTCAAGAAGAGTTGCTTTAATTTTGAAAGAATGATGCTTGGGAATGAGTCCCATGACCTAATAAGACTAACGTTATTAGTACCAAGTGGGTGTATAAAAATAAGATGGATGAGAATGGTACCATCATTGGCAATAAGGATATGTTAGTTACTCAAGGTTACACACAAATTGAAGGTGTAGACTTTGACGAGACATTCACTCCTATTGCTAGGCTTCAGTTCGTGTACTTACTACTTGGCATCCCACGTTATCTACGACTTAAGCT
Source organism: Sambucus nigra (assembly GCA_949130495.1). Classification (NCBI taxonomy): domain Eukaryota; kingdom Viridiplantae; phylum Streptophyta; class Magnoliopsida; order Dipsacales; family Adoxaceae; genus Sambucus; species Sambucus nigra. The sequence continues at coordinate 332,838,945 of OX422208.1, forward strand.
ATACCAAATGGTTGCCAAGAGTGACTTTATTAGTGGAATTATTTAGAAGTAGGTTTATGCGGAAAAATAAAAGGAGTTTCAAGATCCTGATCACCCAGAACACGTCTTTATCTAAAAATGGCCTTGTATAGTTTGAAGCAAGTACCCCATTATTGGTACGAAATGCTAACTTTTAATCTCTTAGATTATGGCTTCAAGAAATGAGGAGTTCATATGACATTGTTCGTTATGAAAAAATGTGGTGATATATTGGTTGCCCAAGTCTATATGGATGATATAGTCTTTGGATCCACTTGTTCCTAATATGCTTTCATTTTTAAGGAGGAGATGAAGAACGAATTTATGATGGTTATGTTGGTATACTTACTTTCTTCCTAGGTTTCCAAGTGCATTAACTCGTTAATGGGATATTTATATGTCAATCTAGGTATGCTAGGGATCTAGTGAAAAAGTTTAGGCTGGACTCCGCTTGCACTCTCTCACACCCATGATTTCCTCGAAAAAGCTTAGCAAAGACACTTTAGGTAAGGACATAGGACAAACACTCTATACGAATATGATCGGTAGTCTCCTCCAATTGACTGTTAGTTATCCCGATATCGCTTTTAATGTTGGAGTTTGTGCACGGTACCAAGCGTCCCCAAAAGAGTCACACTTTCTTACACTTAAACCTATCATTAAATACCTGAATGGATATAGACACCATATTCTAGGACCCCCTAAGTCTCTCCTTAGGACCCTATAACTTCCCCAATTCACTACAAACTTTAGGTCATACTCTGAGTATTGATGTAGAGGCAATCGGGCAATCATAAGCTCGTTTGACTCTAGTCAACTCTATCATCAAAGAGAAATCTCAATGAAACCTCAAAGGGCACTGAATCCCCTTTCCAACGATCCACCTCGTGCGCGAAATGGCATAACAGTTTGGACGAACTAACCATTTTACTATTAAAAATCGATCTGAAGGCCACCGGGCGTTCCCGGACCCCAATTTGACCCCAATCAACTTCACTGTCAGAGAAAAAGCTCATTAATATTCGAAGGGAACTAAAACCCCTTTCCAATGGTCCACCCCATGTGATATATGGCATAGCAGTTTGGACTAACAATCCATTTTTTTCACAAAAATTGATCCGGAAGCCATCGAGCACTCTCTGGATCCATTGGAACAAAGTCATCTCTTAATCTAAAACAAGACTGAATTAATCTTCTAAGGTAACTAAATACCTTTCCAATAGTCCTCCCCATGCACGAATCAACTTTATGATACGGATGAACGACCTGTTTTACTTTGAAAGGTCACCGGGTGATTCCAGGCTCATGTTGACCAAAGTCAACTCTATGAACTGAGTGAAGCTATTTGGAACGTCGAAGTTCCTCGTATAAACAATCCAACGGTCCTCCCCGTGTGGGATTTTAACTTACAGTTTGGATGAGTGATCCAATACTGTCTGACGATCTCCTATCCAAAAGGCTGACGGGCGCTTTCGAGACCTATTTGACCAAAAGTCAAATCATGTACCCTAGAGAGGCCAAAAGGACTATTGAAGTTCTATGAATTAACTTTCTAATGGTATGCCCCATGCATGATTTGGATTTACAGATTGCGTTCTATGACCATTTTTTGAAAAAACTCTACATGAGACTACTGATTGACAAGTCCATTTCCCTGCCTATCGACAGTGTGTCTAGGGTCACCTGCCGATTGGCAGAGCTAGGGATATATAAGGTGGGAATGAGCTCACTTCCAGAGAAACCTCCTATCCATCAATATCAGTGATCTCAGTAACATTCTTATGCAATCAGTGAAGTTTCCTTATGTGAAATTCCATTCCTTTTTTGATTCCCATCATATTCATACCCAATTTAGAAAAAAAATCTCCTTTCCTATCATCCCACATTCATCTCAACTTGAAAGGGAGCTCATCAAGGATCAAGATTAAGCCTCAAGTCTCCAAAGAAGGTCCAAATACCCTTTTTCATCTCCAAATTTCTTTATTTTTGCATTAGCCATATAAATTATCAACTTAGATCTTACATTAGATCATTCACATTAATATTTCATCCTTTATTAGTTATATTGTACATACTTTATCTTCTCTAAAAAATCCAAAACAAAGAAAAAGAGGGTTACACCTATAAATTACAACGTGGTTCTTCATCACATTTTCTGAAAACTAAAATATCCTTTTTACTCATACACATATAATAAACTCTCGTTTGAATCTATGGGATAAACCCCACCCTTGTGACACATGCAAACTATATGGACTTTTATTCCTTTATAGGCTACGTAGGCCTCTTGGGCAAAACCCGAGATTCGAGTCTTATTTTCTTATTTCTCTATTTTTATATTTTCCATACATTACTCATATATACCATACTCGTGATTCATATTTTCATTTTATCTAACAAATGCTATCATCTCTTTATAAAGATCAATATATCAATAAGTGCATACATCATATTTTCTAATTATTATTTTTAGAACATTCCTTTGGATGACCTCACTCTATCTTTTTCATGATATGAGTCGAACGATTCCGATTTCCATTTATACATACACACGCACACTCTTCACAGAGAAATTAAGGAAAATAGTAACATACGCCCATGAGAGATCGAAAGGGAGGGATGTGTTCCTAATACCTTCCCATTTCGTAACTTAGCCCCCGAACCTCTTAACTATTGGTTTCGTAATCATTAGTTTGTCTTTTATGCTGCTCTCTCGAGGTGGCGACATGTTCTTCTTTCCATTTTGTGCAAAATAGGTTGGCGACTCCATATTTTTACATCACCCCCTCATCGACGCCGGCTTAATCGCTTCTAAAAAAGGGCGCGAGACCTTCTCTCCCTCTCCGAACGCACGCACGAGTGTTGGCCCTCGAGATGGAGGAAAAAGCCATGGAGGGATGGCCATAGTGGCAACTCTGCTGGGGAAATACTCAAGAGGGATAGACTCTGTTTTCATGGGTGTTATCATTTTCTACTTGTGTGCGTATGAACCTACCTGTGTTCCCTTTTTTCTCCTCCATTATTTCTTGTATATATATATACCTCCATACTTATATCACTAACTTTTCACTTGTAAATAATCTCCATGTACACGTCACACTACTTACGCTTTTATATAAAGTTGACTTATACCCACATGCTTCAGACACCACTTAGAATCTCCATGCTTAGGTGTCACTAAAACACACTTCCACTTATCACACTTGTATATTTCCATTCTCACTCACACCCACCACACACCACTTGTAGTTGATCCATGCTTAGGTTCACTACCATACACTCGGTTATAGATATTCACACATCACTCCCTCTCACATATCCATGCTTAGTGTAATCTTCATGCTCAATGCTTTATTTACTTTTTATGATACTTGTATATTTTTCCATATTAGTATAGTGCTCATCATGCCAAATAAAAATACTCTCTCCATAATATACTAATCAAGAATCATGCCTTTTGCACACTACATAACCAAAGAGCATGGCTATTGACCAAAATTTTATCTCATACTGGGGGGTCACTTTGTGATGGGCTCTGGTCCGGCAGGTCGTAATTAGCCTAAGAAATATGGCTCTCACCTTCCATATTCCAAGTACCTTCGATGTATATCGAAAGGTTCCCATCGCATCATACCTCTCGACTGAAGTTGTGACATGAGGTATACAATAGGGAACTCGTTCACATACGTTGAGTATATCGAATTTGATCTCACACATACTGTCCCCACTAGGTATATAGAGAGGCAATTCACGTACACTCGGGTATATCAAATGGCTTGTCAACACGAACTGATTGCCCTCAAAAGAAAGATGTATATCGTGGAAGTCATGCTAAAGGGGGAAACCTTTCTACTAACGCTACAACTTCATACCCTCATATAGACGTCAAACCTAGGACACTCATATTTAGAATGTCGGTTACTACCTAAAACTTTGACGAACTGATGGGTCGGCATGCCGCCCAATTTTTTTTGCAATTTCATCTTTTTCCTAAATGGGAACCTATCCAAGAGAGTCACAATAAGTCAAAATAGGGTTGTCAATGGATCAGGTCTGGACCCGGACCAGATCTAGATCCAACCCCAATTAACGGATCTGAGCAAATTTTATAGACCCGATTATCCGATTATCCGATTAGTTAATGGACTGGGTCTGGATATACATGACTCCGATCTGATAAGGACCCGACCCGAATGTGTGTGTGTGTGTGTATATATATATATAGTAAAGCTACAAACTTACATCGGAATGCCCGTGCCTGAAGGGACGGAGAAAATTATCCAAAGTATTGTTCAAGTCAAAAAGTGTTTTTTTACAACACAGTAAATGTAAATAATTTAGAAAATTTGGGCAAGCTTTCCTTCGTTTATACGACTATCCACCCTATTTAAAAATAAAAATTACTCAACATGAATGACAAATTTTCAAAAATGATACTGAACTATTCCAACGTGAAATACAAAACCACGATCGACTCGACATCAATAACAAAATAATTCAACTAAAGACGAACAAACTAAATGGGAGAAGTAGATAATCTAGAATTTATTGGGATGATATAAATCAAAGTCGTACCTATCCAATCAAACAAAGGAACAATCGACCAATTACTATCTTAATTTTGGGAAAAACCGCATGAGAAATAAGGACATTAGGTCAATGCCTAGTACTATATTTTTAATGGCCAAACAAATACACGCGTGCACACTTTCTCACTTGCCCTTAACCTCATTATATCATCTGCACCACTCTTCACCCCACTTGTAAACAAACACAATATAAATAAGAAAACTAAAATAAAAAACATGAATTAAAAGGTCAACAATAATTATCATATGTTTCACTCAATTTTTTAAAAGACATAACCATTAACGCCAAATTCGTCAACCAATTTTGACACCAATATAAACAACATAGTCTCTCAGCAATTTCATGAAACACATTATCTACACTATGTAAACAACATCAACTTCAAATGATCAATCGCAAAATAAGCACATAAGAGACTAAGTGAGACATATATGCAAGAACCCATCTACGAAAACTGAAGAATGTCATAATTAAAACAACAATACAGTATGTGTTAACAAAATTTGCAATGAAACCTGATTCAGATAAAGAGAGATTTTATGTAGCTTAGTTCAACCCCATACCAAATCATTAACTGAAGGTTATCATATAAAACAATATTATGTTATCAAAATTAGTAAATATGGGACAAAATGTATTTTAAATATATTAGTGTCTAGTAAAATCAAATGTCAACCTATCAAAATTTTCTTTTAACAAAAAGAAGCAAATAGTAACCTCCATCACCCAATATTCAAATTGTTTCCTTCCAAGAGTTCGTGTGAATACTCTACCTACACTCAATATCCAAAGTGTTCCTTTCCAAGAGTATCTGTTCATTCCAGCAACATAATCATTCTATTTTCTCCAGGTGTTGCCCATGCCTATGACTGCCCATGTGCATACTCTACGATACACCAGTCAACCTATAACAAAAAAAAACCTTTTCACGGATTGAATAATTCAGGAGTAGAAAATTTATTACTCAATAAAGAATTGGAAATATAGGGCAAAACTGTTTAATTTCAGGGTGAACTACTCTTACCTAGATGTAGTAATCATGTTTAATTTTGGAGGGAGATGCATCCATAATGACCTATTTATTAGATCTGGCTGCTGCAAATTCAGAGGCAAAGAGGAAAATACAGAGGCAGAGAATTAATAAGTTACAATAATCAGTACACAATCAGTAGCACCATATATGATTCGACATTTTCAAACAATTAATCAGGTGTTTAGAAACATCATTTAAAAACTACAATCAGTTGAAGGAACACACAAACCATCAATTGAAAGGTAAACCAAAACAACAAATTAGATATGTATAGTCTTTAAAGTCATGAATTCAATAGCTAGTTTATCAAGTTCATGATTAACAAAAGTAGATCCTACAGACTTTAATGACTCTATGAACTTGTATTAGATCCTATGAAGATCCCACAGAAAATCAATGTTCCAACAAATACAATAAGAAATAAAATAAGAGAATAAATAATTTTTTTAATATTCTTTATATCTTGCAGCTATTTCACATATACATTAGTACAATGGAATTTAGAGGAGCACGATCTATGCACATTGTAGAAACAAAATTATCATATGAAACCCTCTCAATGAGAATAATTTTTCACATATAGTTAAAAACTAACAACTAACCCAAGTCATTTATTCAGGTGTATTCATATTAGTGGCAAAGATTCACATCTTGCACATGGTTGGTGCACATTTTAGACAGCTGAGATTCTGCAGGATTGATCAAAGAGGCATCAATCATTGATCAGGGGTTCTCAAGAGCATCTACAGGATTGATCAGGGATTCTCATTTGAACCCTAGCCTCATGTCACTATTATATAATGATTGATCAAAGAGGCATCAATAATTGATCAGGGGTTCTCAGGAGATTCGGCGGGATTGATCGCATCTGCAGATCCAAGAAACAAAATAGTAAAATCAATTTTGTATAGACATGTCACCAAAAATCTGTAAATGATACATTTCTAGAAATGTCAAAACATATATTTTGAAGAAGTTACATCATCTAATGGGCATGAATTACGCATTTGTTGGGTCCCACGGGGGTCACTAACAAAGATTATAGATCCCACAATAAGCATTTTACCATTATAACTAGTTACCTCCAAAATTCAACTAATTTGAAGATGAATGTTAGGGTGTGTTTGATAGACTTTGTATTCTAGCGAAAATAAGGAATCTTTAGTGTTGTACAATTTTGCTAAAGTTTGATAGCAATGTTTTTCTTGAAGAATATTTTCCAACTTTATTTTTAGTTTTCCAAGTTTTATTTTCCTATGTTTAATGTAATAATCAAATACATTTCCGAAGAAAAAGATTTTCCATGTACTAATAAAAAAAAACTCAGCAAGGGAGTGATATCCTTAATTCTAATGAAAAATATATCGAAACTGATGATAATTTGAAAGGCAGACTTGTTTGGCAGCCAGAATAGTACCAGTAGAAATGACATTAGCAAGGGTGCAAGTGCGATCATGGAAGATAAAAAAATAGAGAGACAATTAGAGTTTGACAGTTAGGAGAGATCATACCTCCAACAAAGAGGACTGGAGCTTAATTAAACAATCCATTCCCAATGACAACATTCCACAACAACTTGGTTACGCAGATGCACCGGTAATTTTTGTTTGCCACAAACTGAACAGTTAATCACATGTATCACAATATTCATACATTACACTAATTCGCTCCTCGTACATTAAAACCTCATTTCATTTACAAACACGCATTGATTATGTATTTCAATGGTTGTCTCTATTTACCGAATTTATCACCATAAGAATTACAAAAAATCTAAAAGTATAGAAAATTTCACCATTAACAAAAGAACCGTGGTAATCTTCCAGGTACCCATCCCCGAATTTACCAAATTTATACATTGGGTGTGTTATACCTTATGAAGCTACAACTCATCAAATGCATAAACAAAAAAGTAATGGATTAAAGTAACTAAAAACGGGATGAACATTAAATGCACCAACACATTTTTGACAGCTAGAGAGATGCCATGTTTGGTAGTCAAGCCATGCATCGCTTATAACATTGAGCTTATACACTCATTTAGAAAAAAATGAAGTTTCATTGAAATTAAAAACTTTGAATTCACATTTTAAATCCACCACTATTTAGTTTTTAAATTTCAGCAAATTAATTGACACTAAGGTAGAATAAATAATACCTGCAAAAGGAAAAAATATAGAATAATAGACCTGTATAGAAAAATAGATGATATCATGTAGACTAATGGAACAGATGATATCATGTAGGTAAGGAAAGGAAAAAAATAAACTATACGACCTCTATAACAAAAGGAACAATAAAACAATAGAATTAAGGCTGTTGGGAACCTGAAGTAGCATTAAAACTCGTGCCAAAATGAACTATATGACCTCTATATTGAATACCTACCAAAATGAACTGTTTAAAACTTGATTAAAACTAATTATAAAAAGGGAAATTTATAAATCGAATTACTACGCTCATAAAAGAATTTATAGAAGTTCATGTTCTATTATCTATTCAAGTATTTCAAAGGTAAGTTACTTGAAGAAAGCACAATATAAATATTCCAAATATCCCTCATGTCTTAAGATTAACAAGACTCCTATAATATCCACATCACATAGTAGAATGCAAGTGAATCACACCAATTATTGTCTATTTGAATGGATTATAGAACAATTACCATTAACCCCATAAATATCAGATCTATGTAAGAAGAAATAAATGGATAAACAAAATGCTAGTGTATTAGATAATTGGCTTAATGGAGACTTAAACTACCTTGAATACATCAAATTTTAATTCAAAACTAAAAATAAAAGTTACCCTGATCTGAAATAACCCAAGTTGTAATGACTAACTTACGCAAAAAAATAACTATACAACCGCAAGAGGCAGGGATAGGTAAACAAATGTATACGCCATCATAGTACAAACATTTTGAAAACTAAGGAGATGTGAAATATACAGGAATAAACCATCACTGTTGGATTAATCGTAGAATGAAGCCTTGTTTATACAGGAATGAACCAAATGGAAAAACAACGCATACATATTAAAACATGATGCTTTTATTTATTACCTTGGATATTTTACAAATGTGAAATCATCATTCTAAAATGCCATAAACAATGACCTTTGTCTCTGCCCTGCATTGCTTGTTGGCGCAGTGAGAGACATTTTATCCAACATCAAGAATCCATAACTATGGTTAGTAAGGGCATAAGATAGTGCATAATGAATAGGGGCAAAATATATTTGTTAAAACAACACGCATATGAAAAAAGGTTATGTTTTGGGGAAGTATGCAACAATTGTACAAATGAAAAATAGTAGAGTTAGATGTCGAAACTGTGGTGGAATATCACAAATATAAAATCTTTTTGGCTATGCTACGTAATGCAGATGTGAATGTTTTATGCTAGATAATGCAGATAATGCAGTATAATGCAAGTGTTTTAATGCTAGATAATGAAGGTAATGTATATAATGCTAGATAGTGCTGATAATGCAGATAATGTAGATAATGCAAATAGTTAATGCAGATAGTGCAGATCGTGCTAGAAATGATGCAGATAATGCTAGATAATGCAGATAATGGTAGATAGTGAATATCACAAATATTAATAGTTAAATATCATAAATACTAACAACTAGATCATGCAAATACTAACTTATAGTGAATATCACAAATACTAACAACAAGATAATACAGATACTAACTTATAGTGAATATCACAAATACTAACAGTTTTAATGCAGATGTGGGTGTTTTAAATACTAACAGTTAGATAATGCTAGAAAAAAAAAGATTAAATACCATTTTATACAATATCACAACCCAAAAAATGAAGATGGAACTAAAGCCTAATACAACAATAAGTTTAATAGACTTTAGATACACCAAATACAACCATAAGTTTAATAGACTTTAGATACACATTATCTTAATATAAAAGACAAAACCACTTGTCAACACCTATATAGATCATTAAATTCCAACTCAGTTACAAATCAAAATGAATCACATTGTAATAAAACCACTTGTCAACACCTATTCAGTAATAAAATTATTTTTTTTAAAAAGCATATAATCATTTATAAATTAATTAAAAAAGGGACCCTTCGACACGAATCATTCAACCCAATTTAATTGTCCAAAGCCAAACTCCAATCATAAAACCATTTCACAATTGGTGCGACATACTAACGTGTCGCACCCATATTGGCTTCTGTCCAGGTGCGACATGTTTGTGGGTGACACCAATTTGTGTCACGTTTGTAAGTCGACCTAGACTTATTGAAAAAATCTAGGCAATAAGAAAACCAAAAATAAAATTCCTTTATGATAGTTACTATTGGGAGAATACTTTAGTTAAACAATAAAGTAACAAATAGATTGTCATTGGAGCATTTATACAAACACATAGGAGGCCACTAATCTCCTACCCACACATACCATATCACCTCAATATTTAAAGGAACAAACAAAACATGTAATATATATCAAAAAATTTCATGTACAGAACCAATACCGACCATATTTGTAGGCACATAAATATGGTACATGATTGACTATAACTAAACAATTAAGTCTCATAGAACAAAATTCAACTATCATCTCTAATTATGCGAAAATACCAAAAGAATTAGTGGGAGACTCCAAATGGTCATGCATATTCCATCCCCAGCTAGAGGAGGATGTGTATAAAATACTTTCAACATGTCACCATAATGAACTGGGGAATTGGTAAGAAAATGCATGCCCCTGATTCTTAAAATTCTAGACCTCAAGGAAAATAAATATTAAATAGAATAGATTATGTAATTTTAGGACTTAAAATAATATTGATTATGGCTATAGGACAACAAACATTTCGTTTCCATTTTTAGTCCATATTTTCAAATTAAAGGGCACGTGGTATGCTGTGATTGGTTGACGTTTTATGAATATGGGTCTGCGCCAGCGGCTTTATTAAAAAATAGGGACTAAAACCATAAATAAAATGTTTATTGTCCTATTACCAAAATACATATTACAATAGGTCCTAAATTTACAAAACCCCTAAATAGAAAATAAAAACATAAAAACATAAAATTATAAATATTTTCACAATATAAAAATGAATTTAGGAAGTCTCTTATGAGGATTCAACATAATATTCTCGATTCATGATCAATGACTCTAACATTTAGATTATCAAATAACATTTTTTAATAAATATTACAAAGCAACATGATCGATGAAAATGATTTTCAATCATTCACATATTCATAAAAGAATATATATATAAATCAAAATCCTCTGTCTAAATTTTTTAAAATCACTTACTTTACTTCTATCACCTTATGTAAAGATTGGGTGACTTCTTGAACAACACCAACATCTTGCAAGTGCAACACCTAAATTTAGAAATTCAATGTGGATACGTCAAATTAGCAGCCAAACCTACCAAAATCAATAATAATGAAAACTCACTTCAATGATTTGTTTTCCAATTCAAGCATCAAACTCACATTCTAAAAAACTACCTTTTGATACACTTAACTACACCCCATGTCCAATGAACGATACCAATTTTCATGCTTTTGAATCATCCAAAACATCATGATTGTCGTGCTTTTCACCGCAGCGACAGAGGTTTATCAAAGAGATTTAAAAAATAACCTGTTAAACGATTAGATATAAAAAATACATAATAAATATAAACAATTCTATATTATAAATAAGCATAAACCAATTGTTCATATTAATCTTACCTTTTTAACCCCCAAACAAGGAGGTAGTTACGTTCTCAAATTGAACCACCACCGTAAATACTTGTTTTAAAATAGCAACATACAACCAAACCAACCAGCTAGTATTGAGCTCACTCAACTCAATGCAAGTGGATGTAAAATCTCACTCAAGTCACAATCTAAAACATTTCTTTCATATCAAGCTTCTATACACCAATCAAAAAATTAAGTTCGTTCCTCTATTCTTCTTCTATAAGCCAATCAAAAAATTAAGAACAAAAAAATAAAATACCCATTTAGGAATTGGTTCAAACACATGTGATGGAATCTACAAATAGAAACATTTAATATCGAAATCTAAATATTAGGGTTTCAAAACAACAAATGATGAATATTTAAGAGAAAGAACGATGAAGACAGAGAATACCACAATGAAAACTGTAATAGATCCACAAAATGCACAAATCAAATCAGTGTGTGCGTGTAGGAGTATCTGAAGTGGAGGCGACGGAGGGAGGCGAAGATGGAGGTGGAGGAACACGGAGAAGAATATGTTGATTCGTGAAAGGGTAATGTGGTTATTTTAAAAATTAATCCGCACCACTCATTATCATTAATACCTCTCGAATATGTTTGGTATGCCCATTACATGTACAAACCAATAGAAAAAACATTATTGGTAGTGTGGTTTGTTCATATAATTTAGATTAGGATGTTAGAAGAAAAAATGGAATAGAAACATAATTAAAATCACCTAGAGAGGAATAATAATCTTCCAATCGTGCTTCTGTAATAAGTCACAACTGAAAATAAGAAGAAACATAAATGGGCATTTTCACTTTTAAAACAACCCCCCAATATAAGTCATCAAACTTAAATGGGCATTTTGCCTATCACAGTACAAAAGAAATGTAGATCTTTCCTCATGAACTACATACATAACAAACCACATGGAAAAGAACCCTAGTTTGAGTATGTACCCAAACTTACATGGAAAAGAGCCCTAATTTGACCATAATATCCCCAAAAATACCCAGAGACAAATAGATAAAGTTAACCCCAAATATACCCACAATATCCCCAAACGTACACACAATTATATGAAGGGTAAAAACAAAAAAATGCATCATAGAGAGAAAGTTATGCTCATTATAGAGAGAATGCTAGGGTTTGGGGGAGTAATTGGTTGAGGAGATTTTACAAAAATACCCCTAATTTCTAACCATTGGATCCTACTTTTTAAGAATCAATACTAGCCACTACTTAGCTTATCACCTTATGGAATAGTGTCAAAATTCTACTCCTTATTTTATATATATATATATATATATATATATATATATATATATATATATATATATATATATACATGAAGTCTCTCCGACGGGCTTAAATGACGGGCTTAATATTAGCCACACGATTTAAAGACCGCTATCATCTTATTGGACCACCTATGGGGGACCGCTTTGTCTTTTTATGCCTTTGTCTTTTTCTAATGTTATAAGAATAGAATTTTCTACCCCAATAATTTCTATAGTCTTTTAAGCTTGTTTTAATGCTTAATTAATCTGGAAGTCTAAGTGTAGAAGTTTCAGGGCTGCTGCTACTTCTTAAGCTTCTTCCGTCACTATCGTACTGGAATTCTGAATAGCAAGGATTATCTATATAAATAATTTCTTCAGGGAGTCTAGAAATTGAAAGAGGTTTCGTTGGAAAATATTCTAGTCTTAAATACCTTATACGGTATCTTGGGTTTATCTGTCTAGTTTCTTTATATATTTAATTAATAATATAGATTATATCGTTATCTATAAATTCTTCTAAATTATTATCACCCTAGGATGACAAATATCTTCGGTATGTTCTAGCGGCAGCTGTCTCTACGTTTTTAAGGAGAGGACGGATTCCTCCAGCTTTAATTAAAGTAGCCTTTGTCTCAGCTAATCTTTTACGTCTAATAAATTTTAATACGTCTATACTATCTTCAAGTATCCTAGTGTATTCTTGATATTTTTCAGGTCTTGATAATTCGTCTGCAAAATCTTCAGTTCTTAATTTTTGTCTAAAGAGATCACAGATCCCTGTTCTAATTATTTCTATTCTAGGTACTTCTCTTACTAACCACTCAATGATTTGGTCTATGTATTTAAAAGTACCACCTGCGTATACTAAAGCAGATTCTATTAGTTCTTTAGCTTTAGTGTCTGTAAGAGTCCAATCTTGAATTTCTCTAGTTAAGTCTAAAACTTGTTTGATTAACGAATTCTAAAAAGTCTTTAGTGATTTGTAAGCTTATATAATATTCTTCTTTAGGAAATAATATGTAAAAATAGTTAAGGGTTTGGTTCGAGTTATACCTTCCTTCTGGTCTTCAATATATTTATCTTCTTTCCTTTGTCTCTTCAGCCTTGCTACTATTCTTCTCCGGTCTCGGCCTCCTACAACTCTCTCTTTATGTGTCGCACCTTAATCCACTATTTTGGCGGTTAACCCGTTTCCTGCCTGTACGCCTTCACGCCTAACGCCCACCTGGCTAACGGCTCACGGCAAATCGGCACCTGACGACGGTTCACCAGTATAACACCCTGTGTGCTACACCAGAGGTTCCACACAATAGTCCTCTATGAACAGAGAATTGGAGACAATTTGGACAATAATAACTTAGCATAAGAGATTTCTGGAAAAGAAAATACTTTTATTGCATAGCATAAGTAAATACAACTCTCCCCTCTCCCTTAACTATGAGAGGTTTACTCACTCATGTACATATTACTTATTACAAGCATACAATATCTCTAGAAGTCTAACAATTGATCACTCTCTCACTTCTACAACTGACATCTAAAACATAAATGGACGCTCCCTTTTATAGATCAAGGGCACTACAAAATGACTGGTAACCGGTTACCAAAAGTAATTCGGTTGAAAGCATTAATTATTAAAGCACCACTGTCTTCAGAATCTTATCATCTGGGTCTACAAGCTTTTATCGTCTTCTGATAATTTGGGGGGACCTCTTTCTTTATGAAAGGAAAGGCGTGCCAAGTCTTCATCATAGTCTTGTCGTTTTGTAATAATGCAAGAGCATCAAACAAAGTCTTCGTCTTTTTCATCAGTTTGGTGGCCCATGTGTGTGACATCCCGCCTAATTAAACCTTGGGTGATCAAGCCTTAATTCAATTACAACAGGTTTCTTAAATGGTCCATTATTATCACCACTGCCGAAAGATTTTTAATTTACTAACCACCTAAGTGAAATTAAACGAGTGCCAAAATTTATCTTTCTTAAGAAGAATAAATAATCCATACCAACACATTACAATTCTAGTAATACTAAAACAGTTTGCATAAATAATTGAATGCAGGTAAAGTCTTGCCGAAAACCACGGACAATAAAAGACAACTAAAAATCCATAACTAGAATAAACTGTAAAAGCAAATATAGAACAACATGTCCCAACTAAGAGTACTAAAACTGAGATCCTGCACTAGAACTGAAAAAGAGGAAGCGTCTAAACAATCCCTGCAACATCCACATGTGCTGCAACTCCCAAATCTCTGGAATGAAATCATGCTGGGTGTTCTTGTGGCTGGGCACCTCAAAGGTTTTTAAAATTTTTACATAGCAAGTTTTAGTACTTAAAACATTTGAAAATATTTTGCAAGAAGTTATCACAATTGAGTTATTGATTACACATATTAAAGTTTCTCAAAACTCCACTGGACTTCCTCACCTCTCTTTTATAGTACGTAACTATTGAGGATACTTAGTCTACCTAGTTATACTACCCATAACCGTAGGTAACTTATTTACTGTTTGTTGTCCTTATTCTTGTAATAATTACATCACGCTATAAATTATTACTAAGACATTTATAATTAATTTTATTGTCTACTATTCTAAATCAGTAGATTATACACGTAGAATACACTTTATCACACAATTATGTATTTAATATCACTTATCACTAACATATCCTTTTTATTACACATAAAGGACTCTTGGTTCGGAATGATTCATCGACCCTAAGTAAAAGTTGGTTCGGAATAATCCATATACCCCAACTATTTAAAAATATAAATATATACACATATTCTGGTTCGGGACTCTTTCATCGCGACACCAGTTTCAAGTTTGGTTCGGCATTTTTCATCGACCCCAAACATATAATAACTTTATGTTAGTTCGGAATGTCACATCGACCCTAACATAATTAATTTAGGTAAAATTCTATTAACCCATATGATTTAGTAGGTACACATCCAACCTATCAAATCATGCCCGTACGTAATATATTTTTTCTTATATTCACAGTACTCATTAATTTACAATTTATTTCACTATTGTATTTATTCGAGTATGCACGCAACTCTAAGGGACCTAGTTACCCCTCCCTTAATTCGGTAGTTAAGTTAACGTTAACCTACTTGTATTTTTCCAGAATTAAATCTCACTTTTTTCGTAATTAAATTCTCACATTCTCAACATACCGTTCAATCGATCGTTCTCCCATTGGTCCATTTCTCCAAAAATCCCACTCAATCATTTATGAAGAAATCAAATGGTACACCTACTGGCGATTATAAGGTCCCCTCATAGGTATAATATCATTACTAAGGTTCCCATTAAGCGACGGTAATTAAAAGAAACTTATTCACAAAATTCTCTAAAGTCCATCCAGGGTCGATCGATCGAGGGGATATGGTCGATCGATCGACTGCTCGATCGATCGACATTCAAGGGTCGATCGATCGATAAAGCAGTGACAGACCCAGTTCGTCTTCTTCATGCGGGTTTCACCATTTTTATCTATCTATCTTTCATGATAATTCACCATATTTGCAACCAACAATTTCTAATCATTCCTACATGTTCTGGGATGATTACTAACGATTTAAAACAACAAAATCATTATAAATCTTGGGCAAATTTACTAAAAATCTTTCTAGTATTCAAGAACCCTAAAAATACATTCTTTACATCTTTCATCATAATTCCAGATTTTTAGTTCAATTTAATCATCTAGTTTTCTACAATATCAGAATATTTGGAGATCCAAAAACGTCCTACATGCAACCCCTACCAATCATGGATCATAATCAATTGTTTTTCTCCCAAAAATATCATAAAAACTATGTTCTTCATAAAGCTTAAATATGAGTATTATAACTCAATTTATTTTGCAAATAACCACTTGCCTTATGATTTGTAGGGTTTGATTTCGTGGTTGTTGATGATGGTTGATGATTTTGATCCTTCAATCCTCCTTCCCAACAACTTTATGGTGAAATCTCCTTAGAATTTCCCTTCCTTCCTTCTTTTGCCTTAGGAAATTGTCTCTCTCTCTTCTGTAATGGCTATGGTGTATTTTCTTTCTTTCTAACCCTAGCCTCAACTCTTATAATCTGATCTAGGGTTTCAAAATTCGTAGGTCTACTTACCCATAATTGTAAAGAGACCAAAATGCCCCCGAATGGTCCCGACTTAGCCCGAAAATGACCCGACAGTCAACTAGTACCCCCGGGTACATTATTTTGACTAATTCGACCCTTTCGGAATCAACTGTGGACTCTGAATTACCGTTTGAGTCTCTTAAATATTTTTCTAATCTCATCCTTAATTTTTGTCCTACGCGCGACACTCGGTTGAGATAACTCCGGTACGTCCATATAGTCACTAGACCGTACATATCAGCATTAAAAATTTACTACTCACATTTAGTAAATTTTTAATCGTTATACTCATCTTTATTAACATTTTATCTCATTAAATTATTCTTTTCACGTAATTTAAATAAAATGTATTTAATCACATTAAATTACTCTACTCACGTAATTTAAATAAAATGTATTTAATCACATTAAATTACTCTACTCACGTATTTTAAATAAAATGTATTTTCCTAATTAAGCAGAATTACGGGGTATTACATACTTCCCCTCTTACAAAAGCAATTTCGTCCTCGAAATTAGAAAATACCTGTTGTGAATAATTCTGGATATTGCTCTCGCATATCCTCCTCCCGTTCCCAAGTGGACTCATCCATATTGTGATGTCCCCACTGTATTCGCACTAAGGGTACCACCTTGGATCGTAATTTGCGCTCACTATAATCTAGAATAGCCAAGGGTCTTTCTTCATACGAGACATCTGGCTGCAAATCGATCTCCTCCAGTGGAATGTGCCAGAAGGCTCTCTCGCTCCTCTTGTATTTCTTCAGCGATGCCACATGGAACACATCGTGTATTCGCTGAAGATGCTCAAGGAGTTCCAATCTGTAAGCTACCGGTCCCACTCTTTCAATGATGGGAAACGACCCCACATATCTCGGTGCTAATTTCCCCTTTTTGCCGAATCTCGTAATCCCTATCATAGGAGATACCCAAATTAACACCTGGTCACCCACATCTAGTTCCACGTGTCTCTTACCGGCGTCAGCATAACTCTTCTGCCTATCCTGAGCTATTCGAATACGTCCTCGAATCAACTCTATTTTGGAGGAAGTCTCCTGTATCATCTCTGGCCCCAATAGCTTGTTATCCCCCAACTCTAACCAATAGGCGGGTGAACGACAAGGCCTCCCGTAAAGCGCCTCGAATGGAGCCATGCCAATAGTGAATTGGTAAGAGTTATTATATGCAAACTCCACCAAAGGAAGGTATGGCTCCCAACCTCCCCCAAAATCTAGAATACACATCCTTAGCATGTCCTCTAACATCTGGTTTACTCTCTCCGTCTGACCGTCCGTCTGTGGGTGATACGTCGTACTCAATCGTAAGTCGGTGCCCATGGCCTCCTGAAAGCTCTGCCATAAATGTGACACAAATATCTTATCTCGGTCCGACACAATATTAATAGGAACTCCGTGCAGCTTAACAATCTCTGAATGAATAGCTGCGCGTACCGCATAGTATCATAATCCGTACGAACCGGTAAGAAATGGGCTACCTTAGTCAAACGATCCACTATCACCCATATGGAATCGTGACCCTTTTGTGAGGTTGGTAACCCGGTAATAAAATCCATTGAGATACTCTCCCACTTCCACCCGGGAATATCTAGTGGTTGTAGAATCCCTGAAGGTCTCTGGTGGTCAACTTTTATGAGCTGGTATGTAACACAACTTGAGACAAATTCTGCAATATCTCGTTTCATGCCTGACCACCAATATACTCGTCGCATATCCTGGTACATTTTATACCCACTTGGATGTACCGAGAATTTTGACCCGTGTGACTCTGTCATAACGGCATGCCTCAAATCATCATCTTTGGGTACTATCAGCCTACCATTGAATCGTAGTCCACCCTCTGAACTGATGGAGTAGGACTCTGCCCCCTCGGCCAGTAACTGTCGTACTTTGCCCTGACAAAATGGGTCTTCTGCCTGTGCCCTCACTACCCGCATAACACTCTCGGGAGTGATAGCTAGAACTGCCATGCATGCTCTTGCCATTTCATCCTCGTGTTAAAGTTCACTCCACTTCGACTTCCAAATTTCTGCTAACTCCCCGGTAGGTCTTCTTCTTAATGCATCTGCCACCACGTTAGCCTTACCAGGATGATACTATATATCAAATTGGTAGTCCTTCACGAATTCAAGCCACCTTGTTTGCCTCATATTCAGGTCCTTCTGAGTGAACAGATACTGCAATGACTTATGATCCGTGAATAGAGTGAACTGCTTGCCCAGAAGATAGTGCCTCCATTTTCTCAATGCAAAAACGACTGCTGCCAACTCGAGGTTATGGGTGGGGTAATTCTTCTCATGTGGCTTAAGCTTTCGGGACACATAAGCTATGGCCTTCTCCTCCTGTTGTAACACACCCCCAAGTCCTCGTAAGGGCGCATCAGTATAGACTCGGTATTCCACTCGGCCCTTAGGCAAGACAAGAACGGGGGATGATGTCAACTTGTCCTTTAATTCATCAAATGCTAACTGACAACTGTCACTCCATACAAAGGGAACTCCCTTTCGAGTCAAATTCGTCAGCGGTCCGAAAATTTTTGAGAATCCTTTGATGAAGCGACGATAATAACCAGCCAATCCCAAGAAACTGTGAATTTCGGTCGGTGTCGTGGGCTGTCCCCACTCCCTTACCGCCGATACCTTACTCGGGTCAATAACAATGCCTCTAATAGATACAACGTGGCTTAGGAACTGAACCTCCTGAAGCCAAAATCCACACTTCTCAAATTTAGCGTACAACTGATGGTCCCGCAATGTCTGTAGGACCATTCGTAAATGTTCAGCGTGTTCCTCTTCTGTGCGAGAGTAAATTAGAATTTCGTCTATGAATACAATCACAAACTGATCCAAAAACTCCCTGAATACCCTATTCATGAGATCCATGAATACCGCCGGCGCATTAGTTAGCCCAAAAGGCATCACTCTGAACTCGTATGACCCGTACCGCGACAGGAAAGCGGTCTTAGGTACATCCTCTTCACGAATGCGTAATTGGTGGTAACCCGACCTCAAATTGATCTTTGAGAAGTATGCATCCCCTATCAATTGATCAAATAGGTCGTCAATCCTCGGCAATAGATACTTATTACGTATCGTCACTTTTTTCAGCTCTCTGTAATCAACACAGAGACGAAGTGAACCATCCCTTTTCTTTACAAACAACACTGGCACACCCCACGGTGATGTACTTCGTCGAATGAAATCCTGTCCTAATAGCTGCTAAATCTGTTCTCTCAGTTCCCGCATCTCCGAAGGAGCCATGCGATACGGTGCTCTGGCAATTGGTGTCGTCCCCGGTGCTAGGTCAATAACGAACTCTATCTCTCTGCTAGGTGGTAACCCTGGTATCTCCTGAAAGACATCCTCAAAATCCCTCACAACTGGGATTGAGTCCAGAGAAACGACAACCCCATGTGAGGTCTCCTCCTCAATATAATATAAATGAGTTCGCGACCCTCCCTCGGGAAGTGGCATTGCCACAAGGAACATCTCTTGTCCCGGGATGGAGAACACGATGGTCCTCTCATAACAATCTACCATTGCCCTATTATGTGCCAACCAATCCATGCCTAGGATGATGTCATATCCCTCCATATCCAGCACTAGGAGGTCCGCCGCTAGACTCAATCTCCCGACCAGAATGTCCACACCCTTACAAATCGAGTGTATAAGGGACCCTCTACCCATCGGTGACTCCACACACATAAGATGAGTGTCTGCTGTCGCTAATAGACCGGCTGCCCGTGCAAACCTAGTGGAAATAAACGAATGCGTTGCCCCCGTGTCAAACAAAACACTCCCCTCAAGCCTATGAATAGGAAACATACCCGTAACCGCCGGCGGTGCTGGAGGTGCTGGAGGTGCCGACTGAAATGGAATATCACGGATGTTGAACACACGTCCGTACTGCATCTGCCCTGGCTGTGGGGCCTGTACTGCTGCTGGGGCTAATGGAGCCTGTTGCCTCTATTGGGCACCCTGTTGTTGTCCCCTGTCCGGCTCTGGACAATTTTTGCTCTTGTGACCCTACTAGCCATAAGTGAAACACTGGCCCAGGAACTGTCTCTTCCCTTGGCCCTGTTGGCCCTGACATTGGCCCTGTCGACCTTGGCCTTGTTGTCCCCCATTTTGATTACCTTGGCTCTGTCGGCCCTGAGGGACTGGTTGCTGGGGGCCCTGCTGGCCCTGCCAGTCAAAGCGATGCCTCCCGTGCTTAAAATTCTTGGTAGAGTTCCCCTGTCAGGAATCCTGCCCTATCTGGCCCGCTGTTTGCTGCTGTGATGCGCTGCTGCCACTACCCCCATCCACCTTGCCTGGTTGACTAGGCTTACCCCTCTTAGTTCCCTTCGTATGAAAAGGATGATCCTGACAGTGTAGTAGAGCGACATTGACAACATCTGTGTAGGTTACTAACGCCGGATTACCAATCAAATGCTGTCTGATTCTCCAGGTTAGACCCTCCATAAATCTGGACTTCTTCCTCTCCTCATTTCTCACCTCATTTGGCACAAAATTGGCCAAGTGGGTAAACTCCTCCTCGTAGTCAGCAACTGAGCGGTCACCCTGAACCACTTCGCTGAATTTCTTCCTCATCGCTGACTCCACTACTTGAGGGAAATACTTGCGGTCAAACCGCACCCAAAACTCAGAAATAGTCAAAGTGTCCCTTTCCTCGGTGGTGGTAACTGACTCCCACCACTGTAGGGACGCTCCTGACAGACGGAAAGTGGCTAGCATCTGTTCCTATACTTCGGTGCACTCTAGCATGCGCAAGTGGCGCTGGATATTTTTCTTCCAGTTACACGCTTCCACTACATCGGTACAACCCTGAAACTCGGGTGGGTGTCCTTTCTGAAATGTCTCCCTGACTCGCTGCCAAGTAGATGGTCATGCTGGAACTTGCAATACCAATGCCAATGGGGGAGGTACTTGGGGATGAGGAAAGTGGGTTGCCATGGCCCTCATAGCTATCTCGACTACCAGAGCCACTATCACTGCAACCTGAGTAGTGGAGATTAACTCTGGTGGGGGTGGGGGTATCGGTACCTGTGGCTCCTGATGAGCCTCCCTCACCTCCCCTCTGGCTTCAGCCCTCTCTGCTCTCTGTCTCCTTGGTGGCATCTGAAAAAAGATTCAAATTGTATAAGTACACAGTTTATACGAAATTTAAGAGCAGAAGTACGATAACGCAATAGTGGGAATTTTGAATCAACAATCCTAATAGTAGCGCTCTAATACAACCAAACGTTACGCTGAATCGTAGTAAGCCGTACAGATCCTATGGACACTAGAACCTAATGCTCTGATACAATCTGTGACACCCCGCCTAATTAAACCTTGGGTGATCAAGCCTTAATTCAATTACAACAGGTTTCTTAAATGGTCAATTCTTAGCATCACTGCCGAAAGCTTTTTAATTTACTAACCACCTAAGTGAAATTAAACGAGTGCCAAAATTTATATTTCTTAAGAGGAATAAATAATCCCTACCAACACATTACAATTCTAGTAATACTAAAATAGTTTGCATAAATAACTGAATGTAGGTAAAGTCTTGCCAAAAACCACGGCCAATAAAAGACAACTAAAAATCCATAACTAGAATAAACTGTAAAAGCAAATATAGAACAACATGTCCCAACTAAGAGTACTAAAACTGAGATCCTGCACTAGAACTGAAAAAGAGGAAGCATCTAAACAATCCCTGCAACATCCACACGTGCTGCAACTCCCAAATCTCTGGAATGAAATCATGTTGGGTGTCTTTGTGGCTGGGCACCTAAAAGGTTTTTAAAATTTTTACATAGCAAGAGTTAGTACTCAAAACATTTGAAAATATTTTGCAAGCAGTTATCACAATTGAGTTATTGATTACACATATTAAAGTTTCTCAGAACTCCCTTGGACTTCCTCACCTCTCTTTTATGGTACGTAACTATTGAGGATACTTAGTCTACCTAGTTATACTACCCATAACCGTAGGTAACTTATTTACTGTTTGTTGTCCTTATTCTTGTAATAATTACATCACGCTATAAATTATTACTAAGACATTTATAATTAATTTTATTGTCTACTATTCTAAATCAGTAGATTATACACGTAGAATACACTTTATCACACAATAATGTATTTAATATCACTTATCACTAACATATCATTTTTATTACACATAAAGGACTCTTGGTTTGGAATGATTCATCGACCCCAAGTAAAAGTTGGTTCGGAATAATCAATCGACCCCAACTATTTAAAAATATAAATATATACACATATTTGGTTCGGGACTCTTTCATCGTGACACCAGTTTCAAGTTTGGTTCGGCATTTTTCATCGACCCCAAACATATAATAACTTTATGTTAGTTCAGAATGTCACATCGACCCTAACATAATTAATTTAGGTAAAATTCTATTAACCCAAACTTTATATGATTTAGTAGGTACACACCCAACCTATCAAATCATGCCCGTACGTAATATATTTTTTCTTATATTCACAATACTCATTAATTTACAATTTATTTCACTATTGTATTTATTCGAGTATGCACGCAACTCTAAGGGCCCTAGTTACCCCTCCCTTAATTCGGTAGTTAAGTTAAATTTAACCTACTGATATTTTTTCGAAATTAAATCTCACTTTTTCCGTAATTAAATTCTCACAATCTCAACATACCGTTCAATCGATCGTTCTCCCGTTGGTCCATTTCTCCAAAAATCCCACTCAATCATTTATGAAGAAATCTAATGGTACACCTATTGGCGATTATAAGGTCCCCTCATAGGTAGAATATCATTACTAAGGTTCCCATTAAGCGACGGTAATTAAAAGAAACTTATTCACAAAATTCTCTAAAGTACAGCCAGGGTCGATCGATCGAGGGGATATGGTCGATCGATCGACTGCTCGATCGATCAACATTCAAGGGTCGATCGATCGATAAAGTAGTGACAGACCCAGTTCGTCTTCTTCATGCGGGTTTCACCATTTTTATCTATCTATCTTTCATAATAATTCACCATATTTGCAACCAATAATTTCTAATCATTCCTACATGTTCTGGGATGATTACTAACGATTTAAAACAACAAAATCATTATAAATCTTTGGAAAATTTACTAAAAATCTTTCTAGTATTCAAGAACCCTAAAAATACATTCTTTACATCTTTTATCATAATTCCATATTTTTAGTTCGATTTAATCATCTAGTTTTCTATAATATCAGAATATTTGGAGATCCAAAAACGTCCTACATGCAATCCCTACCAATCATGGATCATAATCAATTGTTTTTCTCCCAAAAATATCATAAAAACTATGTTCTTCATAAAGCCTAAATATGGGTATTATAACTCAATTTATTTTGCAAATAACCACTTGCCTTATGATTTGTAGGGTCTGATTTCGTGGTTGTTGATGATGGTTGATGATTTTGATCCTTCAATCCTCCTTCCCAACAACTTTATGGTGAAATCTCCTTAGAATTTCCCTTCCTTCCTTCTTTTGCCTTAGGAAATTGTCTCTCTCTCTTCTCTAATGGATATGGTGTATTTTCTTTCTTTCTAACCCTAGCCTCAACTCTTATAATCTGATCTAGGATTTAAAAATTCGTAGGTCTACTTACCCATAATTGTAAAGAGACAAAAATGCCCCCGAATGGTCCCGGCTTAGCCCGAAAATGACCCGTCACTCAACTAGTACCCTCGGGCACATTATTTTGACTAATTCGACCCTTTCGGAATCAACTGTGGACTCTGAATTACCGTTTGAGTCTCTTAAATATTTTTCTACTCTCATCCTTAATTTTTGTCCTACGTGCGACACTCGGTTGAGATAACTCCGGTGCGTCCATATAGTCACTAGACCGTACATATCAACATTAAAAATTTACTACTCACATTTAGTAAATTTTTAATCGTCATATTCATCTTTATTAACATTTTATCTCATTAAATTATTCTTTTCACGTAATTTAAATAAAATGTATTTAATCACATTAAATTACTCTACTCACGTAATTTAAATAAAATGTATTTAATCACATTAAATTACTCTACTCACGTAATTTAAATAAAATGTATTTTCCTAATTAAGCATAATTATGGGGTATTACAATGTGGGGCAGGCATCCTTTTGCTTTATGGAAAGCATAGTCTAGGCAAACGATTCTTCCGTCTTTAATAATTTATCCACCACTGAGGGATCCTTCTTTGTCGTGTCTGTGTCTTCTTTTGCCTTGGCCTGGTTTGGGAGGGTATTGTTGAAAAACTCATTAATGAGGCCTACCGTTCTAAGGCTGGCTGGCAAAGCTATCTCTATCATTTCTTTGGATTCTTTCTTAAGCCTTCCATTGAATGGCTCATCAGCTTGGATTATCAGGTCTTCTTTGTGGTAGGCAGTGTACCACCTGTCTTCTCCTGTCAATAACTCCTTGATTTCAATTATCTCCATGGCTTGAGCAATATGGAGCTTGGACTTATCAATAATTAAATCTTTAATCTCGTCTTCTGATAGGATCGCAACATCTTCAAATGTATAATTAGAAAATCTAACAAGTCTAAATCCTTTCACTCTCATTCCTCCGCAGGAACTTGGAGCAATCTGATAGATTCTAGCAAATAAAGGAAGGAAATCTTCTACCTTTTTAACATACTCATGGACTATTTTTCCAAGAGCAACAGAGTCTTCTATAGTCTCAATTTGGATGAGTCTGATGAACCCATAGTCTGCTAAGGTTATCTAGGCAATTTCTGCTTTCCCAGCAAGATAAATCTTTGGAACGTCTTTGAAGGAACCTTTCATTATTAAAGAATCTCCATTAGTCTCATATAATAACATATTGAAATGTTCAATGATGCTATTAGATTCTTTCTTATAGTCTTCTGTTAATGGAATATTATTATGACCAAATGGTATAACAATCTTAATCTTAAAAGTCTTTTTCTGATAACAAAATTTATCAGTGGGTCTAGCTTTGGAGGAGTCTCCAAGAGTCTGAGCATAGGTTTGAGTCTGTGGTCTAGGTATAGCAGTACCATTGAGTTGGGTAACTGCAAGTCTTTGAGTCCTCATAAATCTGGCAATAGCTACCAAATTTTGTTCGAACTCGATCCATAGTCTATTCTTCACGTTCCACCATATGGCATCTATAAGAGTATTTTCGTCTTCTGAAAATTCTTTTCTAAATTTGATCAAGTCTGGATATCTTTGATCGGGTCTATATTGGGGAAAGTACATTTTCCCAATGAGTCTATTTTGAGCAATAATCTCTTGTCTAGATTTTCCAGGAGGAACTAAGATATCATCAAAGTTCTCTAGGATTGGTCTTTCTTGAGAGTCTTGAATATGAGTCGGTCTTTGTGTTACGCCAGCATTTGGTCTTACGCATCTAAGATAGTCTGCAACGTCTTCCCTATTCAGTCTATTCGTTCTAGAGGAACTCATGTCTTTTAGGTCTTCTATTTTCAACATAAAACATGAAATAATATTAGTGTTAGCAAACATTGGCTCTCTTGATATAATGTTTGGAATGGTATTTTTACTTCCCTTAATATGTATAACAAAGAAGTCATAACCATTAAGCAATTGTTGCCATCTAATTATTCTATTAGTCCTTGATTTGGACAAGTCTAAATCCCTGAATTTTACTGCATAAGAAGAGTCAGTATAAACAGTAAAATGTTTAGGTCTAAGAAACAACATATATTTTTCTATTGCCCTTACTTTGGCTAAAACTTCTTTTTCATGGGCAGTGTATCTTGTTTCTGGGTCTGTAAAGGTTCCAGAACTATGTCTACAAAGTTTCTTCTTTTTTGTCTAATGATCAATGGCAAAGTATATTGCTCCCCATTGCTTATCAGAGGCATCTGTTTCTACTATAAATTGGTAATCTGCATTAGGCAGTTCAAGTAAAGGAATGTTCTTAACTGCATCTTTAATTTGTCTTATTACTTCAAAATCATCTTTAGTCCAATAAAAGGGATTAGTTTTGTCTGTTCCTTTTAATTTGGATGTTAAGCTTTGTCTTTTTGAAGCAAGGTCTTTAATAAAGTCTGCAGCACAATTAAGCAATCCTAAAAATGATTGTAATTATTTTCTATCTTTGAGTTGGTCTGGGAACTCAAGAATCTTTTTGGTTATGTGTTATGCTAAGGATAATTTTCCTTTATTAATATGCATTCCTACAAAGTCTATCTCAGTCTGAAATAATTGCATTTTCCATTCGAAAATAACAATACCATGTTTGTCTAATTCTAAAATAATCTTTTTAAGATGGTCTATATACTCTATCTCAGTCTTACTGGATACAAGAATATCATCCATGTAAATAAGACAAAATTATGAATAAGGTCTAAATATATTATCCATTCTTCTTTGGAAAACTTGAGGAGCATTCAAGTATCCAAATAGCATTACTAGCCATTCATATTTTCCTTGGGGCACACTAAAGGGTGTCCAAGTAATACTGCCTGGATGCATCTTAATTTGCCAGAAGCCTGATTTGCAATCAAACTTACTGAATATCATTCTATTTTCAATCAAATTGATTAAATTATTCTTGTCTGGTATCTTATAAGAATCAAATTCACAATTCTTATTTAATTGTCTATAATCTATAACCATACGTCTTTTTCCTCTTTTACGTTCAGATTCATTTTGAACATAGAAGGCTAAGCTATTATGTCTACTTTTACTTTCTCTAATAATGCCTAAATTAAGCATTTCGTCTATGTCTTTCTTGAATTCTTCCCTATCTTCTTGTGAGTATCCTTTCTTATAGGTTCCACCATTAATAGTGGCGTCTGGGTTAATAGGGATGATTTCACAATAGCTTTGGTCTTTATCCCACTTAGAAATGGGATTTTCTCCTAAAGTAGGCTCTGCTAGTTGCCTAATCTTTTCCTTTTCTACTTCTATATCCATTTTCTTCTATTTGGATATAGCTTGAACCTGTAATAAGGTTTGCTGGGATTGATCTAAGATGTCTTGTTGTATAAGCGCTATTTGCTTATAACACTTTTGGTCTGGACACTTACACTCTTTTTGTAAGGGTTTAGTGATATCTAGGGCTTATTGTTGGGTTGTAGGTCTAGGTCCACCATGCTCAGCTGAAGAACTCTGATGTTTAAGGGGTTTATAATTGGGTTTGACCTGCATAAGGTCAAAGGCAGTCTTATGATCTATGAGAGGGGCTTTAATATTAAATTCCTCTTGATCACTAATTAATATCTTATCATTATACTGAGTATAAGGATGATATTTACTAATAAATTCTTATCCTAAAATAATGTTTCCTGTGAAAATAGGACGAGGATCCATTATCCAAAACCGATGATTAACGGTTTTGTTGGTCTGATTTCATAATTTAGAATAAATAGGAATAGTCTGGAAATATAAGGTAAATGGATCTCCATTAGCCACTTTACCATAGATTTCTTGAGTACTTTCTAAAAAATAGTCTTCAGGGAAGGCATTAGCCTTGCAAATACTCTGAGAGAACCCTGTATCTATAAAGGCTGAAAGTCTTTTAGGATAATCTTTATGTTGAGCAAATAATTCTACGAAACAAGCACGTGGTTTAATAGAAATTCCTAAATTGTTCTTTTCTATAATAAATATTCATTTTTGGGGTTTATCTATAAAATCTAAGGGTATTTGGTCTTCTGCACTACTATCAGAATGGTATTCTTCTAAATCATAGGGAATTCTCTTTCCTTTGGAGTCTTCATTTTCTTGCAATCTTTTGGCTATATTCCTATCAATGTCTTGATAATCAATTCATATCATAGTGATGTGTGTATGAAAATTCGTTTTGGGTGTGTCACCAAAATCTAAATTGGGTTTTTGTAAATTTGTATACCTTAATGAGATTAAGGGGGAGATTAATCGTGTTTATGATTCTAGAATGTAGAGAACTGAATCAGATGTTAAAATCAGTAAGATTAGAGGGTTAATTACTGATAAAATGAATGAAATTCGTATTGGGGATTGAAAACCCGGATAATACCCATTTCGGGAAAAAGTAGGAAATCTTGAGATTTAATTCCAGATTAATGTTCTATAAGGTGCTCTGATCCTATTCTTATGTATAAATATGGTTGATTGGGCTTGGGTTAGTCCAGGGGAAATAATGAAAGTTGGAGGTTTTCGTTAATGGTGGAACTGCCTGTTGGAGAAGACGAAGTCAGGGACGATCGATCGATCGACCCAGGGGTTCGATCGATCGATGATTCGGAATTCTGGGCAGTTCGCCCAGTTTGTATATAATGGGAAAATTAATTTGAAATTTAACTCCCAAACATTTATTTAGTGATAAATAAATATGAAACAAATATTCCTAGCAATTATGGGAGAAAGTAATTGGGACTAGATTGAATTTATGTGGGGCATTTAATGGATGAATTTGAGAGACTTTATTCCAAAATAGTGAGGTACGATCAAGTGAGTGAATCCGGGTATATTGGTCATACGATCCCAAGGTACTGAATTAAGTTTAGAAACAAACTAAATTATTTTGAGTCGGGATATAGACTCGGGAATATTTAATTATGGACCAAGTGGGCGCGTCCGGGCATGTTGATAAATATAGGTAAATATAATTGGGAAAATTATGGAAATAAATGTGTGACACATTGTGGGCGAAAAATGTGGGAAAGAAATTATGAGATGTAAATTGGACCAAGTGAGCGAGTTCGGGTATGTTGGTTAAGTGACATCAAGGCATTAAATTAATTATTGAGAGAAAATAATTAGTTTGGAGTCGGAACATTGACTCGGGAAATGTTGAGGTTCGGTCCAAGTGAGAGATTCCAGGGATAATGGTTGGGTGACACCAAGTTATTAAATTAATAAATGTGTTAATTACTTTAATAAGAGTCGGATTGTAGACTTGGGTAATATTAAATTAATAAGAGTGATAATTAATTTAATAAGTGTCGGATTGTAGACTCGGGTAGTATTAAATTAATAAGTGTATTAATTAATTTAATTAGAGTCGGTTTGTAGACTCGGGTAGGATTAAATTAACAAGGGCGTTAATGAATTCAATTAAAGTCGGTTTATAGACTCGGGTATGATTAAATTAATGGGTGGGGTAATTAGTTTAATCAGAATCGGATCGTAGACTCGTGAAGGGTACTTATTAATTAATGTGATAATTAATTATATTAGAGTTGGACCATAGACTCGGGAAGAGGATAAGTTATTAAGTGAGAAAATTAATTACATTGAGTCGGGCCACAGACTCAGGAAATTACAGGAAGTGTATGGGATGTTGAGTACATGGTAAAGCCGGGGTTATTAATATATATATATATATATATATATATATATATATATATATATATATATATATACGTGTGTGTATTGTGTGTGACATTAAATTACAGGCAGTGTACGGGAATTACAGGCAGTGTATGGGATTTTGACTACACGGTAAAACCGGGGTTCATAATATATATATACGGGTAGTGATAGTATATATATATGTGTATATATTGTGTGTGATAGTAAATATCAGTGACTAGATATTTATTCAATTTAAATACTCTAATGCTATCAAGGGAGGTTGCGCGATGTGGGTGAATCCCCTAGCTTGAGGAGTAGGGCGAGTATATCCCTAGGTCATAGCGTCCGGTACATGGGTGAGGAGATTATCTCACTTTCAGGAAGGAATATGAACGCCTCCACTTCGTTTATAT
The DNA here is from genome assembly GCA_949130495.1 of Sambucus nigra. NCBI lineage: Eukaryota > Viridiplantae > Streptophyta > Magnoliopsida > Dipsacales > Adoxaceae > Sambucus > Sambucus nigra. Next base: position 332,869,482 of record OX422208.1, read on the forward strand.
TTTGGTCCAAGTTGGTGAGCGATTCTAACTTGGGGAAACTAGGTTTTGTGAGCACACCTAGTGAGATATCATTCCATAGGGAATCATCCGGTGAGGGTATACTCGGAAGGATGGATACACGTATAATATATGTGTGTATGTTAGTAAAGGTACGTATAGTATGGTAATAAATATTATATGTAGGTGATAATAAAGTGTGTGATGTATTTACTTTATATAACTCGGGTTACAGTTATATGTAGTTAATTAATGAGAAATTAATTAAGTTAATCATTGGTGGAAATAATACAGTGTGTGATGTATGTACTTTATATAACTTGTGACACGGTTATATGCTTTTATTTAAGAGGAATTAATTAAGTTAATTGTTAAATGACTTATAATGCAAGAATCATTATACTCGGGTTAGAGTAGTATGGCAAGGGAAGGTTATACCAGAACTAGTTGGACGGGGTAGTACAACTAGGTGGGGTTAAGATAACCGTTAGGTGTGCACAATAGTGGAGGGGTGAGAATGTCCACAAGGTAGTGTGACACTAACTTAAATATGAAGCGCATTCATGCATTTAAATTACTGCAGTTAATTCACTTGCTAAATATTTTCAAAATGTTTTGGGTTCTAACCCTTGCTATAAAACTATTTTCAAAACCTTTTAGGTGTCCAGCCACAGGGACGCCAGGATTGATATTCTATTCCAGGGACACGGAGCTGCAGCACATGTGGATGCTAGCAGGAGTTTGGATTAGACGCATCATTCATTCATTCCTAGAGTAGGAGTCTTGTATTAGTCTCAGTTTTATTTAGGGCTTGTCGCCCAGACTCCTCGGTACAGTTTTCAGGTGTAATTCATTCAGGTGTTGAATAATTGTATTGGATTATTTATTTGGTGGTCGGTGATTGATTTGGCAAGTTGTGTATAAATGATTCAGTTTATTTTCATTAAGTTGTGTGAATGGTTTATATTTTTATTCCGCATGTATTGTTTTGTTTAATTAAAAAGTTAGAATTGGTACCAATTTTTGGAATACTAGGTGGTTAGTAAGTCTTAAAAAGTTTTCGACAGTGATGCTAAGGATGATCCAACTGGGATTCCTGTTTTAATTTGGTATAGGACTGATCACCCGGTATTTTATTAGGCGGGGTGTCACAGATTGGTTCTAAGGAATTAGACACAAAAGAAGCACAAATCCAGCTGTCGAGAGTTCAACTTGAATGAGGCTACGATGTCTTAAAAAAATGCATGTTTTAATGTTTCAAAAAATTCCAGTTGCTACCCTAATATTCTCAAGCAGTTGTGGATTCTACCCAAGAAAATTTTTAGGAAGTTTTAATATCAAAAAATTAACCCCAAACATTTTAATATACTCATTTTAATTTCTTAAAAATAGATTTTAAATTTAAAAAAAAAATCCTTAAAAAATGTAGAAAAATTATTTTAATCCAAGTTAACACACACATCTCATATATGCAATAAAATATTAAGAAATGCAATCCTAGTGTGTTGTGTTGTTGGTTTTGTACTCGAATTTCAGTTGATCTATGATGAAGTAGGGAATGAAGGGAATACGATTTCTCAAATTTTGTCTTCATTTCCAAACTAGATGAGATTCTATATAGTATAGACTAAAGTGAGTCAAATATACAGTGTGCTTCAATCTCCATATTTGGAAATAACATACAAAATCTCCTTTGAGTCATCTAGGACTCGTGGGTATAACAAATAAAAAAAGAAAACCTTATTCCTATACAAAATTCTATCAACCTCAGATCCTGCAAATGAAAAAGTATATAACTTAACTATATACAGACCAATGCCCTAAATGTATCCGATGAAAGTAATGGCACTGAATCCCAAAAATAAAGAAACTTCAAGGTAAAGATTAAGGATTTAGGTTGAATTATACAATAAATGTTCAAGATGGAATCAAATATCTCTCCACCATTTTGTTTCAAATGAACAAAGGGTGAATAATCGCAAATAATCATATCTAAAGAATAAAATGAATTAATCATCCTAAATTATACAACGGGTAACTTCACAGATTTTCTACATTAAACAAATATAGGAGGTATCTTTTGTCATTTTTCAAATGACCGTTCCCTATATCCTCGAAGACCAATTATAAGCATGAGAGTAACCAGAGAATATAATAATGGGTGTTAAATCTTATTCAGACATTACCATGCCAATGGATTTTCTTACTCATTCAAATCGTATATTATCCAAAGGTTTAGTAAACCAAACAGCTAATTGATATTCAGTAGGTAAATAGTTTATCTCCAATTATTTTGATTAAACTAATTCTCATATAAAATTATGTCTTATTTTAATATGTTTGGTATGGGAATGTTGAACGGGATTCTTAGAGATATTTATCGCACTTTGATTATCGCAGTATATGGTTAGTTTTTCTTCTTTAATGCAATAATTATTAATCCTTTCCATAATCCACATTAATTGAGCGCAACAACTTCCAGCTGCTACATATTTTGATTCTGCTGTGGAAAGCGAAGTGCAAATTTTCTTTTTACTACTCCACCCTACAAAATTATTACCTATGTAATAACACGCACTAGATGTGCTTTTGCTGTCATCAGAGCAGCCAATCCAATCTGCATCGGTGTATCCTATAATTGTGCGATATATGCCATTTTTATATGATATTCATAGGTTTATTATCCCTTTAACATATTTGATAATACGTTTGACACATAAAATATGACTTTACTAAGGATTGCTCAGATAACGTGCACAAACACATACAACATACATTATATCTAAACACGAGGTTGTGAGGTATAATAGGCTACCTATCATACTTACATATAGGGTAGGTTCTATAGGTATCCTAAGTTCATCTTTGGATAATTTCGTAGAAGTACTCATGGGAGTCCTAGGAACATTGGCATTGTCTAATCCAAATTTCTTTACTAACTCTATAGCATATTTTTATTGCGAAATAAATAACCCATCTGAATTTTTCTTGATCTGAAGTCCTAGGAAATACTGAAGCTCTCCCATTAATGACATTTGGAACTCCCCATGAATAATATCATAAAATTATTTCATCTCAGTAGTGGAGGTAGATCCAAAAATAATGTCATCTACATAAACCTGAGCTATGAGGATTTTTTTGTTAAAATGTTTAACAAATAATGTTGGGTCATTTCCATCTCTTCTAAAACCTTTGTGGATAAGAAAGGTCGACAGACGTTCATATAAGGACCGGGGGGCTTGCTTTAAACCATATAAAGCCTTTTTCAATCTATAAACATGGTTTGGGTAATGAGGGACAATAAAACGTTTCGCCTATTCAACATAAGTTTCCTCCGTCAAAATTCCATTAAGAAATGTGGATTTAACATCCATTTGATGAAGTGTGAATTTAAAATGATAGGCTATAGCTAAGAGTAGTTGAACATATTCAAGATGAGTAATACGGGCAAATGTCTCCTCAAAATCTATTCCTAGAACTTGAGCGTATCCTTGGGACAGTAATCTGGCTTTGTTTCTAACTATCATCCTCGATTCATCTTATTTATTTTTTAAAATCCAGCGTGTTCCGATAAGCTTTTTATTTTCTGGCTGAGGCATAAGATACCACATGTCATGACTTTAAATTGGAAGAGCTCTTCTTGCATAACAGCTATCCAAAATGAGTCATTAAGTTCTTCATTCACATTATTTGGTTCTACTAGAGAAATAAATCCGTTCATCAGGGTTCCCAACCACTTTATCTAAGGGATGATCATTAGTAATCCAGTTAGGAACTTTAGGGGTCTCAGTTGTTAAAGAATCAACTATCTCTGGAAATTCATAGTTAAAATTATTTTCGAACTCATCCACTATAGATGTCTTTTGATTTTTACTCTCAACATTAGTGTCACTCACTATCACATTTATTAACTCCATCATAGACTTGGTACGTAAGTTATAAACACGATAAGCCCGACTGTTAGAGGAGTAACCTAAAAATATTTCTTTGTCGCTATGGGTTTCAAATTTAAATGGATGTTATCTGTCTTTGTAGATATAGCACGTACTCCCAAATGTTCAAAACTATTTTAATTTGGGCTTCATGCCATACCAAAGTTCATAGGAAGTCTGTTTATAATTTTTCCCAAGGTAAACCTTATTGATTATATGGCATGCCGTTTAAACTGCCTTAACCCAAAAGTATTTTGGAAAGTTCTTTGCATGGATTATTACCCTAGCCATATCTTGGATTGTGTGATTCTTACGCTCGACTATACCATTATTTTGAGGTGTTTTAGGATCATTGAATTCGTGTTTGTAACCTTTCTAGTCACAATATTCTGTTACGCCCATGGCTTTAAACTCACCTCCTCTATCGCTACAAATTTGATTTAATTGGGTATTTTTTTCATTTTTAATACGTAAAAGGATTTTTAAAAATGTACAAAATGTCTCGAATTTTTGTTTTCAGAAAATGACCCAAGTAAATCGAGTGAAAACATCCACTATAACTAAAATATAACTGTTACCACAAAGGCTTACCGTTCGAGAGGGACCCATTAGGTCCATGTGGATTAGCTCTAGAGGTTTTATCGTTCAAGTGTCTTTAAACTTTTTGTGAGAAGTTTTAACTATTTTCCCTTCCTGGCATGGCCCACAAACAATGTTTGAAATAGGTTTTACCAGATCTCATTATCTTCCATTCTCACAATATTACAAATCTCAGTATCAGGATTTACTGTGTAACAGTTTTCTTGAGTTCGGAGATCAATAAGAATGTTATCACCATTCTAATTAAAAAATTTGCAGTTTGTTTTAGAGAATGTGACTGTATGGTTGGAGTCACAAAATTGCGATATGCTTAACAAATTATCTTTTAGACCTTTTACTAAAATTACATCTTTAAGAATAGGTAGTCCTTTTCTTGTAGTGTCCCTTTACCAATGATCTGGGATGATACACCGTCTGTAAATAGACCCTTTCCTCCTAAAAAATCAGATATGTCGGATTGTTTAGTATCATCTCCGGTTATATGTTTGGATCAACCATAGTCTAAATACCAACCAGAAGCAGGGTGTTCAGCTTTTAAAGAACTAATCACAATATTACACTTCAACTGGGATATTAGATAATTTTTTCTAACGAAATTTCTTGTGTTTTAATAGGTTTATGAGTATTTTGTTTAGACATGAATCATAGACTCTTTTTCTTTGACTTATTTTTAGCTTTAGATCATTTCTTACTATTTTTATAGTTAGAGTTCTTATTGGGATGCTTAGGGAGAATGTAGTTATTCCTAATCTTTCTGTAATAGTTAATTTTTTTGTAAACTGGTGAATGAAATACAGGCTTATACAGTTGTTTTTGAAAACATTCTTTAAAACAGTGCCTGTAAACATCACAGTATGAACAATATAGGTGGCTAGATGGTTTCTTCACATTTTCTAAGCTTTGAAAGATAGGTTTGTCCATATATTGGACTTTGGTCCTATGTCTAACTGCAACAGGCTGGAACGACGACTCTCCTATCCTTATAAGGGGCAGACGTATTTAGCCTTAGGTTCAACTTTTGTGTTAGGACTATTTTTCATCAAAATAGCCTTTGTACTTTTTTGTCAAAATCAATTTTTAAAGTTTCAAACTCTGGATATAGGTCAGTAGCTATTTTTCCAGCAGATATAAATTGCATATTTTGAAAGGGTTTAGTTTGTGCCTTGGAATTTTGTTGAAAACCTATGCCAGTTTTATCATCAAAATTGGTTTTGCTTGAAGCTACATTGTCTTCAAAACATTTGGAGTTATTTTAAGATTTAGAGAACTTTTTAAAGAATATTGAAAATTACTCTTTAGATTTTTCTAATTCTAACAATGTAGCCTTATATGTCTTTTCTAAGACTTCATTTACCTCAGACAGATTTGTGATTTTATCAACAAAAGTCTTAGATTTAGTTTCATAGGCCATACATTGATTGGTATAGTCTTCAAAACTCTATTTTACCATAACACTTAGGGCTTCTATTCTTTTAGTAAGTTCCTTTACAATATTTTCAAGTTTTTTGCTCTTCCTAAGAGTTTTGGTGTAAAGTGTGTTGATGTCCGGGAGGTCGTCATTTTCAAAATCATTATGTGTTTTGTGTGAATTGTCCCCTACTGATTCATTTTTCGTACTCACACACGCATTCAATTCGTCATTTATACATTACCTTTGACTCACACACCCCATTGAGGAACTACTAATAGTATCAACAACATTAATAGAATCTAGGCATAGATTAGATAAACCAGGAGCAGGCAAGAATTCACAGGACATACAGGCTCATCATCATCAAAGTCACTTGAATCATCAAAAGTCTTACAAAAGTTGACCTTATTATTTTTGTGTTTAAACTTAACCCTAAAATTATTGGCAATGTGACATAATTTACCATATCTAAAACATTTAGTCTTTTTAGGGTCCTTGTTAGGTCTATTATTGTTCTTAGTATTGTTTTTATCTTGTCTTCTCTTATGAGGTTTGTTATTAGAAAACCTTGGATAAGCAACCTTCCCTTGTTTAGGAGAAATTTTGTTTCTAAACTTAAAAAATTTCTTAAAATGTTTAGACACGAGGGCAATCTGATTGTCCAAATTATCTAAGTTACACTCCTCATCAGAGTCCAAGTCAAGGTTAAGAACAACAAACTGTTGTGTATTCATCCTAGACTGAAAAACAACATTGGGACTGGTGTGTTTCTTTTGATTGTTGGAAAGATGTTTCTTAAATTCTAATTCCATTTCCAGAGTTCGAAGCTTGCAATCGAGGAGTTATGGAGTTAGGTTGGGATGGTCCATCTCCTCAATTGCATTGCGTTTGTTGTCAAATTTAAGTGGAAGTGATCTTAAAATTTTGACTATATCTTTCTCCTATCATATAATACCATTAGCATGCAATTTAACAACATCAGTCAACCTTATGTAAAATTCATCTAATGTTCCAGTCTCATCCATTAGAAGTGTGTTCTACTGTTGGATCAACATTTGGATCTTAGCAGCCTTAACACGGGTGTCACCTTCATGGGTAATGGGCAATGTGTCCCAGACTTCCTTTGAGGTTGAACATATTGATATTATTTTAAATTCATGTTCATTGACTGACATAAATATTGAATTCTTTCCTTTATTGTTACTCAGAGAGGCAGATTTTTCTTCTTTATTGAACTCGCTTAGTTTTTTTTTTTAATTTTTACTACCATCTGCAGCAGGCTTAGTTGGATGTGTATAGCCATTTTCAATAGCATCCCAGGCATCATATCCCAAAGTCTCTTGGATGAAGGCTATCATCCTTACTTTCTAGTAAGGAAAATTAGTCCCATCGAAGAGGGGAGGCCTCGAAAAATTTCCCATTTTCTCAAATTTCTAGTCCATATACAATTCATTTTTTAAAACAGTTTCAAAAAGTACAAGATCTTAGGTAGTTTTGAAAATCAAGTACATTACACTGATACCAATTGAAAATATCTTACTAAGTTTGTTAACAAAATTTAAATCAGTTAAGTAAGATCCGATTTGCCTTTTTGAGGAAACTCTTTTGTAAAACAAGATAGGAACACGAGTTGTGTTTGAATGTTATGAACAAGATATTTCAAATTCTTGAAATTAGTTTTTAGGTTTAAAAACTAAGTCTAGCTATGCAGTTGTAAGCTTGAAGAAGTAAAAAACACACATGCAAGAAAGATTTTTAACGTGGTAAAACCCCACCCAATTGGGGAAACATCCACGAAGATCTCTACACCTCAAAACAAAAATCCATCAAAGTTGAGTTTTAGCTTACAAGTATTTAACAAACTAAACACACATTAATATACCTATTCTTTGTCAAGAATTATAACAACTCCTTTTGGTTGTTCTGACTTCTTTAAGTCTCTGAAGTGGTCCTCGTCGTTCTTTATCTTTGCTCCTTAGCCTTTACGTCGACTCAAATGATTGAAATCTCTTAACCAACAACACTATTTAAGTGATGTTGTGTGACTGTGATGTGAGTGTAGTGCCTAAACACATGCATGCACTCACATAAATTTATTACAAGCAATTTCCTTTAAATTAAAAAGATCTTCTAAGTATGAAATGCAAATTTCACACTACTGAAATTAGGTTTGATCTTAAAATCTTAATATTTTCAGATCTGTGTTCAAAATAACTTTTAAAAACGGGCATCCTTTGAATCTTGTTTATATACAAGTTATTCAAAATGAAAAACTCACAAGATCTGAAACATGCAAACCCTTATTTCAATTTTGCAAAACAAAATAGAGATGTTGGATATAAACAATAATACAAGCATATACAAAATAGATCCAACAGGAGAGAACAGTTTCTAAACAAAGAAATCAAGCTATATTTCTGTGATTGCATCACATGAACTGGATCTTCAAGTTTCTATAAATAGGAATGAGATCTTGTTCTAGTGAGGCTATTAGGTGAGAGATTAAAACCAAGAGGATATGGAAATATGAACCAGAAACCCTAAACTCTCACATATATTATCTCGGAAGAAATTTGTAGAGTTTTGTTTGGAATTATAAATTTCACTCTTTAAATTTTCTCTCTATTCTCTCTCTCCTTTTTCTCTCAAACCTTCGCCCCTTCAAAAGATTATAATTATTGAGACGATGGGTCTATTTTTACTGTTGGTGGAAAGATTTGGAAACTCATGGGAAATCAACGGTTTGGATCACGTGTGACTTGTTGACTGAAGACCTAAGGGTTATAAACAAGCGGTGGTTAAATGTCACTGATTGGTTTATTTAACCCTCACACGGATTGCCTAAGGTAACATGCAGATCGTTGATTAAAAGAAACCAAGGGTTGATATAGGTTCTAAGGAATTAGACACAAAAGAAGCACAAATCCATCCATCTAGAGTTTAACATGTGTAAGGATACGATGTCTTACAAAATGCATGTTTTAATGTTTCAAACAATCCCAGTTGCTACCCCACTATTCTCAAGAGGTTTTGGATTCTACCCAGGGAATTTTTTAGGAGGTTTTAATATCTGAAAATTAACTCCAAACATTTTAAAATACAAAATTTTTTAACTCGTTGGTTATCAGATGTTCAAACAAAAATTTAGACGGACCTTTTTTTCTCGTCGTGATGGAATGTCATTTAATGTTGTTCAAATGACTTTGCATACCTCGTTAGAACGAGGTCTAGTCAATTAAAACGAGCCTCCAAAAAATTATTTTTTCTTAGTTTCAAATGCAATCCTTTCAAGTTTGTCTCTTGGATATTTTTCTCTCTATTTAAGAGATACGGACTTGCAATTTAACTATTTTTTGATCAAACACTTGAATATTTTGTGATAATTTTAACGAATCTTGAAGAACACATTACCTGTTCATATCCTCGTGGAGTTGATTCTTGACTGCTGGAGATAGGAAAGAAGTTTCCTGAGCCTGATCCATGGGTGTCGAGGCAATTGAGCTTGTCGTGGGGCATTGTTGAATCTTCATCACTTTATGTTATCAACAAGAAAGGAGACATAATATTGATACTTAATGGACCCTAAGTCTGTAAGTCTGTTTGTGTCGTCAATAATACCTTAGTTGTAACAGTGCTTAGAAGGATTATTTCCAAAAGGGTTTTTTCCTCATATATCGTGCTATTATTTATTATGTTGGATCTAGATTCAATATCTTGCATATTTAGTCTCACCTAGGTAATCAAGATAAAAATGGATAAGATTGAATTTTGATTGTTTGTGACCTAATTTACGGATTCTACCTTTGATCATATGATCGGACCACTTTACATGTTTTTAATGTTTTTTAGTGTGTGTGTGTGTATATATATATACATAAAGTCTGAGGTAAGGACTCCTTATGGTACAGACCCCAGCACATACCATTTTTTTAAAATAGTAAAAAAATGATTTTTTATATGAAACTTCATGGATATGATGTCCACGGTTGTAATACCCAGTATTTGTATGGCTTTTAAATTTAAGGATTTATTAAATTTAATTTGAGATATTAATTTAATATTAATCCGGAAATTTATTTTTAATATTTACGAGCGTGACGAGAGTTAGTAATTATTTGGAATTTGTTAAATATTATTATATGATTAAATTAATATATAAGATTGATTTTATTAAAATTGTCACGAGTGAATAAAATGGCAATTATGAAAAATTAAGTCGGGATGCGCCTGTGTCGTGTCGGAACTAAATTATTATTATAATAGTGAATAAATTATAAGTCATATGCATGGTCATTTCAAGTGCGCCAAAGTGTCCGGAAGGATCGAGATAGTCAGAAAAGTGTACCCGGGGGTTTAGTTTGGGTCTCGGGGAGTCTTTAGGCCTAATTGACATCCCGACAGGTTATTATAGACATTCTGTATTTTTGGGTAATCAAAGCCACGAATTTCCCTAATATATATCAGCCATTAGGAGTTGTTTTTTAGGGTTATCAATCACAGAACCTAAGAACGGCCATTAGAGAGGAAGGTAGAAAGCTTTCAAAGAAATCAAAGGCCTATAACGCAGTCAATCGCACCACCACCACCACCAAAACGTAGATCGCACGACGAGGAACGCAACCATATCTTTTTCATCAACAAATCAAACCCTGGAATTCTAGGCAAGTATCTATCTTTCTTTGTTTTTAGTTAATGTCTCCCCCATGTTAGATTAGGGTTGATAAAAGCATGTTTCACGAAAGAATTTGATAACTTAGAGAATTTAAATCATATGTTTTAGAGGAAATATATATATTATGGACATCTCAATCATATGTAGAGGATTACCCACGAATTTGTATGGATTTAGAAGCAAGAAATCTAGAAAAGAATTAGAAGAATGGAAGTTTCATGAAAAAATAGGGTTCTTGATAATTATATTAATTTACCCCATTAATTCAATACCTTTAATGAATTTGGACATGTTTCACATAGGAAATCATGTATATAGGTATATAAAACCAGTAGTAATCTTGTTTGGGAGTTTGGGGATCATAAATGTAGTTTTGGAGAAAATTGTTGGATGAAATTCGTAGGTCGACTTTGCAAATTCGGGGCAAGAACTGCTTGATCGATCGATCGACCAAGAGCATCGATCGATCGATCCCTCCTGGAAAATTGCATATTTTTCCCCTTTTGTTTAATCCGATTAAAATACTTAGGAACCCATGATTATTATTTAGAGAGTATAATGGGTTATGAAGAGGACCAGTAGGGTCTAAGTAGACTCCATTGAGTGACATTTAATATGGGATGAAATTGTGGGTTAACGGGGAGTTATTCATACATTGGAAATTATGTTCACTAAAGAATTGATAGCAGAGTGTGCCAATACCATAGATTTTATGTGGGGTGCCAATAGTATATATATATATTATATGAGTGACTAATATATTTATATATATGGAAACTTTCTACTGTGTGTATAAGTAGTTAAGTAATGAATAAATGCTCCAGCTTTATAACAAGTGTTCGTGAATTTTGTAACGGTACCGAGTGGTTCTAAGTAACATAAGAAAATGGAAGAGATAAATTTTCTAAAACTCAATATCATGACCTTAGTAATTCTCGGGAAAAAACTTTATGGACAAATAAGTTAGATAGACTTATGAGTTTAGTAGTAAGATAGGCGTGCCCTCTAGAAGAGAGGTGAGAATTCTGAAGAGAGTGTCGCATACTAACATGTTTGTCACATTAGCCAGTAAGCATTTTAAATACTTGCTAAACTATTTTAAACTGTTTTACACTCGGGCTCTGACCTGTTTCCTGTTATTTCTCTTTCTCTGGTATATATATGTATGTATTACAGGTTCCCAGCCACATGGGCGTGATGCATAGGTTCTTTGGATTTGACGTGCTACAGCTTATGTAGAAGTCACAGGCCCTTGTTTTAGACGACCTCGCCATTGATTATGTTCTTGCTTTAGTTCTGCTTTGTTAGGGCATGTGTCGTACGTTTTCCTTTTCCGTTTGAATTTGTGAGAGGTTTATGTTTATTTATATTTCCAGTATTCAGTACTCCTTGGGAGTTAACTTTTGTCAGGATGATTTCATTTATGGTTCATAAACTTGGTTTGGTTTATCTAGATGGTTTAAATTCTTGTGTGTTAATTGCCACCATTAACATTTATGTGATTCTTAAACTGTTGGTTATTAAAAATGTTTTCGTATTGGAAATTAATAAAATAAAAATAAGACTTTAAATTATTTTGACACTTAGCTTAATTATTTAGGGTGTTTAAATTGGAAATATTTAGTTTGCAACAGTGATGCTGAGAATGAACCAATCGTTCTCCTTGATTTTAATTTAATAAAGGACTGATCACCCAGTATTTAATTTTGCAGGGTGTTACAGGTGGTATCAGAGCATTAGGTTCTACTGTCCTTTAGGATCTGTACGACTTATTTCGCTTCCAGCTTAACGTTTTTGATTTAGAGCCCTATTTTTAGGATTGTTGTATTCTTATGTTTACGCTTACGTCTTCATCTATTTGAGATTTGATAATAACTGTAGACTAATAAACATCCTCCTCATTTCAGATGCTTACGAGATGCGCACCCCAAGATAGGAATTCCCAGCTCGAGCAGCCAACAACTCGGGCTCAGGGAATGATGAATGCAACTGAAGTAGCCGTTATTATTGCTCAGGCAGTGAATGCCGCATTAGCGATGGTACAATAGGATCCACCCCAGGTTCAGGCTGTGGCGCCAGTAGCAGAATAACTTCCCACTACATGGGAGAGGGTCAGGGATGCCTTTTAGAAGGCGCATCCCCTGAAGTTCTTGGGTAGTTCAGACATCGTAGTCGCATGCCAATAGATAAAGGACATCTAGAGGCATCTGCACATGTATGAGTGCACCGACGTGCAGAGACAGTTATTGGCTTCCTTCAAGCTAGTGGGGGACGCTTTGTAGTGGTAGGATTCCACTACCACCTTGGAGGATAGGTATATCATACCGATCCAATCATTTTGGGCACGATTTGACCGCAAGTATTTCCCATCCTCCATGCAGACTGGGATGAGGCGGAGGTTACCGAATCTCAAGTAGGAGCGTATCAATGTTGCTGAGTATGAGGAGGAGTTCACTATACTTCTCACTATAGTGTTGGATGAGTCACCCACTGAGGAGAAGAAGATACTGCTATTTTTAGATGGATTGGCCTGGAGGATTCGTCAGCATCTCATAGGCAATCTAGCGTTGAGTACTTACACAGACATACTTAACGCTGCTTTGTTGCACTGTCAAGATCATCACTTCCATCAGCAGGGGAGAAAATGAACAGGGGAGTCCAACCAGTAGGGCAAGACAGGGGACAACACTACTACTGGTGGGGCACCAGCAGCCCAAGGGTAGACCCGTCACAGTAAGCAAAGTTCCCATCAGGGGGACCCTACCAAGCGATTTCAGGCAGGGATTTGGGGGATTTAGACAGGGCTAGTCCAGTCAGCATGGACAACAGGGCCAACACCGTCAGCAGCAGGGCCAACAGCAGGGTCATCAAGGCCAATAGCATTTTTAGCAGGGCCAGTGGCGAGGTGGTAATGGCCAACAGGGCCATGGTCAACAGGGACAAAGGGGAGGTAATTTCAGGGGAAGATGTTTTGGATGTGGCAAAAATGTCCATAAACGTTAGGATTACCTAGAGGGGGATAGGCCCCCACAGGAGCAGGGTTCCCGTAATGAGCCGTAGAGTCCACTCTTTCCAGCCGCCCTCCTAGCGCCAGCTCAGCTGCCAGCTTTACTAACCATCCCAGCATCCCCAATTCAGCAGGGGTAATTACAGTATGGACATGTCTATAACGTCCACCAAGTAGCAACACCTCAGGCACCACCCACGGTTGAGGGTATGTTTTCTATACATGGAATTATGCATGAGCTGTTTACGATTATAGCTACTCATTTGATACTTCTAGTTTTATTTGATACTGGGGCATCACACTGTTTTATAGCTACTCATTTTGCATGAGCTTTAGGGTTATTAGACATGACAGAGAGTACAGTGACATGCGTATACTCACCACTAGGGAATGGGTCTTTGATTTTCTTTATATGTCGGGGTGTAGATATAGAGATTGGTAGCATGATTTTACCTGCAGACATGCTTGTGTTAGATATGCATGAGCCCGATTTCATTATTGGCATGGATTGGCTCTCCGCGTACAGGGCCACGATAGATTGTTTCGGTAGGAGTATTATCTTTGCCATTCCAGGGCAAGAGATGTTTTTGGTGGCAATGCCTCACCCAGAGGGAGGATCTTCCACCCATTTATATTACATAGAGGACGATACCTCTAAGGAGATTTTGATTCCCCTTGATTCGATTCCAGTCATTCGTGAGTTTTCGAATGTATTTTAGGAGATGCTGGGACCACTCCCCAGTCGAGAGATAGATTTTGTCATAGACTTAATGCTGGGCACTTGACCGATAGCACGTTCACCATACCATATGGCTCCAGCAGAGATGAGGGAGTTACGGGATCAGATAGATCATCTTTTACGCCAGGGCTTCATTCGTAGGAGCACCTCGCTTTGGGGCGCTCCAGTGTTATTTGTAAAGAAGAGAGATGGTTCACTGAGGATATGCATGGATTACCGGGAGTTGAACAAGGTCACGATACGGAATAAATATCCGTTGCCTCAAATCGATGACCTTATAACAACCCGGATTTTTAAAGGAATATTGTAAATAAAAAGTGGAATATTAGAGAAAAATAAATTTTATTGGTTAAATATGTTGGTTATGATTTTAGAAAAATAAAACTTCAAGAGGAATTTAATTCGAAGTTAAAATGAATTTTTAATTAAAGTTTAAAGTTTTAACCCCTTAATTAAGCAAGCTCGTAGAATCAGAATATCTGCTTAATCGATCGATCGATGCATGGGGGTCGATCGATCGATCATAGTGATTTCTTCCAGAAGCAGTTCGTCATTTTGACGAAATAAAAAGTTTTATTTATATTTTTAAACCCTTAATGTTATATATAAATAAAATTTCGGGGTCAGGTTTTGAATACTCATTCCCCACTCACCCTAGAGCAGCCAACCCTCTTTTTCTCCATCCTCTTCCACCTCCAAACCTTATCCTCCATTAAAACCCATTTTCAAGCTCAATTTTGAAGGCATAAACATATATATTTTTCGTTGGTTCAAGATGGGTTTTTGCTCAACTTTTCAAGAGGAACTCGGATCTCTAGTCAAATTCTACATCTAAAAATGAGGCAAGTTTATCCTATTCTTTTCTTTTAGTGTTATGTGTCTTGATTATAGCCTCCATTAAAACTCAAGTGTTCTAAAATAAATTAAGAACCTAATATATTGAAGAAATTAATTATGGGGCTATTTTGTGAAAATAATAAATAATTATAATTTTGTTGTTATTTATATTGTATTTACTTAGTTGGTGATATTGTGGGCATATACATGTATATGAGCCCTTAGTAATTTAATTTGGATGTTTATGTAAAAATTCTTAAATTAATTAAATTACTTGTGCGAGAAAAATAATAACTAAATATGAAACTTGCGAGTAATAATGATTCAAAAAAATCATAATAATTACGTGTTCTTGTTTTCCCCATATTTAGATTAAAAATCATTTATTGAGAATTTAATGTTCTTGAGAATATTATCATAAACTATAAATTGTGTCACTTATGAAATATTATAATATTGAATATTTCGGGAACGTTGGTATTTTATATAATTGGTTTTCACCCCTTGTTATAGTACACTTGTTAGGTATGAGACTAATAAGTGGGCCTTAATTACGATTTATGCTAATTAGGTATGACACTAGTTAATATAAATCTATGCGGGTTATATAAATTGGGGTGGGGGAAAATTCTCTATACTTACTATTGTTGTGATAACCTAGGATTGATATCTAGGTGAACTAAAAAAATTGTTATAATCATCATTTATTAATGATGGAATGAAATTGTGTTTTGGGAACTTTTAATTGGGACTAAGGAATATTTTGAGGATTTTCACATTGCTTTTAAGGGTAGGGAAAATTTATTGTGGATAGTGAGTATGAGAAATTTTGGGAAATTAATACCGCAAGACTAAAATTGGTATTAAAATTGATGGCGACATAATGTGTTCAGGGCTGACAGTTTAACCGGGTCAGAGGACAATTTATGTCGTGTCGTGAGTAGAACCTTGTCATATCGCGAGGATCACGGGATAAAAATGGATCAGATGACGAACTTGACAAGGGGATGTGTGTGTGTGTGTGTGGAACCTTGTCATATCGCGAGGGTCGCAGTATAAAAACGGATCAGATGGCGGACTTGATAAGGGGATGGGTGGTAATATTAATGTCATTTTAGTGTAAATCACCAGTGGCAGGAGGACCGCTATACCTAATAATAAAGTGAGAACAATTCATCCTGGTTAATTTAAAAATATTAACATCATAGGACTTGGGTTAATTTAAAATAATATTGGTATGGCACATTTAAAACCTTGTGGGTACTTAGAAATTTATTCCTGAGATTATAAACTTTCTTTTAATTAAAATATTCTATTGTTATGGTCGATATGTATAGCACTATTGTCTGGGTTCAAGGACCGTATTTGAAAGGAGTAGCTGATATTCATGCTCAGGGCCTTGACTCTGACACATGCATTGACTAATATTTTCAGGGATTTAATTGGAGTAGCTGCATAGAAATTATTGGAGATCTTTTGGAAGTGCATATGGAGCTATATTATTGTTTTAGTAGTTTATTTCTTCTCCTATTCAGTCATATTTTTTTTTGAGACGACATTTGGGTTTTATTGGGCCTTTCGGTTCAAAAGTTGTCTTAAGATTTCAATTGGTTTTGATTTATTGTAATAATTGAGATATTCGGAGATTGCATGTGACGAACTTTATATCGCACTTTGGTGATAAATCAGTTGGATGTACTTGATATTTGGGATTGATTTAAAATATTTATCTGGTGGATTAAAATTTATACGTCTCACATCTGTCACATGCTAAGGATGATATTTAATTTATTAATGCCCGACTTAGTCTTGGTGGAGCCGACACCAAAATTTAGTGGGGTGCTACAGATGGTATCAGAGCATGGTCTTAGGTCTCGTAGGTTATGAGTCCGTTTAGCTTCAGCGTTACCGATCTTTGATTCCCTTTGTTGATTCGTACTTTAAAAAAAATAGTGGTCCTAGCATGCATGTTAGCGAAGTGTGGAAATAGGAATGTCGATGAGAAGGATGCGTTAGCATTTAGATAACTTAGAGTTTTGTGGTGATTGTGGTAATTGATGTTAGAATTTATAATCTCTATGTGAATATCGTTAGAGGTGATTTGGAAGATGAGAGTTACTTTGGGTATTGTTAGACCAAATTGTTGGTTATTGTAATTATCAATTTTTGTGATATGAAGAAATTTGAGGACTTTGAGGTTTAAATGAATTTTGGAGATTTAATCGGGTGATGATTCGTTAGAGTGCGTGGTACGCCGTTGTTTTCATAGTTATGTATATATATATATATATATATATAGGTTATGTACACTATATTTTCGACCGTGGAATTTTGTGTGATTAGGATTGGGCGTATGCGCCCCCGAATTTTGACACTTTACGGGTAGGCATATGTGACCATTATTTTTATTTTATGCGGTTGGATTTTCGTCAAATTTCGAGGATGAAATTTCTTGTTTGTGGGGAAGTATGTAACAACCCAGATTTTTAAAGGAATAATTGTAAATAAAAAGTGAAATATTCGAGAAAAATAAATTTTATTGGTTAAATATGTTGGTTATGATTTTAGAGAAATAAAACTTCAAGCGGAATTTAATTCGGAGTTAAAATGAATTTTTAATTAAAGTTTAAAGTTTTAACCCCTTAATTAAACAAGCTGGAAGAATCAAAATATATGCTTGATCGATCGATCGATTCCTGTGGGTTGATCGATCGATCATAGTGATTTTTGCAAGCAACAATTCGTCATTTTGACGAAATAAAAAGTTTTATTTATATTTTTAAACCCTTAATGTTATATATAAATAAAATTTCGGGGTCAGGTTTTGAATACTCATTCCCCACTCACCCTAGAGCAGCCAACCCTCTTTTTCTCCATCCTCTTCCACCTCCAAACCTTATCCTCCATTAAAACCCATTTTCAAGCTCAATTTTGAAGGCATAAACATATATATTTTTAGTTGGTTCAAGATGGGTTTTTGCTCAACTTTTCAAGAGGAACTCGGATCTCTAGTCAAATTCTACATCTAAAAATGAGGCATGTTTATCCTATTCTTTTCTTTTAGTGTTATGTGTCTTGATTATAGCCTCCATTAAAACTCAAGTGTTCTAAAATAAATTAAGAACCTAATATATTGAAGAAATTAATTATGGGGCTATTTTGTGAAAATAATAAATAATACCAAATAATTATAATTTTATTGTTATTTATATTGTATTTACTTAGTTGGTGATATTGTGGGCATATACATGTATAGGATCCCTTAGTAATTTAATTTGGATGCTTATGTAAAAATTCTTAAATTAATTAAATTACTTGTGCGAGAAAAATAATAACTAAATATGAAACTTGCGAGTAATAATGATTCAAAAAAATCATAATAATTACGTGTTCTTGTTTTCCCCATATTTAGATTAAAAATCATTTATTGAGAATTTAATGTTCTTGAGAATATTATCATAAACTATAAATTGTGTCACTTACGAAATATTATAATATTGAATATTTCGGGAACGTTGGTATTTTATATAATTGGTTTTCACCCTTTGTTATAGTACACTTGTTAGGTATGAGACTAATAAGTGGGCCTTAATTAGGATTTAGGCTAATTAGGTATGAGACTAGTTAATATAAATCGATGCGGGTTATATAAATTGGGGTGGGGGAAAATTCTGTATACTTACTGTTGTTGTGATAACCTAGGATTGATATCTAGGTGAACTAAAAAAATTGTTATAATCATCATTTATTAATGATGGAATGAAATTGTGTTTTGGGAACTTTTAATTGGGACTAAGGAATATTTTGAGGATTTTCACATCGCTTTTAAGGGTAGGGAAAATTTATTGTGGATAGTGAGTATGAGAAATTTTGGGAAATTAATACCGCAAGACTAAAATTGGTATTAAAATTGATGGCGACATAATGTGTTCAGGGCCGAAAGTTTAACCGGGTCAGAGGACAATTTATGTCGTGTCGTGAGCGGAACCTTGTCATATCGCGAGGATCACAGGATAAAAATGGATCAGATGACGAACTTGACAAGGGGATGTGTGTGTGTGTGTGGAACCTTGTCATATCGCGAGGGTCGCAGTATAAAAACGGATCAGATGGCGGACTTGATAAGGGGATGGGTGGTAATATTAATGTCATTTTGGTGTAAATCACCCGTGGCCGGAGGACCGCTATACCTAATAATAAAGTGAGAACAATTCATCCTGGTTAATTTAAAAATATTAACATCATAGTACTTGGGTTAATTTAAAATAATATTGGTATGGCACATTTAAAACCTTGTGGGTACTTAGAAATTTATTCCTAAGATTATAAACTTTCTTTTAATTAAAATATTCTATTGTTATGGTCGATATGTATAGCACTATTGTCTGGGTTCAAGGACCGTATTTGAAAGGAGTAGCTGATATTCATGCTCAGGGCCTTGACTCTGACACATGCATTGACTAATATTTTCAGGGATTTAATTGGAGTAGCTGCATAGAAATTATTGGAGATCTTTTGGAAGTGCATCTGGAGCTATATTATTGTTTTAGTAGTTTATTTCTTCTCCTATTCAGTCATATTTTTTTTGAGACTACATTTGGGTTTTATTGGGCCTTTCGGTTCAAAATTTGTCTTAAGATTTCAATTGGTTTTGATTTATTGTAATAATTGAGATTTTCGGAGATTGCATGTGACGAACTTTATATCGCACTTTGGTGATAAATCAGTTGGATGTACTTGATATTTGGGATTGATTTAAAATATTTATCTGGTGGATTAAAATTTATACGTCTCACATCTGTCACACGCTAAGGATGATATTTAATTTATTAATGCCCGACTTAGTCTTGGTGGAGCCGACACCAAAATTTAGTGGGGTGCTACAGATGGTATCAGAGCATGGTCTTAGGTCTCGTAGGTTATGAGTCCGTTTAACTTCAGCGTTACCGATCTTTGATTCCCTTTATTGATTCGTACTTTAAAAAAAAATAGTGGTCCTAGCATGCATGTTAGCGAAGTGTGGAAATAGGAATGTCGATGAGAAGGATGCGTTAGCATTTAGATAACTTAGAGTTTTGTGGTGATTGTGGTAATTGATGTTAGAATTTATAATCTCTATGTGAATATCGTTAGAGGTGATTTGGAAGATGAGAGTTACTTTGGGTATTGTTAGACCAAATTGTTGGTTATTGTAATTATCAATTTTTGTGATATGAAGAAATTTGAGGACTTTGAGGTTTAAATGAATTTTGGAGATTTAATCGGGTGATGATTCGTTAGAGTGCGTGGTACGTCGTTTTCATAGTTATGTATATATATATATATATATATATATATATATATAGGTTATGTACACTATATTTTCGACCGTGGAATTTTGTGTGATTAGGATTGGGCGTATGCGCCCCCGAATTTTGACACTTTACGGGTAGGCATATGTGACCATTATTTTTATTTTATGCGGTTGGGTTTTCGTCAAATTTCGAGGATGAAATTTCTTGTTTGTGGGGAAGTATGTAACAACCCAGATTTTTAAAGGAATAATTGTAAATAAAAAGTGAAATATTCGATAAAAATAAATTTTATTGGTTAAATATGTTGGTTATGATTTTAGAGAAATAAAACTTCAAGCGGAATTTAATTCGGAGTTAAAATGAATTTTTAATTAAAGTTTAAAGTTTTAACCCCTTAATTAAACAAGCTGGAAGAATCAAAATATATGCTTGATCGATCGATCGATTCCTGTGGGTTGATCGATCGATCATAGTGATTTTTGCAAGCAACAATTCGTCATTTTGACGAAATAAAAAGTTTTATTTATATTTTTAAACCCTTAATGTTATATATAAACAAAATTTTGGGCTTAGGTTTTGAAGACTCAATCCCCACTCACCCTAGAGCAGCCAAGCCTCTTTTTCTCCATCCTCTTCCACCTCCAAACCTTATCCTCCATTAAAACCCATTTTGAAGCTCAATTTTGAAGGCATAAACATATATATTCCAAGTTGGTTCAAGAGGAGTTTTTGATCAAATTTTCAAGAGGAACTCGGATCTCTAGTCAAATTCTACATCTAAAAATCAGGCATGTTTATCCTATTCTTTTCCTTTAGTGTTATGTGTCTTGATTATAGCCTCCATTGAAACTCACGTGTTCTAAAATAAATTAAGAACCTAATATATTGAAGAAATTAATTATGGGACTATTTTGTGAAAATAATAAATAATACCAAATGATTATAATTTTGTTGTTATTTATGTTGTATTTACTTAGTTGGTGATATTGTGGGCATATACACATATAGGAGCCCTTAGTAATTTAATTTGGATGTTTATGTAAAAATTCTTAAATTAATTAAATTACTTGTGCTAGAAAAATAATAACTAAGTATGGAACTTGTGAGTAATAAAGATTCGAAAAAATCACAATAATTACGTGTTTTTGTTTTCCCCATGTTTAGGGGGAAAGTATGTAATTTCCGTTATTAGGGGGGAAGTATGTAATTTCCTGTATTTTTATGGCTTTTAAATTTGAGGATTTGTTAAATTTAATTTGAGATATTAATTTAATATTAATCCAATTTTTTTTTTTAATATTTGCTAGCGTGACGAGAGTTAGTAATTATTGGGAATTTGTTGAATATTACTAGATGAGTAAAGTAACATATAAGATTGATTTTATTAAAATTGTCACGGGTGAATAAAATGGCAATAATGGAAATTTAAGTCGAGACGCACCCGTGTCGTGTCGGAACTAAATTATTATTATAAAAGTGAATAAATTATAAGTCACCCATATGGTCGTTTTGAGTGCGTAAAAGTTTCCGAAAGGGTCGAGATAGTCAGAAAAGTGTACCCGGGGGTTTAGTTTGGGTCTCGGAGCATTTTTAGGCCTAATCGACATCTCGGGAGGGTATTATAGACATTTTGTATTTTTGGGTAATTAAACCCACGAATTTCCCTAAGATATATCAATCATTAGGAGTTTTATTTTAGGGTTATCAATCACAGAACCTAAGAACGGCCATTAGACAGGAAGGTAGAAAGCTTTCAAAGCAATCCAAGGCCTAGAACACACTCAATCGCACTGCAACCACCACCAAAACGTAGATCGCACGACGAGGAACGCAACCATATCTTTTTCATCTACAAATCAGACCCTTGAATTCTTGGAAAGTATCTATCTTGCTTTGTTTTTAGTTAATGTATCCCCCATGTTAGATTAGGGTTGATAAAAGCATGTTTCACGGAAGAATTTAATAACTTAGAGAATTTAAATCATATGTTTTAGAGGAAATTGATATATTCTGGACATGTCAATCATAAGTAGAGGATTACCCACGAATATGTATGGATTTAGAAGCAAGAAATCTGGAAAAGAATTAAAAGAATGGAAGTTTCATGAAAAATTAGGGTTCTTTATAATTATGTTAATTTACCCCATTAATTCAATAACTTTGATAAATTTGGACATGTTTCACGTAGAAAATCATGTATATAGGTATATAAAACCAGTAGTAATCTTGTTTGGGAGTTTGGGGACCATAAATGGAGTTTGGGAGAAAATTGTTGGATGAAACCCATAGATCGACTTTGCAGATTCTGGGCAAGAACTGCTTGATCGATCGATCGACCAAGAGCATCGATCGATCGACCCCTTCCCTCGATCGATCGATCCCTCCTAGAAAATTGCATATTTTCCCCCTTTTTGTTTAATCCGGTTAAAACACGTAGGAACGCTTGATTATTATTTATAGAGTATAATGGGTTATGAAGAGGACCAGTAGGGTCTAAGTAGACTCCGTTGAGTGACATGTAATATGGGATGAAATTGTGGGTTAACGGGGAGTTATTCATAAATTGGAAATTGTGCGTACGTTCACTTAAGAATTGAGACTCGTGAAAGATTTAGACCAAACGGTAAGTGAGGGTATACCTACTGAAATTATACTTAGTGAGAGAGAATACTTCGAGAGATGAGAAGTAAGTATGAAATAAATTATAAATGAAAATAAAAGAGACGAATCTATTATGCTAGATAATTGAGTAAAATTTGTGCTAAGAACGGATAATAATAATTAGGGGTCGTGTGCGAACCTAATTTGGAAAATGTGAATATCTATATATATGACTGTTATACTATACATATTTAAGTATTATGTATCTATGTATAATCATACCCAAGATACTTGTTATCACAGAGGTTTTCGAGCCGGGATAGTCTTATCTCGATTGGACCTTTATGGGGGATATTGACTCATACCTTAGAAGATAGTATCCTAGATACAGGCTATATGAAAATGATAGTCAGATGGTCCTAAGAGATGGGAGGGTATTTAATGACATCTTAGTGACTTGGAACTATGCTTTGCCTCCATTTGTATGTGTATTATGTTATTACAGTTCGAGAGTGATTCCGAACTAGTATTTCCCTTAATACGAGTGATACGAGGACTTGATAGCAGAGTATGCCAGCACCATAGATTTTATGTCGGGTGCCGATAGTATATATATATATATATATATATATATATATATATATATTACATGAGTGACTAATATATTTATATATACTTATATATATGGAAACTTGCTACTGTGTGTATAAGTAGTTAAGTAATGAATAAATGCTCCATCTTTATAACAAGTGTTCGTGAATTTTGTAACGGTACTGAGTGGTTCTAAGTAACATAGGAAAATGGAAGAGATAAATTTTCTAAAACTAAATATCATGGCCTTAGTACTTCTCGAGATAAAAATTTATGGACAAATAAGTTAGATAGACTTATGAGTTTAGTAGTACGATAGGCGTGCACACTAGAAGAGAGGAGAGAATTCTCAAGAGAGTGTCTCATACTAACATGGTTGTCACATTAGCCAGTAAGCATTTTAAATACTTGATAAACTATTTTAAACTATTTTACACTCGGGCTCTGTCCCGTTTCCTATTATTTCTCTTTCTCTTGTATATATATGTATGTATTACATGTGCTCAGCCACAGGGGCATCATGCATAGGTTCTTTGGATTTGACATGCTTCAGCTTATGTGGAAGCCGCAGACCCTTGCTTTAGACGACCTCGTCATTGATTCTGTTCTTGCTTTAGTTCTGCTTAGTTAGGGAATGTGTCACCCTTTTCCTATTCCGTTTGAATTTTTTTAGAGATTTATGTTTATTTATAGTTCCAGTAATCAGTACTCCTTGGGAGTTAACTATTGTCAGGATGATTTCATTTATGGTTCTTAAACTTGGTTCGGTTTATCTAGATGGTTTAAATTCTTGTGTGTTAATTTCCATCATTAACATTTATGTGATTCTTAAACTGTTGGTTATTATAAAGCTTTTCGTATTGGAAATTAATAAAATAAAAATAAGACTTTAAATTGTTTTGACACTTAACTTAATTATTTAGGGCGTTTAAATTGGAAATATTTAGTTTGCGACAATGATGCTGAGAATGAACCAACCCAAAAGATTTCTGAAAAAACCAAAAAGATTTCTGCATTTGCTTCTTTTATGGATGAGCATGTAAGATTAGCCAAGTCACAACTTCATTCCATATATTAATGTGACTGTTTGATAGAGATTTGAGAGGCTACATCATTTCATCCATGTGCTTTACATTGTATGGAGTCTTTGATATGTAATTAGTGATATATTCCTACATGTTTGACTCCTATATCCTTTATTGCACACATGCACGGCTATATTTGATTATTGCACTTGTCTATCTCATGTTGGCTTGCGTGTTTTCATCTCAATCATGTCTATACAATGTACAATATGCGATAAAGCTTGACAAGATTGGAATGCATGTAAAAACCGTTTTGGTGAGACTGTGTTTTTGTATAACGGGGAGGGGCTGCGAAAGGTAATCATCTATCCTTTGCGCAAAAGCCACCATTAAAAAGGACCTAAAAATGGAGGAATTTTAATATACGAGGTCCAAAGAGGTTAAAAGAGCCCAAAAAAAATTTATAGGCAATAAAAAGCAATTCATGCCAAATATGGGCCACTTAGGTTTCACCATCAATTCTCCAATGTTTGAGAATTTAGAATGCCTCTATTCAATATAATATCTGAGGGAGTTTGGTTGGAGAATTTTTAAACGGGTTTGCACTTCCTTGAAAGTCCTGAAAAAGCATAAAATCATTTTGGACGTTATTGGTGTGAAAATCATTTTGAGCTTTGATTTGTTGATTTGATTGAGTCAATATCTTATTCTGTCACTCTTTTACACCAAAGGAAGCATTTGAGTTCATTCGCTAGGAATATCCAATATTCATCGTGCACATATGTCATGTTTGTATGCATTGATTTTCCTATCGAATTTGATCACACCACTTCATTTACGCTATCATTGACTTGGTTTCTTTGTGTCTATTCATGGTGTGATTTTATCCTGTGACACCCCGCTCTTGCTTATTTGATTTATTTCTCTCATTTGTCTATTTGGGTACATTATAAAAAGGGGGAGAATGAATTATCTTATTATGGGGGAGTTTTTGAAATTTAAGTTTGCTCATAAATTGATATATATATATATATATATATATATATATATATATATATGTTTATCTCATCATTTCAAACTTGATATGTCACTTGGTATTTTGCTTTATCTCATGTGTGTAGGTACTACATTGATGATCTCTAAATTTCACACCCTGATGAGAAAAGATCTGTGATTCCTGAAGATTAGAAGAACAAACGATGAAGACTATTCACTTGTACCTTTTCCAGTTTTGGGTTCATGGGAGGGTAGATTTGTATAGGCAATTTCATATTTGACAATTCGGATATTTTTATGTATTTACCAGCATAGACATAGGTGGAGATTTGTAAGGACATTTTTCTCATGTCCGAAATGTTTCATTTATTTATGTCATACGCCTTTACATTTGACACGTCACCTCACGATCTCACATGACGGCCTCTATCCAAATTTCGGGAATCACGCATGCATTATATCCATTACTGTGTCCCTTATCTGCATCAACGACTTCACGTTCCTTGATTCTAGGCTCGTAATGCAAGTGGAACGCAAGAGAAGTCAAATCAGTGAAACAAGGCATGATAGGGATGTTCAAGGGCAAATTGGTAATTTTACAGCCACCATCCGGAGGACCGGTCAACTGGAAAGTTGAAGAGCTTGCCGCAACAAAGATACTGGAAGAAACTGAACCTCAATCCGAGCTACGGTGAATAAGTTATGGCCTATTGAAAATGGAGATATTATCATTGAAAATGCTGGGAATTTTTCTAAGTGTTTAAAGCCCTGTTCCCAGCACACTTTCCCGAACCCAGCCCGAAACCGGTTCGGGGGGGCGAACCGGTTCGCAGGGGTACTCGAACCAGTTCGGGGTACCTGTACGCTGGATAGAATTTCAGCATTTTAAAATCGTGGGTCTCTTCATGTATTTCCCTATAAATACCAACTTCGAGAGAGTTGTTTTGCAAGACTTTAGAAGACGAATTTGAGAGTACAAATACATCTAGTCTTCATATTTTTGAGTCCCAAGACTCATGTTTTGATTCACACATCCTTGCCAATCCTTTGTGAATCCTTTTGCAACCCAAGAACACAACTTTGGTTTGTTCAACCCTTGTGGAGGAGACCGTTCTTCTTCTTCATTGCAACCCTACTGGAAAGGGATAATTCCAGTCGCGACTAAAGAATCCGATACTCGAGGGTAATTCTTAGTCAACTTGTATTTTCATTGTAATCCGATTGTAAGCCGTTTTCTTACAAATTATAGTGAAAATAAATGGTTTTGCCCCTGAGGGGGATTTTTCCTTAATTGCATGTGTTTGAATGTTCTTGCGTAGATTATCAATTTATTCAATCACGTACTGCTGCATGTTTAGGGTTTGTTTGTGTTAACAGGGTTATATATATATAATTTGATCATTTGAACGCGAGCACACACGTTCTTCATAGGCCCTAAGAAACCTTTCTTTTAATTTTTAATTTTTTGATTGAAATTAACCTTTCAATCAACACATGTTCAAAAAACTAGGTCAATATACATTTTCTAACTACTTATAAAAATTCACAAAATTTTGTTGGCGTAGACCTATAAATAATGTATTTTTAGCAGTTTTTTGTTAGATTTTTAAAAAATAGCTAGAAATTGTATTGACCTAATTTTTTGAACATGTGTTGATTGGAAGGTTAACTCCATGGTTAAAATAAAAAAAATTGAAAAAAAAGGTTTCTTAGGGTCTAGAACTACATGTGATATATTGGTGATGTAGGAAGCATTATGTATAGGTTCATTACTCTGTGTGTGTGTGTGTGTGTGTGTGTGTGTGTGTGTGTGTGTATGTGTGTGTGTGTGTGTTTGTGTGTATTAGAGAGTATCTAAAGAGAACTTTAAAGAAGGTACCAAAAAAACATGACCAATTATTTAAAATACTAAAAAAATAAATTTTCCAACCAAACTTAGTGCAAATGATTTTCACAATAAGGATATCATCTGCAAATATTTTCATGAAAAAATTCATCCAGAGTGAATATATATCTATATATACATTTTAGATTTCACCCACTATCATGATGTTTTTTTGATGAAATTATTTGCAGGTGATTTCCTTGTTATGAAGATCATCTCAACCAAGTTTGGTTGAATTTTTTTTAATATTTTGAATAAGTTGTCTGTTTTTTATGTTATATAGACAAATAAGGCCCCCTCTTGTAAGAACTCCTTATGGTGCCGACCCCGGTACATACCGATTTTTTAAAATAATAAAAAAATGAAACTTCACGGATATGATCTCCACGATGAGAAGATCATCTCCAATTTTTTTCATAAAAAAATTCAATAAAAAAACTGTTGAGATGAGGTGATACGTAAAAAATGATATAAATATGCATTTCAACTGTTGAAATGTTGTTGATCATCTTACTCACTTTTTGATTGAGTTTTTTTTTTATTTATGAATTGGCCAATAACTCTGATTAGTACTTAAATTACCAAAAGGGTTAAAATCATAGGTTGATAATGAAAGATGGACATGTCACCGTTCTTTAAAAATTCATGGTGTTATGCATTTGAAAATTTCCAGACGAGTGAATCAACAGGATGACGCACGAGATTTCCACCCACCTCATATCAATCATGCCATATCATGGCCTTCTCTATCAATGGTACAGTGAAAAACCATTTTAACAGTGGGCCGAGGGTAAAATACTTCAAAATCTTTTACGAAACTTTCGATCACTTGCTATATTTTGCAGTATTATTTTTTCCATTATCACAAGCCACATATTCAGGCTCACTGCATACAAGACACTCATCCTTCTCTTTGTGCTCGTTACGGTATAATATGTTATCATACTTGCATGCATGAATATACTTGAACTTCCAACTCAAACCCTTCAAGATCTTCTTTATTCTAGGATAGTTGTCTGATAAATTATTCTCTTTTGGGAGAATGACTTTAACCCACGTAAGAATTCTGGTTACGCGATTGCCCGACAAACCAAATTGACTCTCCAAATTATGCAAATAAAAAATTGCATATAATATAGAGTGATATTCATTGCAATCTTTATATAACTATATAGTCGTGTCGTCTTTCAACAAAATGTATTCCCGATCTTCTAGTAATTAATCATCAACTTGTTCATTGACTTGGTCATAATACACATTTTTTGTATCCATAGGTTGGTTGTTTTGATAGTGTTGGACTCCGTAAGCATCAATATTTAGGTCGGTTAAATGATGATGTGTTGGCGAATCATGTACCACTTCCATTCAGTGAGGTTTCGTTATGCAGTCGATTACCGGTAATTCTTTCAGAACATAAGGTACATTCTTTTCACCATGCTATGCCCATATATTATAGTCAAATTCCCTACTTTAGTAAATGCAACTCAACATATTCTAAATACTTATATTTTTCGTTCACACAATGAGTGCACTGACACAAAATCTTGTAACTTTTAATATTTGTGTAGGCTTATTTAACAAATTCTTGAATGCCCTTTACATTATTATCAGATATTCAATTACTCTCCCCCAGCCACTCTCTATATTGTGGAAATCCATTAAATGATTTTCGAAATTCAATTCACCTATATTAATAGGTCAAAACAAAGTTCATTTTGTATACAAGAACAAACAATTCAAAATTCAAAATCAAATTATTCAACACAACTTAAACTCAAATTAAACAAATTAAAATAACTTAAATGAACAAAATTTTATTTCAACTTGTTCTCAAATATTGCAAATTGTAAAATATTATTCATGGACTAGGTTTGACCAACAAATAAATTGGCCAAGTGATAAAATAATTTTCATAGTATTTTAGTGTGTTCCCTTCTCTGCTGTCAACGTGCATAGGCATTTCTCTACAACTGATGTATATTTCATCAACCTGTATCTGAGCACCACTAATTTGTAGAGGTCGATTGTGTACTAGAGTTTCGACAATTAAGGAGACGAATGTGAACGCACTGATAATCCTAATATTGTTCAAATCCCTGATATATTTATGCTCTCCATAGTCACCGTGAGTGGATGATGATGATTTAGGTACTTTGGTAGGCGGAGGCACCGGGGAGGTCCTGTATAGGCCTGTCAACGGGTCGCAGACAGGTCGGGTTTAGGGAGATCCAGATCCGTGTAATCGGGTCTTCATCGGGTTCGGGTTCAGGTCTTCATTGGGTCTACAATATTGGATCCAGACCCGAATCCGTTCGGGTCTTCGGGTCTCGGGTTCGGGTCCAGGTCTGCTCAAATATGTACATTTATTTTATATTTATTTTATTTTATCCCCATTCTTTATTATTTAATCTTAAATTAAAATATTTTGTAATGTATTGTAGAATATTATTAGTATAAATAAAACATATATTACTTATATTACTTATATACATAAATATATATTTTTATATATAATATTTACATGTTATATTGATAAGATATATTTATAAATGTATATAAATTTATAGTATATATGTATATATATACAAAATAATAATGTACAATTCGGGTCGGGTCTTCGGGTCCGGGTCTTGTATAAGATCCAGACCCTACCCGTTTCATAAACGGGTCTTCGGGTCTCGGGTCCAAAAAAATATGCTCAGACCCTATTATACGGATCGGGTCCGCGTCGGGTCCGGGTCCAGACCCGACCCATTGACAGGCCTAGTCTTGTATATCCCCATCTGTCTTGATCTAACATTCCTCTTGGCTCGAGTTATAAGTCTTGGCCGAAGGTAGCTCACCCACGAGAGGTGAAATGTATTTTAATTTGATTTTTGGGATATGTGATCCCATAATTTATCGTCCTACCTCTTTTGTCAGTTCTAAAGGCCTTAGTTAAGGCATTGTTTTTTATGTCATCATAAAGGCTCCAACTGGACTCACTGCTAATTTCCTCGATTGATTCTAATAGCATAAAATTATAATTATTCTTATAATTTTAACATTATTTTACATATATATATAAATAAATAACTGGTCATACTATAAGAGTCTAAGCCAAGTGTGGTGGGAATTTATAATCTTTGACCCGCTGGGCATGCACGTACAATTTAGCCCGATTAGGTATTTTTCCAGCATGTGGACCACCCTTTATGATATTTAACCATTCAATATTTAAATCATTATACGATTTGGACCACATCTTATGGATATCATATTTTTTTTCCCTATTTTATTTAGTTTTCTCCCTCTAGACCTGCCTTTTGTCCATCTGTTAATTTTTCAAAAAGTTATTCCATTGATCGACCGACATTTCAACATTTAGAGGGACTCTGTCTCTTAGAGCCAAAATGTCAGAGCTCGATGCCCCCTTAGGGAAATGTCTTTTCCGAGGTTTTTCCGATATGTTCTTAGCTATTCATCATCCCAAGAAATAACATTTTTCTTTGAATAGAGAGGGAATGAAAAATGCTAATAAGGTTGGTCATAAATGTCATATTTGATGTCTTGATCAACTAAGTTCACGTTATCTGCTGCCCCGACTCCAACATTCATTTTCCCAAGCGAAAACACTAGGATTTAAATATCTGGAGGTCATTTGTATTGTCAGTAGGATTATTCGTAAGAAGGGAGAACCCAATAGAATTTTTCTCATTTTATCCGGAGGTGTCGAGAGAGATGGGTGGGGGAATTGCAGTAATTGGAGTTTGTTGCCTATTGGTATAAGGAGTAGTGGACTGAACCAATGGTGGAGTAGAGAATTGTTCAGAATGTGATGATGAGAACTCTTGTTGGACTACAAGAGATGAGAAACCTGTTTGGTGTGTCACCTCATCACTTGGTAAGTTTTATCCTTTGCCACTTGACATTATCTACAATAAAAAAATAATTTGAGGCAAAATCATTTTACTAACATGTTTATGACTAAATACTCATGCTTACGACTATATATATATATATATCTTCTCATAATAAGTCTTTAAAATTTGTTGATTGTGTCTGATCTCTATCCATTCAGTATTACTTTTTTAAAAACCTATGGATTTTTGCATGTGGTCAACCAAGAGGAATCTTATCTATGATTGATTTATAGATGTCTATGATACAAACTCTAAATCCTTTCTTATTTAACTTGTTGGAAAGATTCAATTTAATTTTTATAGGTTGCGAGACATCACAGTCTTGGTCATTGCTCTTTATACGTAGTTGTATCCAAAATGATTAATTTTTTTCTGCATTATCTAACAGTGTAAGCATTGTCAAGGTTCCGTCGGGATTATGTACGGGAAATATATTCTCTACAACCTCATCCTAGCTTTTTGGCAAGAAAAATAGAATACGATCGAACATGTGCTCTTTCTTGAGACGAAGTCCACGATTTGGAAGGCAATTAAATTTTTCGATTTTCTTATTTCCATAATTGTAGATAGGAGTACCCTCTAAATGGCGCGCACTAATAAAGGAGGTGCAAGTGCAGTCCAATTTCAACCTTTCACAGTGATTATCACCGTGTCTCATTTTTTCTCAGAAAAATATACGAGGGTGTGAATATGAGTCCTACAAGAAATGGCTCTAATTAATCATTAATTAATCATTGTTTTTCAACCGATCCAATTTCAGTTCATCCTAAATTAACATATAAGTCCCATGCAAACTGATGTAAATTGGAACTGTGTGTAAGAATGTGCACAAAATCAATTTTCCAGTTCATTTCATTAGTACCTTGAAAACCACTACCTACCTCCACTTCTCTTATTGTGCGTTGATCAATATCCTCAAATCATAGTTATATACCAAAGAGAAAAAGGAGATTGTGGTTGGTGAAATGAGACATGATGACTTATGATTCTATAATGATAAAAGCACAAAACTAAGAGAAATGTAACATGTAGATGACCTCTAGTAATAGATACATAAGGTTCATTTTGCATTGAGTTGAGACTATATTATAGTCATTAAGAATCCTGAGCCATATTTCACTAGTGAGATCACCTTATCGATTAGTTTTTCTTTGTTACCATTCAATGATGTAAATGTTTCAAAATTTGGTATTGTATAGTTCCACACATTCATATTAGACCACAAACATCATTTAGTATTCTCATGAAACTCCAAATATTTAGAAAGACCAAATAATTGAGTTATAATTCCATACAATCAAAATTACATTAGATTTCCTAATTTAATTTCAACACTATACCAAATAATTATGTATATGTATGTGTATGTCCTGGATTGAGTAAAAAATCCAATACTAGTGTATATGTGTATATGTATGTGTATGTGTATGTGTTTTATATAGTCAAAATTCCAATACTAGTATATGTGTGTATGTGTATGTGTATGTGTATGTGTATGTGTATGTGTATGTGCGTGTGTGTATGTATGTGTTTGATATAGTTAAAATTATTTTAAGTGGGTATAGTGCAATGACAATAGGACAAATGTGGTCAAATGAGTCTAACCTTAAAAGAAAACTTACGAAGCCAAATAACATCCATTTTGTTAGTGGAAAAAAATTCCTGATTGAATTCCTAATTGAGCTACTAATTTCCTAATTCAAATAGTATGTGCATGTATTTGATTTAGTTAAAATTTCAATACTAGTGTATGTGTTTATATGTATGTGTTTGTGTATGAATGTGTGTGTCTATAGGTGTATGTGTTTGATTTAGTCAAAACTATTTTAAGTGGTTACACTTAAAATGGAATAGTGCAATGTCAATGGGAGAAATGTGGTGAAATGAGTTTTAACTTAAAAGAAAAATTGAAAATCCGAGTAAAATCCATTTTGTTAGTGGAAAATAATTCCTAATTCAATTCCTAATTGAGTTCCTAATTTCCTAAGTGAATTATTGCGTGTATTTACTAATTTCCTAATTTTATTCGTAATTAGTACATGTATTTACTAATTTTTTTAATTGAATTCCTAACTGAGTTCCTAATTTCCTAATTTAGTATGTGTTTTTCCTAATTTCCTAATTAAGTCAAATTAGTATGTGTATTTCCTAATTGAATTAGTATGTGAATTTATAATTGAGTTCCTAATTTCCTACGTGAGTTCCTAATTTCCTTATTTCCAATACTAGGGTATTTGGATATTTTAACTATATACACATATACATACACATAAACATACATAAACACATATACATAAACATACATAGATATACATACACATACACATACTTATACACACATACACATACATACACATACACATGCGCACACGGTATGTATATATAGAGAGAGGGTAGGGAACCTGAACTGGATAGAGATAGAGATAAGGTAGTGTAAAGAGAGGGTTGCTGTAGAGAGCGAGAGAGAGAGAGAGAGAGAGAGAGAGAGAGAGAGGAGATCATGTGAAAATGAAGAAAATACTTGGATACCTATATCAAATGGATGTGGTCCCCATTTAATTTTTTTCACGTTAGTAACATGGTCGTGATCATGAACCGTGACCATGTTGTGTAGCGTGTATAAAATAAATTGTCAAGGTAGTGTGGTCAAAGGCAAGGTCCATGACCAACATCATGACTATTTCAAAATGGTTATGGCCTTGCGACGTGACCACACTTAACTGAAAACATTTACTTATTCATGGAACTAGTCACGGTCCGGCACTGTGACCAATGTAGGTAGGAATTTTAGCATAAGTTTGGCTCCCATTTGGTCATGGACCATAACCCCTATGGTCACAATCAAAGGCATTGACAGTGTCCATTGGATGTCACCCGTATGCTTGGTCATGGTCCGTGTCACGCTAGTTTTGACTGTGGTCATAGTCCTTGGTCTTGACCACCTATTCACAGTCCTGGGCCGTGACTATTATGCCATGACCTTTCATGATTTTTGGTGTAGTTACTACTACCCATCTCATTAAACTCCATTGGGTTGGAATTTAGGCACTACTTGGTCGAATGATCCTCTTCTCCAAAATGATATTAACGTCCCCTGAATAACCATTATGAATATGTGGATATGGGCCCAATGTTTCCCCCTTATGTTTCTTTCAAGCCTAGTAATCTTCCTACTGATACTTACATTATGAATTCTTTTGCTCTAGGCGATGAAAGTGCTTCCCTATATTGACCTCACCCTTATTATATCAAGTAAAGTCAGTCCCATCGTTTATTATATTTATATTTTTGGACTTTTAATGTTCAAAGGCTATTGACAGAGTAAAAGTGCGACATTTTCCATCTGTGTATACGCGGTGTATGTCGAATTTCCCAATATTACCTGACTGATCTTCTAGGTCAATCCTCTGATGAAATAATCCTTTCGTTTCTCCTCATCTATTATCTCCTTAGGTAAAAAAAAGAGAGAATGGTGAATTCCTGCCCGTACTCGATCATGGTGCGGTTCCCATGAACTAATGCTAGAAATTCCTTTTTCTTTGTAGCTCTAGTCACTAGTGGATAATACTTTTCCCCGAAACTCTTCCAAAACTCAACAATGTCCTTATTGGCCCTCTCCTTGATAATGATGATAAAGTCCCACCACTGTAATGCCTCTCCAACTAGCTAAAAGATGGAAAGCATCTTCCTATGAACCTACTTGGTCTCTAGAATTTTAATGTGCCTTTGAATATCTTTCTTCTAGTGTTGTTCCACCAAATCATTCGTGGTCCCCGCAAATTTCGGTGGTTCACCCATAGAAAAAACCTTAGTTTCCCTTTGCCAAGTAACTAATTGTGGTGGAGTAGGCACAATCAGTTACGACCTTATCTGTGAAAAGTGATGAAAAATGGCGATAATTCCCTACTATGACTGTCATAGAAATGGTGTGTCAACTGGTATTTCTTACGTTGCCTAATTTTCTGGATCAGTCCTTCGCTGATAGCCCAGGTGGAAAGTATCCATCCTCTCCTACCTGTAGTATTTTCCATCAAAAATAAAATAAGAAACTTCAAATAAGAAATCGAGCACTAATAAAAAGTACAAACAATCCTAACATGACTATATCATCAAAGAATACAACACAAAAAAACTAATGAGTGCAACACAGATGCTAATGACACTAGAAAATGGGATGCTTCGATACCAACTGTAACACCCCTTATTTTCTATGTACAGTTAATGAGGCTGACACATAAATGACAGGGGCGCTATGCAATTTATATCATTCCCAACGTAAATAATAAATAAAAATGACATTAAATAAAATAATCCACAATATAATAATTGTAATGAATAACACTATAAATAACTAAACTATAATATGAATAAAACTCTCAAATAAAACAAAATCATCACTATAATAAATCGCCATTATACAAAAGGCTTTAGTTGAAATATTAATCCACTAGATCAACCTCAATTCATAAAAATCCTCACTAATAACTGATGGAATCACAACTTAAATGAATAGCAACTCATACACTAAGGATGGCGATAAGTGGGTCTCCAAGCACTGCAACTCTTACTATTAAGTCTTTATCCTCATATATAATAAAAAAATTATATAAGTAGAAAAAGGTTTAATATATTTAGGTTCGGGTCCAAATTTGTAATAAATATCTATGTCAATTAACAGTATTAAATGAGACCCATTTACACCATTTGCCATCACCCGCTAGCACTCATCCAATATATACCTCATGTTTCATCTAACATGATATAGTTATCACTAACTATACCCAAACATAACTTACTATACTAAGGCTACTTTTTCACATATGTAAAACATGAAGTATGACCCAATAGTACTAGTGCCCCACCATCTCTCAACTCCCAAATTTACTAAGTTTCATTCGTGGGATGTCTCATTAAGTAAATCCAAACAAGGAACTAACCAGAACACTTCTACTTAGTGTGACACCTCGTAAAATATAAAGTAGATTGATCATGTTTAAAGTAAATAATACAGGTGTCTAAAATAATTTAATATCCTTTTTAAAATAATGGAAAAATTTAAACTAAAGCATAAAGATAATAACAGGATACAACCATAAGAGTAAAACCATATAACCTCTGATATAATAGCCATAACACTAATAAACTACAACACCTAAAGTACCACTATCTCCACATTAACCAAAACTCCAAATAGAATAGCAAATACTATAAATTGAACATAATTGAATGTAAATGTAAATAAAATATGGAACATGTAGGCTCGACACCCACATCCAAGAAGCGAAGCAACTAAAGAAAGAAGCAGGTAGATAAATTAGGCCGGAACAATGACCTAGATCCTGAAAAATATAATCAACAACAACGTAGAAACAAATCTACAAAGATTAAAGATTTACCCAAATTTGGATTACAATAAATAACTATTCATTTCCTCCTATCTTTTAGTTATTTTTATGTTATCCCAACCCATAAAAACCTAGATAACACATGCGTCTAATCCCGATCCCATGTGAGCCCGATATTTAATAATTATTCATTTCTATTGAACATAATTAAATCCCAATATATCTAGATCAAATTACACATATAAATTATAATATCAAGTAGGAATAGGACCATCTCAAGTATAACATCCACATAGGTATGGTCCCGACATGTATAAGTAAATGGACTACTATTAAGTCGTACATAAAGTATATGAAGTCCTATCCCTATCACCTTCAGGGAACACTCTTGTATACTAGGTATAGTTATCGGTCGTCCTGAACCTATAACCTAAAAGACATCCGTAAGGGATAATCATTACGCATTCTCGTCATAACGAAGGGACTCCATAACCAAGTCTATAAGAAAGAGATCCCACGTATATTTCCCACCTCAGTATACGGGTATGTACACTATAAGATCGGGGTAAAGGTATAGGGTAAAGCCCGTCTCTATCATCGAGGTACCAGTGCAGCCAACGTCAGATATGCCCTATAAATATCCCCCTAGCCATCCCCCACGAGCACTCACACATGGTATATATAGACATAAGAGCACATAATAATAGACTTCATCTATCGCAGATTAATAAATCATAAACCCGAATTCTTAAATTAATCAATATCTTTTAATAAAGAATTAAATTTCCAAATGACCTAATTTCATTCGAACAAAATCTACCTAATCATTTGAATGACATTATAAAGTCATTCGAACGAGAAACATATTCTCGTTCTAGCAAGTTTATAAACTTGTTCGAACGAACCATCAAATCTTGTATTAACGAGATACTAATCTCGTTCTGACGAGATAAATGTTTTCATCTTCCCTAGGTCTCCAAATCCGCCATTAACGATTAAAAACGCCTACATTTG
The DNA here is from genome assembly GCA_949130495.1 of Sambucus nigra. Classification (NCBI taxonomy): domain Eukaryota; kingdom Viridiplantae; phylum Streptophyta; class Magnoliopsida; order Dipsacales; family Adoxaceae; genus Sambucus; species Sambucus nigra. The sequence goes on from OX422208.1 coordinate 332,907,330, forward strand.
AACCTATACACAACACAATTCCCATTATCCTTCGAATATAAGTTATCTAACTACGTAACTAACCCGTTTTCATCAATTAAACATGGATATGAGGAAAATTTTCCAAATTTGAAAGTACAAACCCTAGTTCTTTAAGTCGTCCTATTAAGTCCAGATTTAACTCAATTTGTAAATTAAACACAGGGATTTTCAATGTATACGATTGTAAGTCTGTATCTAACAAAATTCTTCGATAAAATATTCAAATTCAATATATTCAACACTGATAATATTTATAATATAACAAAAGATTAAGGATTAAACGCCTAGATTAATTAAATTATGAAATTAATTTAAATCAGATTTCTAAATATGAGTTTAATATATTAAAATGTATAATTATAATTATAATATAAAGTCTAAATTAAATCTTTAGTCTAGGTAAACATGCTTTAGAATTTTAGGAATAATTCAAGACAAATTCTTAGCTTTAGTGTTACTTTCACTAGACTCTATGATGAATTAGGTTAAGTTTAAGGATCCCTCAACCTACTTAACCACAAAATTTGCTATACACCCCAAATAAAACTCAACCCAATTAGCCTAAATAATAACCCAATAGGCCAAATTTTTTAACCAAGCCATATACCAATCCATATGGCTTAAAACCCATTATTTTGAGTCCCAAACATATATTCTAAATGTCTAAGATCTCCACCCAAATTATGAGACAACAAGACCAATTATTTTATCCGATATGAGTCCAAACATTAGTTATTAAATTATTTATTAATTTAACGTGATACGAAATTATTAGAAATTACTTCACGATTGTTAGAACCCAATGCCAAGGGGATAATCCAAACAAGGAAACCCTCGATTTCGAATATGTGATTGTTCTATAGTCGACCATAATACACATTTATTTTAATTATTTAATTAAAGATTTACCATATATTAAGTCCGATTTCAATAATATTGAATTATATAACACATAAAACAAATCACAATTATAAATAGTTACATCACATGTCCCTGTTGAAAATATAATAATTTATAATTTAGTTTAATGAAAATAAAAATATGGGGTATTACATTCCTCCCCCCTTCAACAAAGAATTTGGTCCTTAAAATTTGAATCTATACTTGACTAGAATAACTATGGATATCTCGCTCACAATTCGTAGTCTCTATCCCATGTAGACTCAGCCTCAAAAGTGATGTCCCCCATACTCTAACTTATATTATGATCTCAAATCGTAGAGTATGCTTTTTATGATTTAGAACGCACTGTGGTCTCTCCTCGTATCTCACATTGGGATACAACTCAATCCCATCAAGGCTAATATATTTATAAGCAACTCATCCTTAAGCAACTTCTTCATGATAAATACATTTATGATGTTATGAACCTACTGAAGATGATCAGGTAAGGTCAATCGATATACCATCAGACTAACCCAATCAAGTATAAAAAAGGGACCTATATATCAAGGATCCAACTTCCCCTGGATACGAATCTAACCACAGAATTCATCGGGGAGACTCTTAATAACACCTGATCACCAACTCGAAACTACATTTTATGCTTTCTCTTGTCTAGGTAACTCTTCTTTCGGTCCTGCACCATTTTTATCCATGTTGGATGAGTGTCACCTTATTTGAGATGTCTCATATAATGTTCGATCCCAACATCTTATGATCCTTTACCTTAAATCAAAAGCTCGACGAATGACATCACCCATATAATGACTAATAATGATCCATAGTAATAGTTTGCTAATGACTATTGTTGTTGAAAAACTGTAGAAGTGGTAAATGTTTATCCCATCTCTCCTTAAGATCCAACAAACACGCCCAAAGTATATCCTCCAGATTCTGGTTCACTTACTTATTTTGGCCTTCTATTTGAGGGTGAAATTTCGTACTCTTATTCAGTTGAACCCTCATCGCCTCCTGACCCCCCGCCCGCCAAGAATCTAGATATGAATGTGTTGTCCCTATCGGACAAAATATCTAGCGGTACTTGATGAAGTTGTACTATCTTAGACATGAAAAATATGGCATACATTTTGATGATGTAATATATATGTAGTGGAAAAAATTGACAAACGTTTGTCAATATGTCGACAATGACCCAAATAGAATCATGGTCCCTCTAAGATATCGACAACCCCACAATAAATTCCATAGAGATTCTGTCCCACTTTAACTTGGGAATCTCTAACGGTTTAAAATCTCTTGTTGGTCATTGGTGCTCTACCTTTACAAGTTGACAAATGGTACACCTAGACACAAAATTCTCCACCTCTCTTTTTGTCCGGATCCACAGTACGATCTCCTCATGTATTGGTACATCTTATCCCCTCCGGGGTGTACTATGTAACATGAACAACGCGCCTTTTTCAAAATTTCCCTCTGTAACTCCTGATCCTCTAGCATTACCAAATGTACCAAGAATTTCAGTTATCCATCTAAGACAATCGAGAAAAAAGAACACCACCCAACAGATGTCATAAGTTCTCTTGATAGAAGGAGTCCAAGCCCTATTCCTAAAATACCAGTGTCGTAATAGTAGGTGTAATAGTCACAACTGCTAAGAAGGCCTCTGCTAAATCCATTTCTCGCGTGGTGCTCCAATGAGTTTCCCAAATGTCAAATAAGTCTTCCTCATATTCTACCCATCTCTTGTGTGGCACTGTACTAAGCCACACAAATCGTCAGTTATTATCCTTTGACCTAATACACAACACATACAAGAGTAATATCCCCATGAATAAAATATCAATAATCGATAAGTCTTAAGGATCTTGTATCCTATAGCTCCTAACTCCTGATTAAACTAGACTACATGCATGAGGCATATCGCAAACAAAATCCAAACAAGGAACACCCCGATAAACTTATGTTTAAGAGAATCATTCATTCCAGATAATGGTAAGATAATCCCTAAGAAAATATCTAAATCGAATATACATGTACACAAACCTATACACATATTATGTCGGCTTAGAAAAATCAAACATCCTTGGATCGACCCAACAAAGATTATTTACCCAACTCATACTATCTACCACGATATAAATAGATCTAAAGAAAGAGTATTTACCTAACTCATACCGCCTGTCATCCTTATGAACATACCGCCTATCATCCTTACGAACATTCCAAATACAATTGTCCAACGGCCGAGGAATAACCCAAAGGGCTCTAATCAAATACACCATTAATGGTATGCCATAATCCTATAATGTTAATCATTATTCATAATCATTATGATTAACCCAACTTCAGGTGTGTTATATCATTTATCTCTTGTTATGTACACAACCCGAATTACTTTACATATATCATTGTATCATCTAATTAGCCTAATAAAAATAACAAAGTCCCATGTATACCTATACACGTTTAAAATAAATATATCAACCTATCCATAACCACTGAGGCATAATTCCCAATATTAAATTACCCACAAGCATCACATATAGTTATTTAACATTATCATAAATACATTGTTTTCACAACTGGACTAAATATCCACACCCCATATATATATATATACGCATTTTTCTCTCTATATATACCCAACACTTAACCTATGACCTAAAAATTATACCCTAAAAAGTAGGTATGACAATATAAACCAACATGAATGGTACTCAACCCCAATATAAATACAGACCCTAGAACAAACCCCCACCTAAATAGATGGTCAGATCGAATAAACAAGCCCACCATGTATAATACATATTTATACATAAAATAAATAACATATAGGATATAACATATATAATATCTAAATATGAATATGGTGTCTCCTCTCGGAGTACTTACACGTGTACTTCTATTGCTCCATGAGTTTTAATACATACTGCTACTGCTCCATGAGTTTTAATTATTACCATTTGGACGATTCAACTGGTCCATTTGGATATTAAATTTGGATAATTCAACTCTTGACCTTTTCCTTCTATGTGTCTCTCTCTTTCTTAGTTAAAATGAATAACAAGATTCCATGTTTTTTTGCGAGGATGGTATATTGCGAAGAATATCTCAGGATATGGCATCAGTAGAATATGTTTAAAATCAATGGGAAAGCTAATAAAATGTAAGCATATATTATCTATCTTAAATTATTTACTTCTTTCTATAACATATTATTTTAATTGATGAATGTTTGTCCAATATTCAAATGATGGCCTCAAATAGTTGTATACCATTGCATTATCTTTTGTATAATTTTCATTTTTGAGTTTTTCCTTTTTTCAATTCCATAATAAAGATTAGGCTTGACAAGGCTATGAAGGTTTTTCTTCTGTTTATTATTTTTCTCTCTCTAAAAAGTCTTGTAGATATATATGAAATTCATCTCTCGAAGAAAATACCAGATTCTTGTGCATGATCAATGGAGTAAAAGGAAGGTTGCATATAAATTTGGTTAGTGTTATTTGATTTATGGTGTTTGTCTTAATCATGATTAACTAATTTATGCTAATTATTTTTTAATATAGTAATATAATTTTTTAAGAGAACATAGGCAAACCATTTGCTTAGTGATTTGTAGTTGATCCTAATATATATATTACACCAAATAATTAAAAAAGTTCGCGCATCGCGCGAGGCTAAAACCTAGTTACCAGTATACCTATGGCCCATCCAAATATTCAAATCAGATTATGTTAATATTTAGGTTTAATACACTCAAACCCTAATTAAAGCACCACCTCTTAGTTTATTGCCTTATAAACTATATGTATACCCACCCACACCAACACATACATATTGAGAAGGACCTATGTTGCATAGGAAACGATGGTCACAATGAAAAGGTCTATTTTATATATTTTAATTTTAAGGATAAAATTTTTAAAAAAATTAAACCTAATAAAACTTTGCACCAATTAAAATCGTTTTTTGTGAAAAACCAATTTACCCAATTTTATATTTTTAACCTAAAACATGGTTCTAGGCGATAAGAAGATAAAATAAATAAATCATCCACAAGATACTGATGTATGAGGAAAATCACAATTAGAAAAACCCTGACCAACCCATCCAAAAAAATCAATATGATAAGGTTTTACAACGACTATACAGTAGTCTTACTCGATAAATTGTCTCCCTCACAAGTCTTGATGATTTTATATCTTCAACATGTCCCCCTTTATGCAACGTAAGAGTCCACCCACACAAGCTACCAAAACATGCGAATATACACGCACCTCGGTATCCATCGATTAGGGACGCTTCTTCACCACAACACAACAAACTAGTACAGATTTCACCACATGAAACCTTTTCTCAATCCAAGATGAGAATAAAATAACTTTGGTGCACAACACAAATACCTTAAAGCAAAAAAATTGTGAAACTTGCATCTTTAAATGATTTATGTGAAACTAGGGTTTTAGAACTTTGGTAAACAAGTAGGAAATTTATTTTTGCCAAAAGTTATTCAAAAATCTGTTTCCATTATGCCTATTTATAAGAAAACATAAATTTTAAGGCGGTGAACTCATTCAAATGGAAACTTATAGTTCGTTCGAATAAAGGGCTTACTTCATTCTAATGAAACTCAGGTTCATTCGAATGAACAAGCTTTTTTGTTCCACGAACTTCCAATGAGCTTCTAACGACTTCCCTTATGTTCAATAGAAAGTGCCCATTTCTTGTTCGTTAGAAGTACCTTCTAACGACATTCTAAAGATCTTTCTAATGTGATTTGAACCTTGTTCGAACAATGTCCTTATCTCATTCTAATGAGATCTCAAACTCGTTCTAATGAAGTCTCAATTTCATTGTAACGAACTTAAAAACCAAAAAACATTTTTCTCTAAAAATCCTTTTAAAAGTAGTTCAAAACGATTTTGTTTAAAAACAAACACTCAAAAATATTTTCAAGGATCATATTCAATTGCATCCATACCTTACTAGATCCTTGGTAAACATGAAGATAAACTTGGCACGAAACACGTCATGATGCGTATCCATCTTTGAAGTATGTCCGCTATATCTTCATCAAACATGTCATAGGCTTACGACATTGACAATAGAAATAACCTATGACTCAAATATTTTGTCTGGATTTAAGCCAATTACAAAGAAACGGACTCGATTGGAAATTTGTCCCTAAAAATCTCCCCCTTTTTCTATTTTGGGACAAAATGAAAATAAAAGTCCAATGGGTCATGACACTCTCTAAAAAGACTCAATCTTAAATTCCAAAAGGAAAATGTGCAGACTCTCGGCACACACATACATTGAGTAGCTTTGCACTCTTGAAAACTTTGCCGCTTGTTATAAACCTACACACTTAAATGCACCTTCAAAATTAAAGAGAATATAATAAGTATAAAATGCACATAAGAATAAAATTCGAACTATGTCTAACAATATCAATCTAGGTAAGACGTCTCCTCCTAATATAAAGATACCTAATCATGAAAGAAAAGATACAATCCCTCCCCCATTTTGTTTAGGAATAGACAAAGTAAGAATGTATATAACTATTTCTTCCTCACAAACCATTTCTCCTCCTAAATGTGAGAATATGTGATACCAATTTTGAAATAGGGAGGAAATAATAAAATCTTGCATTGGTGTAAAGTGAAACAAACACAACATAGAAACACAAGCATAAATAATCCAAACAATGATTAAATAATATCAATGTTGATCTAAAAAAATTCCAATATGAATTATCAATAAACTATGATATCAATTCAAAATTTGAAAGTTCAAGGCACATAATTAGAGATACCGAAAAGATTATATAGCATGCCAAATAAAATCCAACGATAATGCATATGGAAAACATAGATTAAATGCGAACTCAGTGACTCAAAACATAATGAAACCATATATATAAATATGAAAAATATACCAACGAAATATCAACACACACACACACACACACACACACACACACACACACACACACACACACACACATATATATATATATATATATATATATATATATATATATATATATATATATATATATATATATATATATATATATATATATACATATATATAGGTATAAACAACCACAAAAACTGGATGCACACACATAAGCTTTACACACTAGCATAGTATCAATGCGTCTAAGCGCGTGGGATGTAATGAATGGACGTGAACTATACAAAAATGATTTATGAACATATCACTAAAATATATCCAAGGAGTTGTATTTGATCGTAATAATTTATTAAACTACGATTTAGCCTCAAGTGACAAGATAAAGTGAACTATATGAACAAACAAGCACAATGCACACAAACCTAGAATACTAATGATTCTATGAATCAAAGGGTCATAACATAATTAGCATAACTAGGAATCATTGTGAAAAATTGTTGATCTGCAACTATAACACCCTAAAAACATAAACATATATATCATATTTTCTTTTCACTCAATTCATTTGAATCTATTACTTTTGAATATTAAACAAACTAAATATGTTGGAGTTGGAAAATTTTCTATTTTTAGTGCCCTTAATTCTTTTATATAAGGATATTACCAATAGTGGCATTCCCTCAAAGATGATTTTCTTCTTTCATATCCCTTTCCTGTGCACTCTCATATTTTTAATAAATTCAAACTAACCGACGAGCAATGGGTCTTACATGCACAAATCCCTGATAATTCGAAAATATGTAGATGACAAGATTAATAGGAGAACATCTCACGTAGCTCAAATATAATATGTGAAGTTAACATTCAAAAATCTCGTGCATGTTTGTGTGGAGGAATATACAAAGTTGAATCCATAAAGCAAATCAATGTCAAAATAACTACATACAAGCATGTCTAAGAACAATTTTAGCATTGAAAATCATAACCAAATGTCCTAGGCACATAGAAGACATAAAATTAATTGGATTCAAACACACCAATATGCCACACATAATGTGTAAAACTAAAATACATAAAACCAAAAATTGCTTTGAGTTTTTCAAAAAAATTTCAAAAGAAAATATGAATTTGAAAACAAGTTAAATCAAAAGACAAACACAATCTTTTTGTAGTTTTCAACATGACTCAATAAAAGAAAAACCAAAATACAAAAGACTCAAACAACATTCAACTAGTTATCATATATATCATTAAGCGTAAAAGCTAGTGTAGCAAACATATATGTACTGAAGAATAAAAGATAATGTATGTAAACATCTGAAAACAACGAACCACTAGATATAGCATGGGAAGTATCATGTGCAAGAAAATTAGAACAAAAAGTTTAATATGTAAATCCTCTAAATTGGACTTTCGAACCCATGTAGGTGTAACATGGCGCTTAAGGGTTTGAGGAACCTTGGTGACTCTACACATAAACTTCCTAAGATCATTTTAAGATCATAGAAAAAATTCCTAATGTGACCTTTCCTATCACAATGTGTGCAAGTATATACATGGAGAGATGTGTTACCTAAGGATTGGCCTTTACGAACTTTCTTAGTAATAGTTGAATCTTTTAAATGCACGGCCTTGGCTTGGGAAGAGGAAGCATTTTTATAATTGAATCCAATTCCACACTTACCATATTTGATTTGGAAGGTGCCTAATATCTTATTCAAGTTCTCCGACCTAGATTCCACATCAAATTTGACACGACTCGAGTCTCTTAATCTATCTTCAAGCTCAACTATCCGAGACTCAAATAAATACATAGACTCCTCAAACTGATGAAGCTATTTCTTCTCAACCTTCATCAAACCATGAATTCTATATCTCTCACCCTCAACCTACTATTGATTTTATCAAAGAGTCCTCTCACCTGCCCTAAGATCCTTAATCAAAACACTATCATCATTCATATGGCATGTTTTTTCAACTTAGCTTCCAACTTCAAGTTAGCCTTCTTCGCTCTCAATGTTTTCGCATATAACTCATGAAAGGCATATTCTATTTCAATATCCTCCTATTATTCTTTATCTTCATTTTCTTCTCCACTCCCTCTACCATCACTCGCATGGGATTCAAACTCAATGGCCTGGAAAGTGTCATGTTTAGAAATATCTTCAAAGGAATATTTCTCATCAAGGCTTACATGACTAGCCACTAATGTGGTGTAATTGCGTTCAATGGGGGAATTGTGTCCCTATTCCGAATGAATATCACTAATGGGGGAATTATGAACCTTTGATTTCTTTCCCACCTTCCTTATTTTACTAGGTCACTCATCATTTAGTGGGGAACTTAGCTACCCTGTGGACATAACTAAAATATCTTTTTGGCGCATGTATCTTAAATTTATTATTATGATTTTTAGGGAAGGGATCAACCTTACTGTACATGTTTTTCTCAAACTTTTTTCATCTTTAAATTTCTTATGAAATTTAAGAAATTTCTTGAATTTCTTTTCTAACATTATCATATCTTCGGGGGGCTTGATGTTAGAATCATCATGCGAAACAGGTGGTCACTACTTTAAGGCTTTCAAAAGATGCCCTTGTCATTCTTGTTCTCTATTTTGGAGGATAACATCTCAAGCTAATAAGTTTATAAGTCACCTACAATCTCTCCAAGTTTCATAGAATCTAAAGTACCCAAGGCATTCAAAACAGTCACATTTGAATTAAATCTTTTAGGCAACAACATTAAGATTTTCTTGATTACTTGATTTTCGGGTATATTATCTCCCAAGTTAAAAGACGAGTTAATTATGTTGGACACTCTAGCAGAGAACACATCCAAGGTCTCACTCTCCAACATCTTAATGATTTTAAACTGAATGGTGAGGTTTTAGAGTTTCGATGCCTTAATAGCACTATTTCCTTCATACGTGACTTAGAGTATGTCTTAAGCCTCTTTAGAAGTTTTGTAAGTCATAATACGGTGGAACTACTTCGGGGTGACAAAACAAAATAAAGAATTTAAACCTCAAGAGTCATAATTTGCTAACCTATTCTCAGCCTCTCTCCATGACTCTATGGGTTTGGGTATCCTATTCTCTCCAACTAAGGTAGTAGATGGAGTCTAACGATTTAAAACCTTCTGCCATACCTGCTCAACTATCTTCTTATGTGTTAACTTCATACGAATTTTTTAGTATGCGTAGTTCTATCCATAAAAAATTGGGGATCCAAAACCATCAAAACCTTAAAAATCCATGCCTAAAAACATGAGATCTAAGCTCAACAACTTAGTGTTCTAGCTCTGATACCAATTTGAGAAAATTAATATCCTAAAAGAATCTGCACTCAACACAAGGATCACACAATATTATAATGTAATTGACTTTGATACCAATTTGAAAGCACAAAAGTGGGATGGCCCAAACAAAAAAAAGTTTATTTTTATATTTTTAAATTTAAAGATCAAAACTTTAAACAATCAAACCTAATAAAAGTTTGCACTGAATTAAAACCATTTTTTGTGAAAAATCAATAACCCGATTTTATCTTTCTAACCTAAAACATTCATCTACGTGATAAGCATATAAAATGATAAAATCACCTAAAAGATGCCGATGTATGTGGAAAACTGTAAAAGGACAAATCTCGAACAACCCATCCCAACAAATCACTATGATAAGGTTTTACAAAGACTAGATAATACACTTACTCAATGACTCGTCTCCTTCTTTAGACTTGATTATCTTATATCTCCAACCTCTTTTCCTCACTGAAAGGTACGAATCCACCCATGTAAGCTGCCATAGCACGTGAATCCATACGAACCTCAGTATCCACCGATGAGGATCAGTAACAGTCTACAAAATTGGAACACGGAACATCGCTTCTTCACTGAAACATACCAAACTAGTATGGAGTCCACCACATGAAACTTTTTCTCAATAAACTTTGATGCCCAACACAAAGATCTCAAGGCATAATAATTGTGAAACTTAGATCTTTAAACTATTTGGGTGAAACTAGGGTTTTAGGACTTTGGTAATAAAATAGGAAATTGGTTTTTACCAAAAGCTCTTCGAAAATTTAAGTCCGGCATGGTTATTAATAACTCGGTCGAACGAACACCTGTAGTTCATTCGAACAAAGGACTTACTTAATTATTAGGAAACTCAAGTTCGTTCTAATGAACAAGCTTTTTCATTTCAACGAACTTCCAATGAGCTTCCAACGAGTGCCATTCCGATTGTCAGAGAATGCTCGTTTAATGTTTGTTAGATGTATGTTCTAAAGAGGTTATAAAACTCTTTCCAAGAGATCTTAAACTCGTTCGAACGAAGTCTGTATATCATTTTAATGAGATCTCAAACTCATTCCAATGAAGTCTTAATTTAGTTCTAAAGAAGTTAAAAAACAAAAAATATTTTTCTCTAAAAAACATTTTAAAATAGCTCCATACAGTTTTGTTCAAAAATAAACACCCAAAATATTTCAAGGATTATATTCAATGGCATCCATACCTTACGATATCCTCGGTAAATGTGAAGTTAAACTTGCCATGAAACAAAACATGATGTGTATCCTTGTTTGAAGCTTGTCCTCTACGTCTTCATCAAGTATTTCGTATGCTTATGAGATCTATAATACAAAAAGTAAACTATGATCAAATGTTTTTTTCTAGAATTAAGCCAATTACAAACAAATTGACTCGATTGAAAATTTTGTCCTTATATATATATAATCACCCAATTATCCATCTCAAGGGAACCCAAAATCAAAAAGCCCTAAATCTTCCCCAAACTTGTCCCATCTAGAGGTCGAATCGATTCTACAAGACCAGATTGCCGAGTTTATCCATTGTTCTTCAATGGTGGCCCCAAAATCCTCAAACTCCTCCTACTGCCTCTTATCATCAACAAAAACCCATATTTCATAAATATAAGTCATGGATGAATGATTATGACAATTTCTAACAAGTTTTAACATGATTATAACACAATTAAGGTTTCAAATTCATATCTTAAAATTTTAACCCTTACTTATTCTTTTCTTTCAATTAGGACTGGCCTAACTAACATCCGATTAGCATCAATACTTACATTAAACATGTTATTATGCATTAAACTTAAAATATAAAACAAATATGTTTTGTAACATATAATGATTCAAAACATGTTAATGACGTTTTTCCAATAATGTAAGCCCTATCGTTCTAATTTAACTATGATTTTAACATGAACATGGGTTTAATCAAAAAATCAATTTAAGTCTAAAATAAAAATATTTAATAATCAAATTAGACAAATCCAAATTAAATTGTAAACCCAATTAGCATGCTCATAACCATAGATTCAAATGCAGTAATGAAAGTCATAAATCGATTACATTAGTACGATTATAAAGATAGTAATTCTTGCCTTAAAAAATCTTGATATTTGGTTAAACCCTCTTGAATGTTCATCCTTTTCTCCCCAACTTTTCCTTTAATCAAATTTTGATCTTATGACGTATTATGTAGTTAATGAGGGTTATTAACCTATTTAAAATCTAAACCTGCATGTCTACTATCAACCCATTTTTGGACCACCAAATAAGCCCAATACGCTTAAAACATGGACCAATGGTGTACCTACACCTCAGTCCCATGTTTTCACTTTGAAAATACTAGTCCACACCTCTCTACTCCACCAGAGACTAGTTTAAACATATCATTACTAAATATCATGTTAATTACCACTGTGCTAATTTAATTTATGAGTCGTTCACATATTATTTAAATTTCTCATTTTTAATTTCGGTTAATAATTCCAACTACTTAAACCCAATAAATTAACCACTATTTCACCCAAGTAAATATTATTTAATAATGAAATAATCATCTATTTAATTTCCAACAAATATAGGGTATTACATTGCAACCCTATGAAAATTAGACTAAAACAAATTGTATTATAAAGCCATTAAATTTATTGTCCAAACAAGTTTAAGTGAAAATTCTCGGTTATCTTTGAGTATTATGAATCACATATTCTAATAACAACGTATTGTACAAAAAATAGTAAATATGAAGTTGGATATTGGCAGTGTAGATTTTTCCTAACAACAATGTAAAAAATTATAAAACAATTTACACCAATATTGTGAATTTTCATTATGTTACCATATTTCTCATCTATATTCAACCCAATTAGAAATTTGATCGCAGTATGTTATGTTTTTATTCCTAATGTAGGTGTACTTTTAATATACTAAAACAATTCATCTAGCCCACAAATGCAAGGTTTAATATTTATAATTTATGATGAGATATTTTTTAATACCCCCTATTTTTTACAATTTAATAAATGTCTTATTTAATAATTTGAATGGAATTGGGCTTTTAAAATGTATTTGAGAATTTTAATGATAAAATATTATAAGTAGTTTTGATAATTGTTTGCATTTAGTTGAAGTTGTTTAAATTGAATTATTCGCTTGTTTAAGAAGCAGAATCCAATTTTTCTTAATGGGCATTCTTTATCTGGGATAGAGTCTTTTGGAAAGCTTACATGGGGGAATAATGTGCAACTCGAAGGGTAAAATAGTCATTAGTGGATTTCTTGGGGAGAACGACTAGGGTTTGGTGAATTTCATCAGGTGAGTAAAATAATAAACCAAATTGATGTGGGATACACCATTAGGGTCTCAAAGATGAGTATTTAGGCTACAGTCAAAGCTCTATATGCATGATCACGGGTATGGAAGGCCGTTGGGACTTTGTGAGATAGCCGTGGGTTCTTTTGGTGGATTCATTAAATGAATTATTATGCATGAATTGACTCATTTTAACTTAAGATTTTAACTAAACCCGCCTTTTTAAATCTTATAAACCCCAAAACAGTCTCTACATCTTTCCCTAAACAATTAAATCCTACATTAATGACCTTATTCTCGGAATACAATTATGAAAATGATGACTTGAAGATTAAACTAAAGTGATTCAAGGGGGGATTTAAGAAGATTCACGTTGGATTAAAAATCATTAACCTAATTTAAGTTTTGTTTAAATTCAAGGCCAAATAATGTTTTACTCCCCTTCTTACATATATGTAAATGGTATATTCATCTAAATTAATGAATTAGAATTCAAATCAATTAGAGATAACTTATTTTTCATAATATGTAGATATCTTATATTTTGTAATGGGTTGATAATTAACATAATTAATAAAAAATTGCCTTTAATTGATATGGTTAAAAATTGGATTACTATTAGTTAACAATAATCTCCATGTTAGACTATGATTAATGAATTGAAATTATTCATGATTATATTTTAATAGTTTATGTTAATCCCCATGTTATAATCATGCACTTTGGAAATTGATATAAGACCCTTACTGGACTTGTAGTTTTAGATTAACATGTTTTACATTCATGTATAATTATGTAAACCTCGAAGACTAATGCACAATGGTGATTAATTAGCCATGATTTCACATGTTATTGTGCAATTGATGGAAGCCCCCATAATAAGGAGTCTTAAGATATAAATTGAGATTATACAAAGGTTACATATATTAAGAGTAGGACTATGGACACATATATGTCATTATTAATGAAACTAATACCCTAATTAAACATAAATGAATTAGAAGCCATTAAACGTTATCTATGATATGGTGGGATCAAGACTAGTAGTTGAATTGGTTATAAATTGTTGGGATTAGAACTGGTAGTTTGATTTTTTTTATTAATATACTGACTTGGAAATTGGATAATGTTGTGCAACCGTAATTATACATCTTGTGAGTAAGAATGAACTAATTGATTTATAAAGGATGAATTTCCCATTTATCATGAATTTTCTAAAGAAGGATTACCCTCTTATTATTAGTAGTTCTTGAGATTTAAAGTATCATTAGTTGTTATGAATCCCTATAATATGAAGTATACATATATAAATTGTAATGATTCATTTATAAGATAACTGGATAAATGATATATATATATATATATATATATATATATATATATATATATATATATGATTTGAATTAGGAATATCACTCGAGTGGGGTAAGTTAAGTATAATGTGTTTATAGCTTAGAGAAATGAGATAATTATGAATCATGTAATGAGTCAATAGGTATGAATTCTATTGAGATAATGATTATAAGAGAATAAGTAATTGCAATATTATATTGATGTGTGTTATGAGAGAACACCTTATGTGCACATTACAAACTTTTGTAGCCATGATCCCCTTGAGTGGACTTGACTAGTTGTGTAGAGGATTTTATATGTCTCACCTTATGTGATAATGGTACCATGATAATGAAGCCAATGTTTCGACATGAGATTGGTTATCATGTGTGCATACAAGGTGATGTGGCCGTGATACAAGAATGGATATAGTTACAGTTTAATTATTTAAGAGATTAATTAATTATGGAATGAAATGTATTAAAAATGGATTTTGGGATTCCATGTCATATTGAGTATACATGATTGTAGTTTAGACAATTATGGATACATCATTTACATTAATGTCAACTTTGAGTTATATAGCTTCATTGTTAATGTAGGTACCCAGAATTGGGAACCATGGGCCTGGACGAGTAGCCCAGTTCCGGCGGCCCAAAATCCAGGCCCTCTATCTTTCATATTGACCCAGTCTCTCCCCACGATCCCATGAAGAGAATTTATAGGGGAGCACAATCCCATGAAGGGAAAGGATAGGGAAGATGGCTAATATGAAGGAACCCATCATCCCCACTAACTAGCATACACATGTATAAATTAAACCCTAGGTCCGGGGCAAAGGACAAGTTGTATTCTCTGTATTTATTCTTCAGAATATAGAGAAATAATACTGACTGCACCATCGTAGACGTAGGCACATCTTTGCTGAACCACGTACACCTATTGTTGTGTGATTAGCATTTTACTTATTCTTTCTTGGTTATTACCTCTTTCATATTTATTTGTGTTGCATAATAATTGTCACCACAATTGGCGCCGTCTGTGGGAAGCGTTCATCTTTCCCTGAGAAGAACCCACGCCAAGAAAAAATCTAAGATGTCTGGTCACAGCAGCAACGATCCTCAAGCAGGAGATATTCAGGAGCCACCTGCTCCTCGCAGGATTAGGTCTGAAGTCCGACGATCAGATCAAGGGGCTCTCTTAGAAAGGCCAACCTCAGAAGAAAGTCAAGGACCAGCAAGGTCCACGCAGATATCTAGATTGATCGATGCATACGAGGCAAGGATCCACGAGCAGAGGGAGTCTTCTCGCAGATATGAGGCTGAGAATGCTCGCTTGGAAAGAAGACTGGAAAAACTGGAGAAGTAACTATGTCCTGATACCAGGAGACACCCCTATCGCACTCCTAGCCCTCAGGCGAGCAAATCTCACAGCCGAGGAAGGAGCCCTAGGCGGAAATATCAAGGGGACGAAGGTGGCGACTTAGACGACGACCTCCGCGAACAACTAAGAAAATCTCGCCGCTACCATAGCCGTGCTCGCAGCGACGAAAACATACGGAATCTGGTCCGCAGAGAAATGGACCAACATCCAGCTCACCGCGGCACCAGGTCGACCAGAGAACTCGCCAGGAGAGCCCTCAAGACCCAGATGAAATCACCCTTCACGAGGGAAATTGAAGAGGAAGAGGCTCCCAAGAAGTTTGCCATTCCAAGGTTCAAGATTTACGACGGGAAGACTGATCCCATTGATCATGTCAGGAAGTACCGGCAAGCCATGACCCTCTGGAATCATCGAGATGCACAGATGTGTCATATTTTCCCCTCGAGCCTCCATGACGTGGCCCAGAAATGGTTCGAGAAACTCCCTCACCGATCCATCAGAAATTTCAAATCCCTGGCCGAGTTCTTTATGGCCCGGTTCATCACCAGCAGCTCCCATCCCAAAAGGATGGATGCTCTATTAACAATGAAGAAAATGCCTCAGGAGACACTCCGAGACTACGCGAAGAGGTACTGGGAGTTATTCAACGAAGTCGAGGACTGCGCGAAAGAAGTGGCAGTGGCTTCATTCAAAATTGGGCTACCTAGCTCTTCCCTCCTTTACTAGTCTTTGAAAAAAATGGAAGCTACGACCATTGACGACCTGATGGCCCAGATTGAGAAATACGCAAAGGTGGAAGATGTCACCCGCCTTAATGTAGGAGAAAACGGTCGAGCCAAGCTCACTACCAAGGGAAGTGAGAAAGTTGAGAACCAGAAAAAAGGAGGAAAGAGTGGGGGCAAGAATGGCTCCAAAAACTGAGGGAACCCTGATGTTACAAGATCGTTCCAGATGGTCAACACCGTCTTCAAAGAACCAATTTACAAAATTCTCGCGAAGAGCAAGGATGAGCCGTTCATCAAATGGCCCCGGAAAATGGGAGGAGACCCCTCTAAAAGAAACAATGCGTTAAGATGCACTTTCCACAAAGAGGGAGTGCATAAGACCGAGCACTACAAGGCTCTTAAGTCCCACCTCGAGGAGTTGGCCCAGTCTGGACATTTGAATGACTTTGTGGAAAAGAAGGTAGAGAGAGTGACTGCCCACAAAGAGGCGAAACCCGACAACGTATTGGAAGATGACGCCGGACACGAATTCGCAGTAATCCATGGAGTATCTGATGTCAAGCAAATCCAGGGTAACTCAGCTCGAATGGAGGTAAAGAAACTGACATCGGTAATGCAAGATTTTCAGATTGATCCAGCAAAATCACAGTCAGGAAAACATTGGCGAGCAGAGGACATCAACTACAAAAAGCATATTATTTTCATGAATGAAGATCTTGTGGGAGTAAGGACCCCACATCATGATGCCTTAGTCATTACACTTAGGATAGCCAACTTTGACATCGACAGGCTGCTCGTCGATCAAGGAAGCTCATCCGAAGTAATGTACATCGACCTGTTCCGGAAATTGAAGTTGAACATCGCCGACCTAAAGGGAACCACTGTCCCTCTGGTCGGCTTCGCTAGGAAGATGACCATGCCTCTGGGCAAGATAATACTGCCAGTGCGCGCTGGAAATGTTTCCAAGATGATCGAATTCTTGGTGGTCGACATCGATTCACCGTATCAAGCCATCCTCGGCAGGGGATGGCTTCATGCAATGAAGTCAGTCTCCTCGACCTACCACCAGAAACTCAAATATGTCACCGAGCGGGGAGTAATGGAGATACATGGCGACCAGGCGATGGAAAGGAAGTGCTTCATAGCGGCCATCCGACCAAAGCCAGAGAAAATAGCCGTTTAAACCAGCGAGAAAGTGGAGGAAGGTGTGATTCCTTCCAAATAGCAATTAAAATATGGAAGGCCTGGAGTGGAAGAGACCAGGCTCCTCCCCTCCGAACGTGTCGTCGAGGACCTGGTAGAAGTGACGGCTAAAGAAGGCAACAACAGCAGAGTCTTCCTGATCGGAACCTCACTCACTGACCAAAAGCAAAAGGATTTGTCAACCTTACTCAGAAGCAACATAGATGTTTTCGCTTGGGAACCTATGAGCTGCCTGGAATCGATCCCAATATGGTCTGCCATCAGTTGCACGTCGATCCCACATTCAAGCCGATAGCGCAGAAGGCACGACGAACTGCTCCCGAGAAGGCCAGAGCAATAGAAAAAGAAGTCGAAAAAATGCTGGATGCAGGGTCCATACGCGAAGTGCAATTCCCCAAATGGTTATCCAACCCAGTGGTAGTTCAGAAAAGCAACGGGAAGTGGAGAGTTTGCATAGACTTCACTGACCTCAACAAAGCCTGCCCCAAGGATAACTTCCCTCTTTCGAAAATAGACCAACTAGTAGACGCCACCGCAGCTCACGAACGAATGAGTTTCCTGGACGCATACTCAGGATATCACCAGATTCCCCTGTATGCCCCGGATCAGGACAAAACGGCGTTTATCACGACGGTTGGTTTATACTGTTACAAGGTCATGCCTTTTGGGCTAAAAAATGCAGGGGCAACCTATCATCGACTAGTTACTAAAATGTTCAAGAATCAAATGGGAGACACAATGGAGGTCTACATCGACGACATGCTCGTCAAGAGAAAGGAGAAGGAAAATCACCTCTCGGACCTGTCAAGTACCTTCAAAATCCTCAGGAAGTATCGAATGAAACTCAACGTGAGCAAGTGTTCCTTCGGTGTCCAATCAGGAAATTTTCTGGGGTATTTGGTCAGCATAGAGGCTAATTCGGACCAGATTGATGCAATCAAAAGAGTGCAACCTCTCGCACATTCCGAGATGTACAGAAGCTCACTGGAATGCTCGCTGCTCTAATTAGTTTCATTTCTAAATCCTCCGAGAGATGCAAGCCCTTCTTCCAATTCTTAAAAGGCAGCAAAACAGTAAAATGGACCCCAGGTTGCTCGTGAGCATTAGACGAGCTCAAGTCCTACCTAAGATCTCCACCACTGCTTGTCATACCACAACAAATGGACTCTTTGTACCTCTACCTCTCTGTATCCAGTCATACTATCAGCTCAATGCTAATGTGTGAAGTTACAGGAATCCAACATCCAGTCTATTACGCGAGAAAAACCTTATTAGATGCCGAGTAGCGCTACCTACCATTGGAAAAGCTCGCATTCTCCCTAGTAATGGCCTCGAGGAAACTGAAGCATTACTTCGAAGCTCATACGATCATCGTCCTTACATCACACCCCCTCAAGGCTGTCCTAAGGAAGGCGGATTTTTCGGGCAGACTGTCTAAATGGTCAGTCGAGCTCGACCGATTTGACATCCAATTTTAACCAAGGACAGCTATCAAGGGTCAAATCCTTGCTGATTTCATAGCTGAATTCACAGGCGAAGAACCCTTCGACCAGCCTAAGCCAACAGAACAGAACAACCAGGCTACAGGGGAAAGATGGAAACTATTCGTTGATGGAGCCTCCAACTCAAAGGGGGCAGGGGTAGGAATTGTTCTCATCACTCCAAAAAATACAGTCCTTGAGCAAGGAATCAGGCTGGGATTTTCAGCCTCCAACAATGAAGCAGAATACGAAGCCTTAATAGCAGGTATCCAAAAGGCACAAACTCTGGGAACAAAGCATTTGCAGGTATTCGGAGATTCGCAACTAGTTTCCAATCAGATGATGGAGACTATAACGCGAAGGATGAGAGAATGGCAGCCTACCTCTCCTTGGTAAAAAACTTAATGACGAGCTTTGAAGAGATCAACATCCAACAGTTTCCCAGGGGGAAAAACAGCCACGCTGACGCCTTAGCAGCCCTAAGCTCGGCAGTTGATTCTAGCCTTAAAAGGATCATCCCTATCGATTTCCTCAGTTGCCCCAACATTTACCCCAACTGCGAGATGACAAAAGCAAAACCAATACACCAATTGGAATCATCCCCCAGCTGGATGGATCCCTTGAAAGACTATTTAAAGAACGGAACGTTCCCAGAGGACAAGAGAACTGCCCACCAAATAAGAGTCAAAGCTGCTCGCTTTCACTTATCCACAGGAGGCGACTTGTATAAAAGATCTTTCTCCGGCCCCTACCTTAGATGCATCCACCCAGGAGATGTCAAGGCCGTGCTTCACGAGCTTCATGAAGGAATCTGTGGAAGTCATGTCGGAGGAAGGTCTCTAGCCTTTCGAGCAATGAAGGAAGGTTATTGGTGGCCATACATGTAAAAGGATTCCGTAGTATATGTCCGCAAATGCCTAAAATGCCAACTTCATGCTCCCATGGTCCACCAACCCGCCAGCGAATTAAAATCCCTGACCAGTCCCTGGCCCTTCGCCCAGTGGGGAATGGACATCGTGGGACCACTGCCCACCGCTGCCGGCAATCGCAAATACCTGTTGGTTGCAACTGGTTACTTTACCAAGTGGATCGAGGAGGAACCACTGGCGAACATCCGAGATGCTGAAGTGATGAGGTTTATATGGAGAAATATAATCACTCGATTCGGAATCCCCAGAACCATCATCACTGACAATGGAACACAGTTCGAGAGTGGCCCTTTTCAGGACTTCTGCGACAAATACGGGATCAGGCACCACTTCAGCTCGGTGGCCTACCCTCAAAGCAACGGACAAGCTGAAGCTTCCAACAAGACAGTGATCGCTGGATTGAAGAAGCGGTTAGAGCGAGCCAAAGGAGCGTGGACAACCGAGCTACCGCATATCCTATGGGCATACCTAATGACTCCTAGGCGAGCCACAGGAGAAACGCCATTCTCACTAGCATATGGTATGGAGGCGGTTATCCCACTAGAAGCAGGATTGCCTACAATGAGATCCGACCTTGTCGAGCAAGGCGAGAACGATCAGGCTTTGCTCGCTGAACTCGACCTGGACGACGAGCGCAGGGAACTTGCCCTAGTAAAACTAGCAAGCTATCAGCAACAACTCGTGAAGCACTACAGCAAAAGGGTCAATCCGAGGAAATTCAAAGTTGGGGACTATGTTCTAAGAAAGGTCCTGGGCAACACAGTGAAGCCATCCAACGGTAAACTGGGCCCGAACTGGGAAGGACCTTATAAGATAATTAGAGACGACCTGCGAGGTGCCTATCATTTGAAAACGATGGAGGGTAGAGAGACACCACGAGCATGGAACGCAGCTAATCTCAAAAAATTCTATTTTTAGGAGTTCTATTGTTAGATCTTTTATTGTACCCATTATGTGAAAGGATAGTTCATTTCTAAATTCAGCAATGAAAATCTCTCAGTTGATCACTCTCTAATTAGTAACAATTATATCTTATTACACATCCCTTCCAAATCACAGGCATAATGGTTGACATAGCAGGGGAACACCCCTCCTCAGGTCATCGTCATGAAGCATGACAAACCTCTTAGCATTGCTCATGGCAATATATGAAGCCCTACAGAGTATTCTTAGGCATCAAACCTACTTTGGTTAAATAAAACCATGATCGGATGAAGACATCCAATACCAGGTGTGTCCTCGCCAATTGCCCTACTTAGGCCTAAGGGAGTGTGATGACACGACCTAAAAGGTAAAGGGAGGGCACAATGGTATTCTTATACTGGACTGGGAGGACACTCACATGACGAAATAAAAAGGATTGTGAAGCTGCAAAAATGTAAAAGGATTGGATGAACACGTTTAGTCGGCAAAATTTCCCAAAACTCGAACTTTTCATTAATCTTTTATATTTACAAACAATGATAGTACATGTTTAGTCGGCGAAGCTCGCCCAAAGCATTTACAATTATTAAAAACAAAATCTTAAGGAGGTGGAAGCCTCCGAGCAAGATAATCAGCAACTTTAACTCTCCTTCCATCATCAGGAGCAGGGGCAAGCTCCTCCACGACCTCATTTGTGTCCAATTCCAATAGTCACCGGGGAATAGCATCAATGGGGATCCATCGATCATCCCGCCTGAATGGATTGGGCATCAGAGTAGAGGATGACATCTCGTGTCGATACCACAGCGTCGAGTTCCTTGGGACCTACAGCTCTTTGAGGGCACTCAACCACCCCCTGATGAAGGAGAGCTCCTCGAACTCTGATAGTCTTGTCGGAGCTTCCAGCCATCCTTGATCATAGCCATCGGACCAAACTTGTCGAGGACCGTTCTTGAACAAATGCCGTAGTCGGGTGACGTCCCTCTGGAGCCCAGCAGCAGTCACATAAGCTCGCCGAACATCACCGCGCAGCTCCTCCATTTCCCTCTCACGCTGTTCCTCAACTTCCCTATTCCTACCTCTGGCACTCCTACCAGCGCGCGGGAGGGGAGCCCGAGCAGATCGCGACGAAGAAGAGCCTTGTAGGACTGCCGAAATGATGCTCGGCGAATGTTCCTTAAGCCTTAGGACTTCCCTCCTCAAGTCTTCATTCTCCTGCTGTAGGAACTCCCCAACCTGGTTAATCTCGGTGGCCTCCAGCAACCTTGCTCTCAGTGCACTAACTTCTTCTTGCACTGAAGCACCGATTTCTTCCATCTCCTGGAGCCTGTCCTTCAACTTGGCCACTAGCTCGGACTGATCCTTATATTTCTGGTTCTTTGACTTAGCAAACCTGCAAAGTCTAGCAAAGGCCTGGAGAACTACAGGGCTTGCATTTGGACCGAGAGTCCTACCTAGTTGGGAGGTAACAGGAATATAGTCATCCACATCAACCAACTACAGATAAAAGAAAGATAAAAAAGAGAAAGGGATCAACGTAAACAAAAGGAGAATCTTATCATTCATTAATAAAGACCGAGTACACCGAGCAGAAAAAAACTTGGGAAATTACAAGCAAAAAGTACAGAAAAGAAAAAATCCTAAGAACAAATCAACTAGCAACCTCAGGATGCCCAGTAGTGGCTGGATGCTTCTCCTTATCACCCGTAGCAGAAGTACCCTCCCCAGCAGGAACTGTATCCGAGGGAAGATCAGCGCCCCCGATGGTTAGAGCAGGAGCTTCTTCATCCACAGTTGGCTTAGGACCCGGGTCATGCTCATCGAACAAGGGAGACTCATCATCCACACCAGCAGCTAGAAGAGCTTTGTTCCTGCCCTTCTTGAAATTCAGACGGCTGATGTAGCCAATCTGAACTTCGACATCGTCATAAGCAGCAGCCCACCTGGAGTTGTATGAGTCCTCTTTAATGGTGGCTGCCTGGGCCTTCTCCGCCTCCATTTGCTCGGCCAGAACTCTGCTCTTCTCTGCAAGGTCCAGCTTGCTCGCACATACCAGATCATAAGCCTTCCTCAGCTCGCCCAGCTCCCTGATCGCATCATCCCTCTCGCGACCGGAGGTGGCAGGAGCCAAATCAGACGAAATCCAAGCAGCATCGACAGCCTTGAAACTGGCCTCGATCTCTTTACCCTTCAGCCTCAGGGCAGAGTTTTCTTGCTCCAGTTCACTATTTTTCTTCACCAGCTCATCGCGTGAGCGATACAGCACAGCGAAGTCGATAACGAACTACAAAAAAAAGAGAGATATAAGAAGAAGAAAGCAAAAGAAGTCAGCAAAACACGAGAAGGAAATAAACCATACCAGAGCGAGCCTCTGACTAGCTTGAAGGGACAGATGCTCCGAACCTATTGCCCTTTGGCGATCAGCCGAGAGGACAGCTCTCTCGAGCAGGGCCGGAGATAGCTGAGGGGAGGTCGCCACAGAAGCTCCCTCAGGCAGAGCAGACACTGGAACTAAGGCTTAGCCGGCCTTCGTCCTTGCCTCAGCTTTCCTCTTCTCCTCCTCCTTCTCGCTCTCTCTCTTCTTCCTCTCATCTACCCTTTTCCTTTCTTCCACCTTCTTCTGCTCCTCCTTCTTTCTCTCCCTCTCCTTCACCTGCTCTTCTTCTCTCTTCTTCCTCTCTTGCTCCTGAGAGGAAGGCCGAGAAAATGTAACCACAACTCCAGAAGCAGTCTTTTGTTTCTTCAACCTTTGTGCAATGAGCACATGGTCGTCGTCGTCATCATCTCTGATCAGGTTTTTCCTTAGAGGCATCTTTTCGCCCGAACTGCTGGTAGTTCTCGACGAGTCTTGAGCTTCAGAATCCTCTTCAGAAGAACTGCTACTGTCAGCACTCCCTATACCCAAATTACTCACATCGCCTGCAGGCTCACTCTCCGAGCTGCTCTCCTCTTCGTCCAACTGGATGGGCTCAGCCGAAATCTCTACGAAAGAGTCAAACTCTGGAACACTATCCACAGGTCATTTTATGAAGCTGGAGCCTGTGTTCTTATACTCGAGCAAAAAAGTAGCAGACCTAGGATGCTCGCCGTCACCTAGAGGCTCCCTAATATTCCAAGATTTCACCAGTTCTGAGATACGAACCTCGCTGAGAGCAGGCTCCAAATTCTTTATCCTCGCTGTGAAAGAAAAAGCAAAGAGAGGTCAGAAAAATCACAAGTCAGCAAAGATTGAAACAAAAATATAACATCTACCTATATATTCTTCCACATAAAAGGGAACAGTGAACCTCTCAGACCTCGACCCTTCAGATTGGGGGGAGAGCTACCAATTCCTAACAAGAAAACCCTCTTGCCAGTAGTCCTTATGGGAATCAAGTAAATTTAATACCAATACCCTATCAGGGCTCCTAGCCTTAAGGTACAGGACACTTGAACTCGTTCGAGAGAAGGAGTAACAAAAGAAGACCTCGGTAAGCCCTAACCTTGTGCCGTACAATTGATTTATCCTATGCACGCCGTTCACTATTTTCCATACGTTGGGCGAACATTGTGCAAGTACAATACTAAAATAGCTAAAGAAATGCAGAAACAGATCATTAGGGGGAAAGGTAAGTCCCCCCTGGGAGAGCAACAAAACATGAATCCAATGTGCATCCTCTATATCCATAACGTTCCTAGGAGGCGAGGCACAAAACTCAATCTCTACCCACTCAGGAATGTTGTAGAATTTTCTAAACTCCGTGACTGACCTATTTCCAATCTTCGCCATTGGAAAATACAAGAAAAACTACAAACCAAAGAGAAAATGCAAAAAGCACGAGAGACTTACAAGACAGAAGATCAGGTCAAATGGCGAAGAAGCAACGATAGTAGAGATCGAAAGCAGAAGGTACAAAGCGTAAGAGTTATCAGAAGATAGAAGATTGCTAGAAAAACTGAAGCGACGAAGAGAAATGTGCCTTATTCCAACAATCCTTCAATTCTAATCATAGCGCACGGATAGCGAAACGGGTGCCGCCAAAGCAACTTCACAGTTTTCAAAGAATCACAAATCAGCCATAATGGCTGATCATTTAAATTCATTGGACCCATAAAAATGACCCAACAAATTTATGGGCAATTGTAGGTACCCAGAATTGGGAACCATGGGCCTGGACGAGTAGCCTAGTTCTGGCGGCCCAAAATCCAGGCCCTCTATCTTTCATATTGACCCGGTCTCTCCCTACGATCCCATGAAGAGAAGTTATAGGGGAGCACAATCCCATGAAGGCAAAGGATAGGGAAGATGGATAATATGAAGGAACCCATCATCTCCACTAACTAGCATACACATGTATAAATTAAACCCTAGGTCCGGGGCAAAGGACAAGTTGTATTCTTTGTACTTATTCTTCAGAATATAGAGAAATAATACTGACTGCACCATCATGGACGTAGGCACATCTTTGCTGAACCACGTACACCTGTTGTTGTGTGATTAGCATTTTACTTATTCTTTCTTGGTTATTACCTCTTTCATATTTATTTGTGTTGCATAATAATTGTCACCACAGTTAAATACAACGAGACTATATCCATTCTTTCTATCTATCCTGTGTCATCACCTTCAAGAGTATCTAATGCAGGTGTCATTAATAATTATTCATTTTAATTTTCATCCACATGAATTGACTATGTACTATAATCAGATTTACTAGTTATATTTAAAAATTTGTTTACGCATGCATACTCTTATTATGGTTATGTTGGTTTTTGTGACTATGATTAGATGTTGAGACTTTTTTGTTGTATGTACTATTTATATATCCATTCTTTTAGTATTTATTGAATATATACATTTAAGGATATTATCATGTCCCAGTATTTATTTTCTTACATCATTATTATATTCTTTACATGTTGAGATTGATATTTAATTATATAAGAAGTTCATTGATCCTAATATTTAGACATGATCAACCTGAATATCATAGTATACTAGTTTTTATAATTTGTATCATATCATGGTCCTAAGAAAGTAGGTTCCATCGATCCATTCTAGTTTTCTGCATAGTGTTCTTTGATATGTCCCTTTATTTCATATTGTTACTTATAACTCACATACAGATATGAAATCAATGTTAATTTTTTCACATGATAACCAGGAGGAGAGCACGTCTTGCGAGAGCGGGGGAGAGATAATCAGATCCATCATCCCTAATTAGGCAGACACCAACAATATTGACGCTTAATGCTGAAGGCTAATACTATTTTGGAACACATGAGTTAGCCGAGCTCATTTGACATTCTGTTGCATTGGGTATGGTGCAAGGTCAGAATGAAAGGCCTTAATAGGTACCATAGCCCATCTCATTCACCTCGACATAGGGGAATGTTAGGGGATCCTACATAAAGAATAATCCACCGATATTTTTTTGGATATTTAGACCCTCTAGTGGTAACCAAGTGGTGTCAGGATATTAATAATCATATTATATTGTTTGACTGGATGGAGGTGTAGAATAAGGTTTTAGTGAATTTTTAGTTCACTAGAGATTCCATTTAGTGGTAGTAGAATGTTATTATGGTGGCGGATCGAGAGAGTTTAACTTTTAGGTAGTTTGTTATGGGGTTTGATGAGAAGTATGTTTCGTACTCTTTTAGGTTAGAGAATAAGTGCAAGGTTGTCTTACGAGGACTAGGTGTGATCAAGAGTTCACAACATTCACTACACCAAAAATGCCAAATTGACACCCTTCAGTTGTCCCAATGCATTTGTTGTCGTGGTCATTGACCATGACAAATCCGTAACAAGTACAGTAGTCACGGCCTTCTCATGGTCAATGATTGTGACGACCTTATAAAGTTATCAGGGTCAAATACCGTGACAGGTCCGTGATAAATTCTTCAGTAAAAAACCCTGCCCCTCCTTTTTCCCCACCGTTTTGGTTTCCCTTACTCTTTCTCTCTCTAAGCGACTGCTCTCTCTCTCTAAGAGATTTCAGGTTTTTTCCTCTCTTTCTCTTTCCTTTGTATATATATGTGTGTGTGTATGTATGTGTGTATATATATGGGTGGTGTGTGTGTGCATGCACATGTGTGTGTGTGTGGTGGGGGGAGGGGCAGGGTGTGGGGCGGGGTGGTGGTGGAGCAGGGAGTATGGGGGTGGTGTGTGTGTGTGTTTACAGGGGTGTGTGTGTGTGGTGGTAGGGGGAGGTGTGCCTGTGTGTGTTGATTAATGTGTAAATACCCAAATATATGTTGTACCCTTAAGTATAAATACCCAAATATAGGTTGATAATTTTGTCACGAAATAGTCATAATAGTAATTGGAATTAGGACTTATAATTATTATTGTTAATTTAATTATGACTTTAATTGGATATAAATAAGTTAGGAGCCTTTATTAATTGTTGGTTTCGAATTAGTAAGTAATTAGTTTCAATTTATGTTTAGGATTTTTAGTAATTGTACATATTATATGTTGTTGTTTTGGAATTAAGAATTAAGTTGTTAAACATTAATATTACACCGTGACAGTTGAAATGCACAAATTGATTAATAAAATATAGCTTTAATTGTAACTTTAATTATATATCTTTAATTTTATAGCTTTAATAATGATATATTTATAAGGTGTGATGAAATGAATTAATTGAGTAGATGAATTAGAAGGAGTATATGATACACAATTATTGGTTTGTTATTGTTGGTTTGTTGATGCTGTTCTTGTTGGATTATAGTGGACCGATGTTGGGTTGGTTAATTTTTGAAGTGGCATGACCACTGGATTATTGTCCAAATTGGGGGGGGGGGGGTCAACTTTTTTCTAAAATGAATTTGTGTTACGAATAATACATTATTAATTCATATATATAGTATATTTCAATAGCCCTTAGACCCGTTCGAGAGTCATTACCCATTGTTGATACCAAATTTAATATGCTGACTTGGACCAACCATATGAAGACACGTGGCTATCTACATGGAAACAACAAGCACTTCCGAAATGATCATACGCTCCGAGGAACTCTAATGCTCCGAGGAACAAGGCCTCTCCAAGGAACAAGGCCTCTCCGAGGAACTCTAATGCTCCGAGGAACAAGACCTCTCCGAAGAGGTCATTAGCACCGAGAAGCTCAGGCGGTTCGAGCTACTCAGGCGGTCCGAGCTGCGTCTCGAACAAAGCATTAATAGCTGGATAACCAACAGTTCAACTGGTTCATTAAATGCTTATCATTCAGACGCACACGCAAAGAGGGCATTAAATGTATTACCCTTTCATACGTATATCATTAAATGTATTACCCTTTCACATGACAGCCTCAGGGCTATAAATACATTGTACAATCCTCATTGTAGAGACCAGATTCTGAATCCAAATCTTGGGATCCAGAACGCAATTTCTTGTAATCGAGAATTTCCAAACACTCAGCAATAAAATAACAGTGGACGTAGGCCATTCATATAAGGCTGAACCACTTTAAAAATCTTTTGTCTCATTTATTTATCTGTGATTGAATAATTAGAGTGATATAATTTTTTACATCAACACCCATGTAATGAGATCTCTCGAATTGTCTTCCGCTTGGACAGTTTTGGACTGCATAATTTCTGTGTAATAATATTCTTACTAGACTAAACTTGATTCTTTTGGAGGAAGTTCTGCAGTCGTATCCTAATGTTCTCTGGGTATATACTAGAATGACAAGTGTGAGTGCTATTTCAATTGATAAATTGAAATAACACTCGCACTTGCGAATCTACGCCATGTACTTGGAGAACTATGGGGATATGCTGCCAAATTTTTCTCAAATCATAACATTGTAAATGAGCTATTAAGTATATTACAGAAATATAGGGTCTTGAATGGTATAGGAACACTCACCCTTTAGAGGAGATGGAGGAAATAGGAATTAAATATTATAAATTGAATTTGAATTTGAAATTTAAAAATTGAATATAAATAAGACTTAATTAAATGAAACATACTATAAATCTAAGTTTTGTTTATACTAATCCATGAATATACGCTTCTTACCTTTAATAGGTGATTGTTTGTAGTAGCTGTGATAGGATATCCTAAATACAAAGAGTGGATGGGTGAGACAAATAGAATGGGGGATGTGTTTCGCAGAGGTGCTAATGAATTTGTGAAATATGCAAAGAGATGTCATAACGATGAAGAGTTTCCACGTCCGTGTACTAGATGTGAGAATGGTATGGTGTTTGAGTGGAAAACAGTTGAACTACATTTGTTAAGATGGGTTATGTAAGATAATTATCGATTTTGGAGTTTTCACAGGGAATTGAAAGTTTCTTTTGTCCCCGAGCAACCTTCACAACAACCTTCAATAAGTAAGATAGATGTAGAAGGGGATGACATAGATCATAATATGTTAGAGGATTTAGTTGATGATGCGTACGACGTTCATGAAGTGGAAGAAAATGAGGTCACAGACGATGTAAAAGGTTCATGTGGTCATGAAGATATCAAGAAAATTTAAGGCGACCCAACCATTATACTCTAGTTGTGAGAAAGATCAAACAACTTTACATGCCATGGTTAGTTTGCATAGTTTTAAGATCCAATACGATTTGTCTGGCAATAGCATGATAAGAATTATGAATTGGGTGAAAGGCTTGCTACCCAATGTGGCTAAACATAGATATAGAATGAATGGGTGTGAACTACAATAAATGAATCACAACTTAGACACATTGAAATGATCGCGAAACTCTAATTAATAGCTAAATTTCGTCAAACTAAGTTTTAGTCATATGTGACAATTAATATATTGAGCTTAATGAATTAAACAAACATCATGCACACAAATATGAAATTTTGATGATACAATAGCGTCATGACACAATTTTTCAAGATTAGCATTCATGGTGCAAACCCGTTGATATTTCCATCCAAACTGCCTAATAAATAATAATAATTCTTTTATTTTCTAGTGAGGTGATCAAACTAAATTATTTGGCCCCTTTTTGGCATATTATCTTTTTGTCGCCTTCATTTTTTCTTGGGCTCTTTTAAACGATGGATTTCACAATGAGATTATTTCCCGTGTACACTCATAATTTTTTTAATTTCAAGCAATATCTATCCTCACGGGCAACAGTTCTTAGATGCAAACCTCCTCCTAAGTCTAATTCCACATAGATGACAAAATTGAGAGGAGAACGTCTCAACAAACTCAAATTTACATAAGAAGTAAAATATTTATGTAAGCTCGTGCAAATGTGTACGATGGAATATATACAAAGTCAAATCCAAATGCAAATCGACTTTGAAACAACCCCATTAATCAATGGTTAAGATCATTCTAAGCATCTATAATTATGACCAAATTTCGAGCCACGTGGATAATGAAATGATAGAGATCCAAGCACACGAATATGCCACATCAAACATGTAAACTCATGACACAAATATAAATCGAAAATCTTTTTTCGTTTTTCAGAAATATTTTTGACTCAAAAATAAAATGTTTTTGTATTTTCTCAAAATTATATAAAACCAAAAATCTTTTTGTATTTTTCTCATGAGACTGAAATAAAGAAAAATATAATACAAATAGACAAACATGTCATAATACTAGAAAGATATATATATCATGAAGCAAAGACTAGCATATCACAAACATGTCTATTACAATCATCCTTTAGATTTAGCATGGGAAGAATCAAGTGCAACCAAATGAGAGTCATGAAGTTTAATTCCTAAAGCCACTAAAACCGATTTCCTAACCTAGGTAGGTGTGTAACGATGCATGGGGGTTTTGGGAACCGAAATGACTTATTATTAAACTTTCCAAGAGCATTTTTAAGGTCGAAGAAATAACATTTAAGGCCGCCCTTCCTACCACAATGAGTGCAAGTGTAAACACGACGAGGAATCTGACCTAAATGTGAGAAACACGATCATTGAAGCCTATACCACACTATTAGTATTGACTTTAGTAATGGGAGAAGCACGATCATTGAAGCATATACCACAACTATCATCCTTGATTTGTCCAATGCCTAAAATTGTGTCCAACTTTCTTGACCTAGCCTCCAAATTAATCTTCACCCTACTCGAGTCTCTCAATATCTCCCCAATCTCACTAATCCTAGACTCAAGGAAATGTCCGAATTCCTTAAACGCTAGAATCTCCTTCTTCATAGCCTCCATCAAACCATGAAGACTATCTCTCTAATTCTCAATGTACCTTAGTTTCTATCGAAGAGTCTTCTCTCGTGCCCTAAGATCATAAAGCAATGCATCATTATTTTCTATGGAACACTCTCTCAACTTATGTTACAACTTCAAGTTAGACTTCTTCACACTACACCAAAAAGTCCAAATTGCCACCCTTCAATCGGCCACCCTTGTCAAGGTCAATGACCGTGAAAAAAAACATGAATTTTTTTTATCACAGTCATTGACCATAACAAGTCCGTGACAAGGTATTGTCATGGTCATTGGCCGTGACAATATTAAAAACCTATCACGGTCAAAGATCGTGACAGGTCCGTGATAACTTTTTCAGTAAAATAAACCCTTCCCTTTTTTCCCACCGTTTTGTTTCCCCTATTTTCTCTCTCTCTCTACGACATTTCTCTCTCTCTCTCTCTCTTTCTCCTTCCTTTGTGTGTATATGAATGTCACACCCCGCATAATTTTGGCGTCGGTCGCCACCAAAACTAAGCCGGGCGTGAGCTAAATAAATACCATTCTTAGCATGAGACAGATATGAGACATAAATAAATTAGTCCATAAGATACAAAATTGAGTCAATCTCAAATGATCACAAATAACTAAGCGATAAAAGATCCATCACATGCTAACCCCAAAAAAATCCAATCTCCAATAATGATTTAATAAAATCTAAATAATCCCAACAGAAATCCTCTAAACAACTTTGGAACCGAATGGACCAAAAAAAAAAATCCAATGAAGTCTCATAATACGACTGGAAATGAAAGTCTAAACTAAACTATTCCATAAAGTAAATAACTCCAGCTGCACCTCCAATGATAACTCCGATAAACTTATGCAGCTTCTCCAAATTAGATCCTAAAAAAGATTAGTCAACGCATGGGTCAGAGCCAAAGCTCTGAGCAAGAATACACACTACTCCCCTCAAATAGGATCCTTGAATCCAGAGAGTAGCATTATACGCAATAAATATCACAATAGAATATTTTAAATTAAGCGGAATAATTTAAACTCGATAAAAATAAACCACTAACTACCCGCAAAAATCCCCATTTATAAAGGCACACCAATATGAGTTTAAATTCCCATGTCCCACGATCTTAATTTAATTAAATTAACCAACTTTTATTACAGTTATCACTTTTTATTAAAGTGTCACACTTACCCTTGTCAATCGTCCTCTGACCCGTTTACCGTCGGCCCCGACACATGACAAGGTTCCCCTTGTCAATCGTCATTTGACCCGTTTAACTGTCGGCCCCGACACATGACAAGGTTCCACACACGACACGACATAAATCGTCCTCTGACCCGTTTAAATTGTCGGCCCCGAAACATTATGTCGTCACAAATTTTAATATCCGTTTTTATCTTAGGCATTAATTCTCAATTTCTCAATTTATAATCACCCCACCCTTTTAATCGATGTGAGATCCTCAAAATACCCCTTAGTCCCATAACTAAGGGTCCCCAAGTTATCAATACGTCTTAACCTATTTATAGGATGAATTTATAACTCAAAATTTCGACCTAGTCTCATGCTTAGGCTAGCGTAACGATGATAAAGTATCAGCCCACCCCCAAGATGATAAAAATGCGATAATCTACCCTCACTAGTCCCATACCTAGAAGGCGTAAATCATCAAAAGGCATACCCACTAGTCCCATACCTAGAGGCATTCTAAAATATAGGGAGAGCAATAATACCCAATAACCCGTCGTCACAAAGGCAACATCATAATACCAACAAGTCACACAAACAAGCATAATTAATCCATATATAAAACTACGCATGATAGTCCAATTCAATTAAATCTTTAATTTAATTATCACAACGTCAATAATATCCAAATAATCTCATTTAATTATTTTAAATTAAATATACCAAGTTTTCATCATATATATATCAAAACCCAAATTTTATTATCTCTACATGTATTACATGAGTTGTACACACCCAAAAATCTTTTATTTTAAAGCTACGGTTTTTCTACATGCAACCTACACCAATAAAACCCAAAATCACTCATGAATCCTACATACCCAAAGGGTTATGAATATTATTCAGATTAAAAGATTTTATAAAAAACATCCCCATAATTAGTATCCACTTTTTCCAATTAAGTTACTAATTATTTTTAAGAAAACATGTAATTAAATGTTTAGGCGACACTTAAAATGCATAATACTAAAGGAAAAGAATAGAGTATTCATGCCTGTGAAGATCGTGTTGAAAATCTGGATCCCTCTCGAAAAATTAGCAAAAGAGTGTTCTTGAACGATCTTGATTAAACCCCAATTAAGCCTTAAAAAACTTGTGCCAAAAACTTGATTTTGTTGTAGGTTGATGATTATGAGTGAGAGGAAAAATATTTGGAAGTGTTCTCTGGTGAAAAACTGGAGAAAAAGTGATTATGAGAAGTCCCCCTACGGATTAACAAGGTTATATAGTGATTAGGAGTCCTAATCCTACACAAACTCTAAAAACAGCTCACAGCGCACCTTTTCTGGGAGGGTCGATCGATCTACCCCCAGGGGTCGATCGATCGATCACCCCGAAAAACTGACAGTTCGCCTAAAAAATGCCTATAAGGCAAAATATTGTAAAATCAATATAAAATCCGATTTTAATTCCGCTTGAAGTTTTATTCTTCTAAAATCATAACCAACATATGTAGCCAATAAAAATTATTAAATTCAAAAAAAAATTTCTCAAAAATTCCAATTAATTAATTAAAATAATTAATAAAAACACGGGGTGTTACATACTTCCCCACTAGCAAAGAATTTCGTCCTCAAAATTAGACAAAGCATACACATCAACACGTAAATCTTGCAAAAAGAAAATATGGCTCATATATGCCTACCCGTAGAATGCCATAATTGGGCGCCCATACACCCAATCCTATGCACACCTACCCCACGAACAACAAAATAATATATATATTTCCTATATGCATATGCATAACTATGAAAATAACGGCGTACCACACGCTCTCACAAATCCCCCACTCGATCCTATATCCGAAAGTCATCAAAATTCTAACTTCCTCAAATTAAATCTCAACATCAAAAATCGATACATACGGTACCTAACATCTGTACTAAAATCTCCAAAATAATTATCATCTCCAAAATCCATTCTAAGGATCCTCCCATCAAGCTTACTAATTCTAAAATCAATGTCTACAATGTCCTTAACTCAAAACTTCACATCTCCAAGAAACACATCTAACACGTATGCTAGAACATCTACCTTAAGAAGTACGAATCAACAAAGGGAATCAAAGATCGGCAACGCGGGAACTAAACGAACTCATAACCTACGAGACCTAAGACCATGCTCTGATACCATCTGTCACACCCCGCCAAATTCTAGCGTCGGCCGCCACCAAAACTAAGTCGGGCGTGAGCTAAATAAATGCCATTCTTAGCATGAGATAGATATGAGACATAAATAAATTAGTCCATAAGATACAAAATTGAGTCAATCTCAAATGATCACAAATAACTAAGCCATAAAAGATCCATCACATGCTAACTCCAAAAAAATCCAATCTCTAATAATGATTAAATAAAATCTGAATAATCCCAAAAAAAATACTCTAAACAACTTTGGAACCGAATGGCCTAAAAAAAGAAAACCCCAATGAATTCTCATAATACGACTAGAAAAGAAAGTCTAAACTAAACTATGCCATAAAGTAAATAACTCCAGCTGCACCTCCAATGATAACTCCGATAAACTTATGCATCTTAATCAAATTAAATCCTGAAAAAGATAGTCAACGTATGGGTCAGAGCCAAAGCTCTGAGCAAGAATACACACTACTCCCCTCAAATAGGATCCTTGAATCCAGAGAGTAGCATTATACGCAATAAATATCACAATAGAATATTTTAAATTAAACGGAATAATTTAAACTCGATAAAAATAAACCACTAACTACCCGCAAAAATCCCCATTTATAAAGGCACACCAATATGAGTTTAAATTCCCATGTCCCACGATCTTAATTAAATTAAATTAACCAACTTTTATTACAGTTCTCACTTTTTATTAAAGTGTCACACTTACCCTTGTCAATCGTCCTCTGACCCGTTTACCGTCGGCCCCGACACATGACAAGGTTCCCCTTGTCATTCGTCCTTTGACCCGTTTAACTGTCGGCCCCGACACATGACAAGGTTCCACACACGACACGACATAAATTGTCCTCTGACCCGTTTAAATTGTCGGCCCCGAAACATTATGTCGTCACAAATTTTAATATCCGTTTTTATCTTAGGCATTAATTCTCAATTTCTCAATTTATAATCACCCCACCCTTTTAATCGATGTGAGATCCTCAAAATACTCCTTAGTCCCATAACTAAGGGTCCCCAAGTTATCAATACGTCTTAACCTATTTATAGGATGAATTTATAACTCAAAATTTCGACCTAGTCTCATGCTTAGGCTAGCGTAACGATGATAAAGTATCAGCCCACCCCCAAGATGATAAAAATGAGATAATCTACCCTCACTAGTCCCATACCTAGAAGGCGTAAATCATCAAAAGGCATACCCACTAGTCCCATACCTAGAGGCATTCTAAAATATAGGGAGAGCAATAATACCCAATAACCCGTCGTCATAAAGGCAACATCATAATACCAACAAGTCACACAAACAAGCATAATTAATCCATATATAAAACTACGCATGATAGTCCAATTTAATTAAATCTTTAATTTAATTATCACAACGTCAATAATATCCAAATAATCTCATTTAATTATTTTAAATTAAATATACCAAGTTTTCATCATATATATATCAAAACCAAAATTTTATTATCTCTACATGTATTACATGAGTTGTACGCACCCAAAAAGCGTTTATTTTAAAGCTAGGGTTTTTCTACATGCAACCTACACCAATAAAACCCAAAATCACTCATGAATCCTACATACTCAAAGGGTTATGAATATTATTCAGATTAAAAGATTTTATAAAAAACAGCGCCATAATTAGTATCCACTTTTTCTAATTAAGTTACTAATTATTTTTAAGAAAACATGTAATTAAGTGTTTAGGCGACACTTAAAATGCATAATACTAAAGGAAAAGAATAGAGTATTCATGCCTGTGAAGATCGTGTTGAAAATCTGATTAGAAATTTGGATTCCTCTCGAAAAATTAGCAAAAGAGTGTTCTTGAACGATCTTGATTAAACCCCAATTAATCCTTCAAAAACTTGATTTTGTTGAAGGTTGATGATTATGAGTGAGAGGGAAAATATTTGGAAGTGTTCTCTGGTGAAAAACTGGAGAAAAAGTAATTATGAGAAGTACCCCTACAGATTAACAAGGTTATATAGTGATTAGAAGTCCTAATCCTACACAAACTCTAAAAACAGCTCACAACGCACATTTTCTGGGAGGGTCGATAGATCACCCCGAAAAACTGACAGTTCGCCTAAAAAAATGCCTATAACGCAAAATATTGTAAAATCAATATAAAATCCGTTTTAACTCCGATTTTAATTCCGCTTGAAGTTTTATTCTTCTAAAATCATAACCAACATATTTAGGCAATAAAAATTATTATATTCAAAATTTTATTTTTCTCAAAAATTCCAATTAATTAATTAAAATAATAAATAAAAACACGGGGTGTTACAATTAATATGTGTGTATGTGTATGTGTGTGGGTGGTGTGCTGCGTGTGTGGGTGTGTGTGTTGCATGTGTGTGGGATGTGTGTGGGTGTGTGAGGGTGGGGGCGGTATGGGTGGGGGTGGGGGAAGTGTGGGTGGGTGTGGGTGTGCATGTGTGGGTGAGGGGGTGAAGGGGGAAATAGAGGTGGGGGAAGTGTGTGTGGGGTGGGGTGGGCTGGGGTGGAGGGGGATGGGATATCCTACATACAAAGAGTGGATGGGTGAGACAAATAGATTGAGGAATGTGTTTTACAGAGGTGCTAATGAATTTGTGAAATACACAATGAGATGTCATAATGATGAAGAGTTTCCATGTCTGTGTGCTAGGTGTGAGAATTTTAAGGTGTTTGAGTGGAAAAAAGTTGAACTACATTTGTTAAGATGGGTTACGTAAGATAATTATCGATTTTGAAGTTTTCACGAGGAATTGAAAGTTCCTTTTGTGCCCGAGCAACCTTCACAACAACCTTCAACAAGTAGGATAGATGTAGACGGGGATGACGTAGATAATAATATGTTAGAGAATTTAGTTGATGACGCTTACGGAGTTCATGGAGTGGGAGAGAATGACATCACTGAAGATGTTCAAGGTTCAGGTGCTCATAAAGATATTAGGATAAATCTTGACGATGACTACCAAAGTGCTATGAGAAAGATCAAACAACTTTACATGCCATGGTTACTTTGCATAGTTTGAACACCCAATACTGTTTGTCTGGAAATAGTGCGACACGAATTATGAATTGGGTGTAGGGCTTTCTACCTAAGAAGAATATGCTTCCAAGTAGATATCTTGTTATGAAGAACATTTTCAAAGGTTTTGGAATGAAGTATACATCAATTGATGCTTGTGTGTCTGACTGCATATTATACCGAAAGGAGTATGAAAATATCGATAGGTGTCCGGTATGCGATGAACCTAGATATGTCCAATCTACTAGCAAGGAAGGAACAAGCTCAAAAGTGCCTCCCAAAGTGTTGAAATATTTTTCCGTTGGTCCTAGATTAAATCATTTTTTCATAATACCATGGATACCGGAGTCAATGACTTGGCTGTAATACCCCGTGATTTTTATGACTATTAAAATTGGTTTTATTTTAAATTAATGGATTAATTGAATTTTCTTATAAATTAATTTACTTGGGTTTTATCCTAACTATGGATATTAAAATGAATGATTCTAGATATTACATAAAGATATTTAGGTAATATATGAATGTGATGTTATTGACATGGCTGTGTGATATTAATTCAGTAATTTGAATTTTTAGTTGGACGCGGTATGGGACGTGTCGGGACTAATTTGTTAAATTAAAAAAGGAAACATATTTTTACATCAACCTTATAGTCATTTAGAGTGCGTCGTTGCATCCAGAAGGGTTGAAATAGTCAGAATAGTCTATTTGGATGTTAGTTTTGGGTCTCGGGTCATTTGGAAATGAAAAGACAACCCAAAAGGGCATTTTGGTCATTTTTATAAGGGGATGAATAGTGATTTCGGATTTTGTCTTATAATAAGTATTTGGAGATTAGTTATACATGGGTTAATTCATCTCTTCTACAAAACATTGAGAGGTCATCTTCTTGAGAGAGTGAAGGTTGCTTGGAAGAAGAGAAGTTTGCTTGGGAAGGAGGATAACCAAAGGCCAAAGGTCACCACCACCAACCACTGCCAGAAGTTGGCCGGAGAAGGGGAGAACCACCAGTGATATACAACCCCAAAGAATCAGACCTTCATTAGAGGAAAGTATTTGATGATTGCCATCTAAGTTTGTATATTGTCCATGTTAGGATAGTTATAAAAAGATGAGATTTTACATGTTTGGAAGATAAAGATAGAGTTGTTAATGGATTTCTGGAAAATTAAAATATATAGGAATCAAACTCATGCTGTAGGTAGATAGTAATCCACGAAATAATCATAAATCTGTTGAAGAAATTCTGAGAATCAACGGTGTGTTCTTGAAGATATCATGTATATAATTTTCTGGAAAAAAGAGGATAAACATATGCTTTTAATTCAAACTCTTGATGATTCTAGGATGTTTAGAGCATTAGAAATCATTCACATATGTTGCTATATCATGTAGTAAGGTTTATAAGGAATTTGGGCAGTTAATATGAAAGTTTGAATGATCAAAAGTGATGAAACCCGTAGTAGAAGAAATGCCGAAAACTGGGTTGTTACCTGGGCGATCGATTGATCGACCCCCTGCCTTCGATCTATCGACCTCCCCCGAATTTATGAAGTTGTTTATTTTTAATGCTTGTTCTTATCCCAAACCTTTTGTAAATATTTGGTGATTATTAATTGGATATTATGGTACTTTGGTAAGATCAGCAAGCCCTAGATAAGAATTGAATTAATGTGATTGGGATTTAATTGATTAGAATTATGATAATTAAATTGAAAGACATTTCGGTTGATACATTCATGTGTTGGATTCTAATTTGTATGCATAAGGATTAAGGATAGGTCCAGTAGGGGTAACTTAATAAACCACCCGGGTATCCTTAAGTTTACAAGAGGGTTTAATCATATGTATTAGAGGATGTGTTTATGAGAGATTAGCAACTATCGGTTATAACCCTAATTAAAGGGGAGTTTAATTCGTAGTCATTCGGGAAATAAGATGATATGGACCAGTAGGATATTAGTGATTTCTTACTGAATAAATACATTGGGGAAAAACCTATTTAAACCATGAGTAATGAGGGAGACTCGGGGATAATTATATTAATGAAGTAAAGGCATAATATTTTAATACGTAGGATTTGAGAGATATAATGCTACATATGGGAACGATCTTAGGGTAATATGAGTACCTTGTTGATATTATATTATAGGTAGATGATAATGCCTATTTGGTTTTGATATGCCCCAAGTGTAACCTCGGCCTAGAGACACCAACCTCGGCCTAGAGACACCAACCTCGGCGAGATCATGGCAGACGTTGGGCGAGTCTTGGGCACGCGATATCACCCCTCGGCCATATCAAGGTTGGCCCAGACCGACACTACTATGAGCCTCTCCAAGGTACATCACAAGGATCGGCAGCATTCTCGTATACCTTGGAATGGCAACCTCGGCCAGATGTAGGCCGAGCTCATAGGCAGCCACCAGCAACCTCATCAAGCCACCAGTTCAACCTCATCTCAGGCCGACCTTGCCCATTGTCTCGGCCAGGATTAGGCCGAGACCTCCATGGAATCCTCGAACTGAACAGGTATCAAGACTCACCAACCTCGGCCTCACCAAGGCCGAGGTCGTACCCCAGACGCGATAGCCGAGCACCTGCTGACATTTGGATAAGGACACGTGGACACAAATCAGTTATAACAAGATTATTCCCCACACTTGGGGAGAATATTGCATCATCATTTTCTACATGTGACAGTGACAGATGTCACTCCCATATTGGTGAGGTATCCACACACATGCTCATTGCATGCATGGATGGTACATTACACCCCCTAGGTACTATATATAGAGGTCATCCTCTACCTTGCAAAAGGATCCTAGATATTCAACCCTAGCTGAAACTCTGTCTAGATACACAGGAGAGAGAGAAAGCTTGAGAGATTGTATCCATGGCCATTAGTGCCTTATTGCAGTGACATTACACACACATAGTGGACATAGGCCAATCTAGGCTGAACCACTTATATCCTGGTGTACTCTCCCCTTGTCCTCATCTCATTCTCTTACCATTTACATACTATGCTGCCATTGTTGTCCTTAGATTGAGCTTGAAAACACCTTACCTGGTGGTGCTGATTCCGGAAACATCATTTTGGCGCCGTCTGTGGGAAGAGAGAAGCTATCTCTTCCTTTTTTTTCTGCTTAACCTCACCGGAGATTCTGG
Source organism: Sambucus nigra (assembly GCA_949130495.1). Classification (NCBI taxonomy): domain Eukaryota; kingdom Viridiplantae; phylum Streptophyta; class Magnoliopsida; order Dipsacales; family Adoxaceae; genus Sambucus; species Sambucus nigra. The sequence continues at coordinate 332,948,542 of OX422208.1, forward strand.
TGGTGAACTAGGCCTCCCCCTAGCGCGGAGCTGTTTCACCATTGAAAAAGGTCTTGTGAGGTACTAAGCTCATCTTCTACTTAAGCTCTATAGTGTTAACATATGGCACCAGACTTACCACCGCCTCTTACGCCGCCTGGGGGTAAAGGGCCTAGTTCCAGTCAGGCGCCCCCAATCCAAAATGGCGGAGGTAGCTGCAGCCTTAAGGTCCTTAGCTGCAACGCAACAAGCTATGCAGGAGCAATTTGCATAGCTCAGCCAAACCATGATGAGGCCACCTGGAGTCTCATCGGATATGATCACTCCGGCGGCTGTTCAGCCTCATCCTGACGCCAGGGGACCACCTCAGGCACCAATGAAGGACCAGCCTGCACCCCAACGGAGAAGGGACGTTGCTGACCCTAGGCGCTTGTGCTTGGGGAGGCAAGCAAACCCTTGCCCAGAGGACAGGTATGACGATCTAGAGGCGGAAAAAGCCCCGGAAGACTGCTGGGAGCCGTATGAGGTGTCAAATAACACTGTACGGCCTCTTAGGCAAAGTCAAGGTTGTGTCGGCCGAAGAGGTGAAGAGGCCCAGCAAAGAGGGTCAGCCTTTGATAGGTTAAGCAGAGGGTCGGCCTTTGAGATACTGGGCCCGATGAATGACCTAAGACAGAGACTTTCGAGATCAAGGAGCGCAGCAGGCTCTCAGAGAGGGAACAGGAAGGGTCGGCCAGACCAAGGCCGACACTGTGAAAGAAGAGGCAGGGAACAGGAAGAGGTCAACAGCCAAAGTGTCGTGGTAGGGGAACCCTCGGTCCATCCCAGGGAGGTGGCAGGCGATAACCTCGGCCAAGTTAATGACAGAAGACTATGGAATAATTCTATCCAATGCCTTGAGGAGAAGATAGGAGACATCATTAAAAGCAGGGACCCATTACAAAGGGGTTACTCAGAGGGTTCACCATTTGGGGCTAGGATAGTGGGGTTCCCAACCCCATCTAAGTTCAAGCCTCCTATAGTGTCTCCCAAGTATGATGGCAGCACTAACCCTGTACATCATATCGAGATGTACCAGTCAGTAGCAGACATTTACTCAATACCTAATGAGATGAAGTGTAGGTCCTTCTCGGGGACCTTGACAGGGGCAGCACACAGTTGGTTCACCTCCCTTCCGAAGAACTCAATTGAGAACTTCAAAGTCTTGGCTGAGCGATTCATCCACAACTTCTTCTTTGGGGTGAGGCCTCAAAAGAAGACTACCCACCTACTGTATGTCAAGCAGGCTAAGGGTGAGAGCCTAAGAGACTACATATAAAGATTCAATAAAGAAAAGTTGGAGGTCGAAGATTATGAAGAGAACATAGCCATGACCGCTCTTATAGGAGGTCTCCAGAAGGGGAAGCTATTGTGGAAACTGGCGGAAGAGCCCCCTAGGTCTATGGCGGAGCTGCTGGCAACCGCAGGGAAAGTCATGAATGAGGAAGAGGCAATGGCCGCCAAGTATGAGGATGAGAACCGCGGTGCTAGTGGAAATTCCCAAGGCAAGAAAGATGGGAAGAAGAGATCGGGTGATGACAAGTTCGCTCACTATGATCCTCTGACTGTGAGCTGTGAGCACATCCTCAATGAGATTAAGAATGACAGGGGTCTGAGATGGCCAGAGAAGCTAAAAGCCCCACCACATAAGAGGAACAAAAACCTATGGTGTGAGTTCCACCAAGATTATGGTCACGTCACAGATAGATGCTTCGCTTTGAAGGATGAGATTGAGAAGATGTTAAAATCTGGGAAATTGAGAAAATATGTAGACGGTAAGGCTCCTAAGAGTGGAAGAGATGACCATAAGAAAAGGAGGGATGACAGATGCCTTGACAACGTCCCAGCCCAAAGAAACGATGATTCAGAAGGTGATGATGAAGATGATCTGGATCACCCAACAAAGGATGATAACACTCCGGTGAAGAGGGTTGGTATGATCTCTTTCGATGTTGGCACAATATGCAGAGGATTTACAGGTGGTGGATCTGAAGTAGCTGATAGGAAGGTTCATGTAGCCGAGGCCAAATCAGTGGCCAAGCTTGAAGTTGTGAATCCAACGTCTTTCGATACAGTACAGAAGAGGAAGAAAGTAGACATGAACACCCTCGTAGTTGGGTACTCCAGACTTGACTTCAGAGGTATCTTAGCCCCCCATGATGACCCTTTAGTCATAACAAAAAGGGTGCATGGATATGAGGTGCAGAGGATCCTCGTGGATGTGGGGAGTTTGGCAGATGTGATGTTTTGGCCTTGCTTCAAGAGCTTAGGCCTTAGTAGAGAAAGACTGGTCCCCTATCACCACCCCCTGATAGGCTTCAGTGGTGAAAAGGTTCACCCCTTGGGAATGTATGAGATGGACGTACGGATGGGTGACGAATGGCCTCAGAGGTTGACCAGGAGGATTGATTTCTTCGTGATGGACGAGAGTGTCTTATCAGCCTAGAACCTCATCATAGGAAGGGTGGCCCTTAGGGAGTTCGAGGCTGTGCCGTCAACGGTCCATCAGATGCTAAAATTCTCGACTCCTTATGGAGTAGGGGAAGTGCAAGGTGACCAGACCACAGCGCGAGAATGTTACTTCAACTCGACTGAAGAGAGAGAAGCCCATAAGAGAGCAACCACCACTTATAACATTGACACTCTTGACCCAAGAGATGAAACAAAGTTGAAGAAGGGAGAGGCCGCAGAAGAGGTAGAATCCATCGTCCTCAATGAGGACGAGTCAGAAAAAACCGTCCAGGTCGGTAAGGCCCTAGATCCAGGAACCAAGGAAGAGCTGATAAACTTCTTTAGGAGGAGACAGAGTCTCTTCGCATGGAGTCACGCAGACATGCCTGGCATCGACCCTGAGGTGATGGGCCACAAGCTCAACGTGACCAGAGATGCCAAGCCGATCAAGCAGAGATGAAAAGTCTACTCCAGGGAAAAATACGATGTCATCCGAGAAGAGGTCAAAAAGTTAGAAGAGGCCGAGTTCATAAGAGAGGTTACCTACCCGGAGTGGCTCTCAAATGCAGTCATCGTGCCTAAGGCCAATGGGAAGTGGCAAATGTGTGTGGATTTCACTGACCTGAACAGATCTTGCCCAAAAGACAGATACCCCTTACTTCGGATAAATCAGATGGTGGATGCTACAGCAGGACATGAGCTCATGAGCTTCATGGATGCGTATTCAGGCTATAACCAAATCTTCATGGATGCCGAAGACTCAGAGAAGACAACTTGCATTACAAATAAAGGGGCGTACTGCTACAAAGTGATGCCCTTCGGTCTGAAAAATGCAGGGGCAACATACCAACGTCTTGTCAATAAGATGTTCGAAGAGAAAATAGGTAAGACCATGGAGGTGTATATAGACGATATGCTAACAAAGACCTTGAAAGCTTGTACTCACGTAGCGGACCTTGAGAAGACCTTCGATGTTATGGACTCATATAGAATGAAACTCAACCCAGCAAAGTGTGTCTTCGGAGTAGGAGCTGGGAAGTTCCTGGGATTCATCTTTAACCAGAGAGGAATTGAAGCGAACCCTGAGAAAATCAAGGCATTACTCGACATGAAGACTCCTAGGAGTATCAAGGATGTTCAAAGACTCACGGGAAGAGTGGATGCCCTTAACAGGTTTGTTTCTAGGGAAACAAACAAGTGTCTCCCATTCTTTAAAGTTCTAAGAAAGGCCTTCCAATGGGACGAAGAGTGTGAAAAAGCCTTCAACCAACTCAAGTCCTACTTCGGGTCTCCCTTATTTCTGTCTCGGCCCATCGCAGGAGAAATGTTGTTTGTATATCTGGCAGTCTCTGAATCAGCCATCAGCGCGGCCATCATACGGGAAGAGGATGGGATCCAAAGGCCTGTATACTTCAACAGTAAGGCCCTTCAAGGGTCTGAACAAAATTATCCCCACATGGAAAAGTTGGCTTATGCCCTAATACATGCCTTAAGAAAAATGAAGCCTTACTTCCAAGCTCACTCCATGGTAGTCCTCACTGACTCCCCACTAAGGCAGGTCCTGCATAAACTTGAGAAGTCTGGGAGATTGATGACCTGGGCCATCGAATTAGGAGAATATGATCTTACCTACCAGCCTAGGATAACCATCAAAGGGCAGGCCCTCGCGGACTTTGTCGCAGAATTCACCTGGGGAGAGGCCGAGACACAGAAAGGCCTAGAGGACTGCGAAGAGACAAACCGTAGTGTCTTTCGAAATTCGAAAGAGACAGCACCAAACGTCTTCTGAGATTAGGAAGAGGTCATCTCAGGCAAAACCCGGGGCAGAATAGAAGAGAACGAAGAGGATCGATACCTCTTCAAGCAAGGAGTTATGACAGAAGGGGTTTTCTCATCAGAAATAGACGTCTAGAGCCTCTTCGTTGATGGCTCTTCCTGTGATAGTGGAAGCGATGCGGGGCTAATACTCTCGGCTCTAGATGGTGCCAACATTGAATACGCCTTGAGATTCAACTTCCAGGCCTCAAACAACGAGTCCGAGTATGAGGCCATGATAACAGGTCTCTTATTTCCAACAACTCTTCACGTAAAGCGACTCCTACTCCATAGCGACTCAAGGTTGGTTGTCAATCAAGTACTAGGGATATACAAGGCCAAAGACGAAAGGATGGCCAAGTACTTAAAGAGGGTAAGAAGGTTATTAGAATATTTTGAAGAAGCAAAACTAAAGAGAGTGCCTCGACTAAGTAACAATCACGCTGATGCGTTGGCAAGGCTGGCCTCGGCAATGAAGACAGATATGGGAAGGACCATTCCGATCGAGGTCTTGAGAAAGGCAACCATAGAGGAGGAAGAGGTATGTAACCCTTGTCACAATTTGAACCTTAGGAGACTCATGGATCGACCCGCTTATCAGATACCTAAGAGAGGGAGAGATGCCTGAGTCCAAGCTAGAAAGGAGAAAGTTGAGATATAGGGATGCCAAGTTCTCAATGGTAAGAGATGTCTTATACAAAAAGGGGTTTCTATTGCCTCTCCTCAGATGTGTGCATCCCATGGAAGTTCCCCGGGTCTTACAGGAGGTTCATGAGGGTTCTTGCTCTAGCCACATAGGGGGAAGGCCCTTGGCCAAGAGGATCATCACTCAGTGATACTGGTGGCCTACCTTGTCCAAGGACGCTGCAGACTACGTAAAGAGGTGCGACAAATGCCAAAGGTTTGCCACCATCCCTCATCAACCCCATCAGCCTATGATGTCAATATCTTCTCCATGGCCATTTGAGGTATGGGGAATTGACTTAGTAGGACCTTTGCCAAGAGATGTCAACAACTATAGATCCTTGATAGTTGCCATTGAATACTTCTCAAAGTGGGTGGAGGCAGAGCCAATGATAACAATCACAGAGCAGAAGACCTTCCAGTTCATTTGGAGGAATATCATATGCATATATGACCTCCCAAACACTCTTATCTCGGATAATGGGACCCAGTTCAAGAACTCCTCCTTAGAAAAGTATTGCCTAAGAGTAGGGATTAAGCAGTTCTTCTCATCTCCTGGTCGACCTCAGGCAAATGGTCAGACCGAGGTCACAAACAGAACTATCTTGGACGGAATCAAGAAGAGGTTAAAAGATGCGAAGGGGAGATGGACTGAAGAGGTCTATGCTGTGTTATGGGCCTACAGAACCACGATAAGGACACCAACATGAGAAACCCCGTTCATGCTGGCACATGGATCAGAGGTCGTCATACCAACAGAAGTAGGACTCCCAACTCATCGAATTCCGACCTACGACCCTGACAACAATGGGGAAGAGAGGAGGCTAGACCTAGATGTTATCGAAGAAAGAAGAGAGGACGTAGAGGTCAGAAAAGCAGCCTACCCGCAGAGGGCAGCGAAATTCTACAACCAGAGGGTGAAGTCAAGACCCATTGCAGTGGGAGACCTAGTGCTAAAGAAGACTCTACAGAAAGCAAATAAGCTTCACCCAAACTGGCATGGCCCCTACAAAGTAACAGAAGAGGTTGTGCCTGGCACTTATAGGCTAGAAACCTAGAAGGAGAACCTTTCACTAACCCATGGAATGCTGACCACCTAAAGAGATATTACATATGATGTTGCATAGAGTTTTATGTAAATGTACCATCTTATTGTGAAGAGGTTATTAATAAAGATCTGTTCCCATGATAGTTCTTGCTTCATTCTTAGATCAGAGATTTATTATGGGGATAACCTCTTAGGTAATGACCTCAGACCCTTATAACATCATAATTTGGTGACAAGGTCTGAGGTCAGACACCATAATGAGATGACCTCAGACCCTTAACATCATTAATTTGGTGAAGATTTATTATGGGGGTAACATCTTAGGTGATGACCTCAGACCCTCATAACACCATTCAGTGGTGACGAAGTCTGAGGTTAGACACCATAATGAGATGACCTCAGACCCTTAACATCATTAATTTGGTGAGATTTATTATGGGGATAACATCTTAGGTGATGACCTCACACCCTTATAACATCATAATTTGGTGACAACGTCTGAGGTCATACACCAGAATGAGATGACCTCAGACCATTAACATCATTAATTTGGTGAGATTTATTATGGGGATAACATCTTAGGTGATGACCTCAGACCCTTATAACATCATAATTTGGTGACAAGGTCTGAGGTCAGACACCATAATGAGATGACCTCAGACACTTAACATCATTAATTTGGTGAGATTAATTATGAGGATAACCTCTTAGATAATGACCTCAGACCTTCATAACACCATTCATTGGTGACAAGGTCTGAGCTCAGGACCATTGGTTGAGTTTAAACAAGACCATTGCAAAGAAAAGCCTAGAAAGAGGACTTCAGAGGTTGAAGCTCATTGCAAATTTATTTTTAGCAGACACCATCACAATGGAACTAAGAATGAAAAACATCACATGACATTAAATGAAAAGAAAGTGAAGATGGTCCTCATCAGAGGTGGATATATATATTCAGAAATTATATGTTCAATGATTACAGACAAAAGTTACACAATACAATTAAGTTACAAACAGTGATCATAATATCCTAAGAGTTTGAGGGGTGAACGTTAACATCCTCAGCTTGGTTAGTCACCTCGGCCGCATCATCACAATGGTCTACCCCTCCAACCTCGATGACCTCTAAGGTAGCAGTCTCGGCAGGAGCGGCAGCCTCTTCCTCAACCTCTTAAAGAGCTTGGGCAAATTGAGGATCAGCAAAGCCGAGACCAACGAAATCAGAGGCCTTCAAAGCGCCAGCCTCTCTCTCCCTGACGTCTGCCCATTTAATAGTGGCTTTGATACCTCTTTCAAGGTATTCAAAGCCGAAGCCCATGAACTCGTCAGAGGCCTTGAGTCAGCAATTATCTTCTCAGAGGCGTCCTCAAGGGCGGCCCTGACAGCTGAGTTGACCTTTTGCTACAGAACGTCATCCTTAGCCTTTAGTGCAACAGCATGATCCTTGCCGAGCTGGGAGATGTCCTTCTCCAACCCCTTCACCTTCTCCTCAGAGCCCTTCAGCTCAGACTTAAGGCGCTTGATCTCTGCATTCAGAATACTCTGGACTTTCTCGGCCTCTTGCCCCTTTTGGATGAGAGGCGACTTCTTCAGAATCCAGTTCGATAAATGGTGCATAACGGTCAAGCCCTGCATATTTAGTGATCATGAGTAAGCTGAAGAAGAATCAGATGTTACACTTAGAAGAATTTGTAATGAAGGATCAAATCATACCTGAACGGCTCTATGAAGGCTGAACTCAACCAGCAACGGGGTGTCCATAGACCTGTAGAAGCGTTTGTCAGCCTCGGTCATTACAGAGCCGATGGAATCCAGGGCCTGCATACTGTGGCCGACTACACTGTCAGTTAACTTCAACTGACCCAGACGAGCCGACAGGATGTCAGCTGAAGAGATAGGGATGGCAGCTTCAGTAGTCTTCTTCTTCGGCCTCTGATCCTCAGGGGCATGACCTTCGGCAACCCTCTTCTTTTTGGTGGGCTTAGAGGCAGAGGGAGCTGGGGGAGGAGCGTTAAGACCTGCTTTCCTGGTAAGTCTTGTCAAGCTTGGTGCAGCCATCTCTCAAAGCTCGTCTGGAATATCCTTTGGTCGCTCTGCAAAAAATTAGTAGACCTAAGTTAGATAATCATATATGAATAAACTCAGAGGTTAAACTTGCAAAAAAAAAATGCTTACCAAGCTCGGCAAGGGGACTTCCACCCAGACCTGTCCCAGAGAGGAAGTGGGGAGTTATCAAGTGTTCGAACCTGACAAATAGACCATGTACCCCCTGATCTTGAAGGGCTTTCACCTTCTGGAGGTTCTGTAGGCTTAGGCCAGGGTCGGCCCGGGCAGACATGGTGACCTTACCCCATCTCAGGGGCATCCTCTACTCCAGATTGGACGGGGGAACACATGGGACAAACTCCCATGGCCCTGAAGCAAAGAAGTACCGAGGCTTCCAGTTATGGTTGGAAGTCTGGGTCACCTGAAGCAATTTCTTCTCAGGCCTTCGAGCTACAAAATGGTAGTAGCTCGGATGATTTTTGGCCGAGGAAGGGACATAACAACCTACGAAGACCTGAACTGGAAGGTCTGAGTGGTGGACAGCCTTCCATAACACTATGGTCCCTATTAGGATTCTCTAGTCATTAGGAGAGAGTTGGGAGGGGGCCAAATTAATGTAAGAAAGGATGGATTTGATAATGGGGTGAATGGGGACGAAACCCCAACTTGAACATCTGCTCATACAAGCAGATCTCGCCGTCTCGGCCATGATAAGCCCTCTCTTCCCTCAGAGGTCTCCTAAGTTTTATTGAGGGGCTGATACAATACAGGTATCTGAAGTAGAGAAGGTCTACCTCAGTAATAGTGCTCTCGATCTCGGCCGCCTCAGAGACGTCGACATCACTCTCAACCTCATCATCATCCAACTCAACGTCGGTCGGAGCAGATGTTGATGGGTTACTCGGGAACCTCTGAGCGAACTCTGCCTCGATGATGACCGACAGAGGGATGGCGTCAATTGGTGGTGGAATGGCCACACTCGGCTCAAGAATTTTAACCTATGAGGAAGACCCTGAGGTGCTTGAGTGATTATGGGACGAGGCTCGACTGGAGACCTCGGCCTGAGGGGTCTGATCAGGCCTAGCTGTGAAGTCCATGGCCTTTTGAAAGGAATCCACAGACATGGGGTCTGAGGTAGAAAATTCAGACTCAAACATAGGTATGGGATCAGCAGGAACCTCTGTCTGATAGAAGTTCTCCGGGGGTTCAGGATATATCACCTTTAGAGGTGGTGGAAATATGGGTCTAATGGGAAACTCTTGTGATCTACGAGCCTCCTCCTGTGCTCTTTCTATTTGCCTAATATTTTCTAAAGTTTTCTCTCTAAGAGAGGGGAACTCCTCAAGAAGTTGATATAAGGGTCTAAGCATCAGAGGACGACACTACACTTGGGGATTTTCCTAAACTCCAAAAATTACAAATAAGATTGGCTGATAAAGCAAAGGAATCTAAAGATCAAACTACTTAAATTTGGCAAGAAAAGCTAGCCTGAAATTATGCTGGTCTCGCCGGAAAACTAAGAAGTTCGCCGGAAAATACAAAAATAAGGGTGCTTGCAGGAAAAATGAAGGAAAAAGTATGGTAGACCTTACCTGAGGATGAAATGGTAAGGAAGAGAGGAGAAGACACGAGAAATCACCACCCAAAAGCCTTGAACCAAGATCTTTCTAGAGAGAGAGAGCTGCAGGAATGAAAGCGGATGAAATGGAAGAAATGAAGAAGAAAGAAGGAAAGAAGGGTTAAAAACCCTTATATACTCAGGCACAACGCCCAAGGCCCATTATTTCCTTGGGAGCCCCAAAGGGCGGCTGACAGCACACGCCTACCAAGCAAACATGTTCCAGCATTGGACAAGTGTCAAGCAAGTATTGGCTTGTAACAAACAGGACTCGGAGGTATAGTAATCCCCTAGTCACTTGCTCTCACATATGACTAAGGGCTGGGGGGTGATTGATATGCCCCAAGTGTAACCTCGGCCTAGAGACACCAACCTCAGCCTAGAGACACCAACCTCGGCCGAGAGCATGGCAGACGTTGGGCGAGTCTTGGGCACGCGATATCACCCCTTGGCCATATCAAGGTCGGCCCAGGCCGACACTACTATGAGCCTCTCCAAGGTGCGTCACAAGGATCGGCAGCATTCTCGTATACCTTGGAATGGCAACCTCGTCCAGATGTAGGCCGAGCTCGCAGGCAGCCACCAGTAACCTCATCAAGCCACCAGTTCAACCTCGTCTCCGGCCGACCTTTCCCATTATCTCGGCCAGGATTGGGCCGAGACCTCCATGGAATCCTCGGACTTAACAGGTATCAAGACTCACCAACCTCAGCCTCACCAAGGCCGAGTTCGTACCCTAGACGCGATAGCCGAGCACCTGCTGACATTTGGATAAGGACAGGTGGACACAAATGAGTTATAAAAAGATTATTCCCCACACGTGGGGAGAATATTGCATCATCATTTTCTACATGTGACAGTGACAGTTGGCACTCCCATATTGGTGAGGTAACCACACACATGCTCATTGCATGCATGGAGGGTACATTACACCCCCTAGGTACTATATATAGAGGTCATCCTCTACCTTGCAAAAGGATCCCAGATATTCAACCCTAGCTGAAACTCTGTCTAGATACACAGGAGAGAGAGAAAGCTTGAGAGATTGTATCCATGGCCATTAGTGCCTTATTGTAGTGAGATTACACACACATAGTGGACGTAGGCCAATCTAGGCCGAACCACTTATATCCTGGTGTACTCTCCCCTTCTCCTCATCTCATTCTCTTACCATTTACATACCATGCTGCCACTGTTGTCCTTAAACTGATCTTGAAAACACCTTACCTGGTGGTGTTGATTCCGGCATCATTAGGTTTATTGATAATTTATGTGTATGACATACCCAGCTTACTTGCTATCGATGGGGAGGTTTGCGAGTGAGGGCAGTCATATCCTGATGAATCCATGAGATCTTTGATTTATCGCTCGAGAACATAGGTCTATGAAAGACTTATCGGGGAGTTGATAAGTTCGCTTACTATGGGAACGTAGGTGTGTGAGTGACCCGTGGGTATGAGAACTATGTTCGCCTCCAATATTTGTGTTGTTATTTGTGGTTCGAGGAATCTTTACCGAACCTTTAGTCCCCTATTCGGCGACCAGCGATAATGGGACGTGATAGCAGAGTAATGCATGCACCACAACTGTGTCTCGGGGTGTCATATTATATATGTATATATAATGAATTAAATGAATGTATATAGTGGTTAAATCAATCTACTGTGTGATAATTGTAGATAATGGTGAATAGAGAAAGAGAATTGAATCAAGTTAATGAATATTTATTCTTGTAGATTTGAAAAGCTTAATTCATATTAAGGAGAAACATATATGAATGATTATACGACGTATGCTATGGGACATACGGGGTTATGATGTGGGATGTAATCATATTATGGAAACTAGTTAGGAGGAATCATTAACTAAGAGGTTAATAGGAAACGTTAAGCGTGCACTCTAGATGAGAGGTGAGAATAGCAAGTGAGAGTTTGATACTAACATGTACATAATAAATGCTTTATTCCACTTGTTAAATACTTGCTGTTTTCAAAATAATTTTACGTCGGGCTCTGACCCGTTTCCTTGCATATTCTCTTTTCTATTGTACCTTCTATATCAGGTGTCTAGCAACAGGGTTGCCAATCTTAGAGAATTATGACGAGCTATGGAGTATTGCTTAGATGCCTATCTTTATTTGATTCACAGTGTTCTTTTAGTTAGGGCATGTCACCCAAAAGAATTCAGTTATCTCTTTTCTACCTGAGTCAAATACTCTTGTATTCGTGTCATTTTAATACATTTATTGTTGTTGGGACTACTGTAATGGATAATTATTTGGGAATGTTTATTCCAATTGCATTTAAATTCTTTTGTGTTATCGGTTTGGTTGTTAGTGTTGTAGAATAATATGTGTAGTGTTATTCATAAACTAAAAATGTTTTTTGTTGAAATTAGAATTTGGAAAGTTTTTAACACCAGCTTAATTGAGTATTGGGTGATTTGTAAATGTTTTCGACAGTGATTTTAAGAATGAGCCAACTGTATATTCTATTTTAATTTGGTATGGGACTGTCCACCCGGTATTTAATTAGGCGGGGTGTTACAAGTGGTATCAGAGCATCAGGTTCTAGTATCATTTAGGATTTTTATGGCTTACGGTGTTTTCAGCTCAACATTACTTTGTTTGATATATAGTCCTATGTTTAGGATTGTTGATTTCTTTGGTAAGATTCCGTTCACCTGCTATAACTTATACATTAGTGAATCTTATTTGCCTTCGGACGGGTTCGTACAAGAATTATGGCAGATGAGGGCCATTGGAAGGATAACGGAGGTCGTGTTCGAGTATGATGATCATAGTCGAGGTCAACCCTATTATGACATGAGAGGCTAGGACTGTAAAGATGGTTAGGGTGTAGCCTACAACTTCCAAGTGCTGCTATAGTCGAAGGTGATGCCAAATTAGACTTACCCAACGTTGTACGCTTGGGAGAGGGTCAAATGGAAAAATTGAGGAGAGTCATCAGTAGAAGTTCTAGAAATGTGGGAATTTGGTGTGTTACCCAACGAAAGCAATATATTCAAAGTCTTGGACATATAGTGGAGTGTGGTTAACTAGAACTGTAAATTTGGGGTAAAATTTTTCTTGGCTCATCAGAACAAAGTTATAATAGTGGGATTCAACAACCACCACCCGCGAATGAGGGTATGTTTTCTATCTAAGGAATTATTAGGCGTATATTGATTTTTGTAGCGATTAATATTGTATGGGATAAAGGGTTACTAAACTTAGCCTATAGCACTATTATTTACGTAGAATCACCAAGGGGTTGTGGGACACCTATATTTTTCATGTCATCTCGTGGGTCTGATTTTTATCACAGAATTCCTTACTTTAGGCATGTCCGATCATGATGTGACTATCGAAGTGAATTGACTTGTGGTATATGAGGGCGTATGTACTATTACAACTAGCGTCTTGTCTTTAACAAGAGAATAGATGAGTAGACTTTTAAACCTGTAGAGAGGTTATATACTATTGACTAAGGACCTGAGGAGTTTCGATGACCGATTACTTTAGGTAGTAGTGTATCAAGGGGGTTCCTCATTTGGAATTCGCTTACGAGACGCCCCACGCATGAAACTAATAAACGTTGGGAGTCGAAATAAGTTAGGTCTTTAGGATATGAGTTTATAAACTTTGCAAAAAATTTGAGTATTATGCAGGTAATCATATCCATTTTATAATGAAAGTTGTACGAGAGGGTGTATGGGCGCCCTGGATGGTTGGATTGTAGTACTTTTCATAATTGTGAAATAGTAAGTAGTTGTGACTTAAGTTTTTTTTTAATAAGTGAGGATCATTTTTCCAAAACTTTGTCATGAGGATGGTATAGGGAAGGTTGCGTAATGTTTAAATTCGATTCTGTTGAAACTATATGGTGAGGCTTGGCGTATAACATCAATGGGGATTTTCGTTAAGGTACTGTATGGGCGGTAGGACATAGATTACTTGTGATGTGAGATTTATACTCAAAGTTAACCTTACCAGTATGAGTTATCTTTCCAAATTTTGGGACAAAATTCTGTTATAAGGGGGGAAGTTTGTAATACCCTGTGATTTTTATGACTATTAAAATGGGTTTTATTTTAAATTAATAGATTCATTGGATTTTGTTATAAATTAATTCATTTGGGTTTTATCCGAACTGTTGATATTAAAATGAATGATTCTCGATATTACTTAAAGATATTTAGGTAATATATGAATGTGTGATATTAATTCAGTAATTTGAATTTTTAGTCGGATGCGGTATGGGATGTGTCGGGACTAATTTGTTAAATTAAAAAAGGAAACATATTTTTACATCAACCTTATAGTCATTTCGAGTGCGTCGTTGCATTAGGAAGGGTTGAAATAGTCAGAAAAGTCTATTTGGATATTGGTTTTGGGTCTCGGGTCATTTGGAAATGAAAAGACATCCCAAAAGGGTAATTTGGTCATTTTTATAAGGGGATGAATAGTGATTTCGGATTTTGTCTTATTATAAGTATTTGGAGATTAGTTGTACGTGGGTCTTCTACACAATATTGAGAGGTCATCTTCTTGAGAGAGTGAAAGGTTTCTTGGAAGAAGAGAAGTTTCCTTGGGAAGGAGGAGAACCAAAGGCCAAAGGTCACCACCACCAACCACCACTAGAAGTTGATCGGAGAAGGGGAGAACCACCAGTTATATACAACCCCAAAGGATCAGACCTTCATTAGAGGCAAGTATTTGATGATTGCAATCTAAGTTTGGATATTGTCCATGTTAGGATAGTTATAAAAAGATGAGATTTTACATGTTTGGAAGATAAAGATAGAGTTGTTAATGGATTTCTGGAAAATTAAAATATATAGGAATCAAACTCATGTTGTAGGTAGATAGTAATCCACGAAATAATCATAAATCTGTTGAAGAAATTCTGAGAATCAATGGTGTGTTCTTGAAGATATCATGTATATAATTTTCTGAAAAAAGAGGATAAACATATGAGTTTAATTCAAACTCTTAATGATTCTAGGATGTTTAGATCATTAGAAATCATTCACATATGTTGCTATATCACGTAGTAAGGTTTATAAGGAATTTGGGTAGTTAATATGGAGGTTTGAATGATCAAAAGTGATGAAACCCGTAGTAGAAGAAATGCCGAAAACTGGGTTGTTACCTTGGCGATCGATCGATCGACCCCTGCCTTTGATCGATCGACCTCCCCAGAATTTATGAAGTTGTTTCTTTTTAATGATTGTTTTTATCCCAAAGGCTTTTGTTAATCTTTCGTGATTATTAATTGGATATTATGGGACTTAGGGAAGATCAGTAAGCCCTAGATAAGAATTGAATTAATGTGATTGGGATTTAATTGATTAGAATTATGATAATTAAATTGGAAGACATTTAAGTTTCTAGATTCATGTGTTGGATTCTAATTTGTATGCATGAGGATTAAGGATAGGTCCAGTAGGGGTAACTTAATAAACCACCTGGGTAGCCTTATGTTTAAAAGAGGGTTTAATCATATGTGTTAGAGGGTGAGTTTATGAGAGATTAGAAACTATCGGTTATAACCTAATTAAAGGGGAGTTTAATTCGTAGTGATTGGGGAAATAAGATGATATGGACTAGTAGGATATTAGTGATTTCTTACTAAATAAATGCATTAAGGAAAAACCTATTTAAACCTTAAGTAATGAGGGAGACTCGGGGATAATTATATTAAAGAAGTAAAGTTATAATATTTTAATACGTAGTATTTGAGAGATATAATGCTACGTATGGGAACGATCTTAGGTTAGTGTGAGTACCTTGTTGATATTATATTATAGGTTGATGATAATGCCTATTTGATTGATTGATAATTTATGTGTATGATATACCTAGCTTACTTGCTATCGATGGGGAGGTTTGCGCGTGAGGGCAATCATATCCTGATGAATCCATGAGATCTTTGATTTATCGCTCGAGAACATAGGTCTATGAAAGACTTATCGGGGAGTTGATAAGTCCGCTTACTATGGGAACGTAGGTGTGTGAGTGACCCGTGGGTATGAGAACTATGTTCGCCTCCAATATTTGTGTTGTTTTTTGTGGTTCGAGGAATCTTTACCGAACCTTTAGTCCCCTATTCGGCGACCAGCGATAATGGGACGTGATAGCAGAGTAATGAATGCACCACGGCTGTGTCTCGGGGTGTCGTATTATATATGTATATATAATGAATTAAATGAATGTATATAGTGGTTAAATCAATCTACTGTGTGATAATTGTAGATAATGGTGAATAGAGAAAGAGAATTGAATCAAGTTAATGAATATCTATTCTTGTAGATTTGAAAAGCTTAATTCATATTAAGGAGAAACATATATGAATGATTATACGACGTATGGTATGGGACATACGGGGTTATGATGTGGGATGTAATCATATTATGGAAACTAGTTAGGAGGAACCATTAACTAAGAGGTTAATAGGAAACGTTAAGCGTGCACTCTAGATGAGAGGTGAGAATAGCAAGTGAGAGTTTGATACTAACATGTACATAATAAATGCTTTATTCCACTTGTTAAATACTTGTTGTTTTCAAAATCATTTTACGTCGGGCTCTGACCCGTTTCCTTGCATATTCTCTTTTCTATTGTACCTTCTATATCAGGTGTCCAGCAACAGGGTCGCCAATCTTAGAGAATTATGACGAGCTATGGAGCTATGGAGTATTTTTCTTAGATGCCTATCTTCATTTAATTCATAGTGTTATTTTAGTTTGGGCATGTCGCCCAAAGGAATTCAGTTATCTCTTTTCTATCTGAGTCAAATACTCTTGTATTCGTGTCATTTTAATACATTTATTGTTGTTGGTATTACTGTAATGGATAATTATTTGGGAATGTTTATTCCAATTGAATTTAAATTCTTTTGTGTTATCTGTTTGGTTTTTAGTGTTGTATAATAATATGTGTAGTGTTATTCATAAAATAAAAATGGTTTTTGTTGAAATTAAAATTTGGAAAGTTTTTAACACCGGCTTAATTGAGTATTGGGTGATTTGTAAATGTTTTCGACAGTGATGCTAAGAATGAGCCAACTTTATATTCTGTTTTAATTTGGTATGGGACTGGCCACCCATTATTTAATTAGGCGGGGTGTTACATTGGCGTGCTAGGACAGAAGTAAGGGATAATCTCATGCTTCATCCTATTGATTCTGCAGCTTGTAGGAGGATGAGTTATGAGTATCCCGATTTTGCTCGAGAACAACGTAACATTTTTTTGGCTATATAAATAGATGGTTTCAATCCATTTGGAAATCTAAGCACCAATCAGAGTGTATGGCCAGTGATCTTAGTATTACTCAACCTCCCTCCTTCACAGTATATGAGACCTGAATTTTCGATGTTGTCTTTGTTGATACTCGGGATAAAGGCACCAAGTGATGAAATTGATATCTACCTGGTTCCTTTGGTAGAAAAATTAAATGAGTTATGGGAAGAGGGTGTGCAAACATTTGACTCTTTTAGAAAAGAAGAGTTTACGCTGAAA
The DNA here is from genome assembly GCA_949130495.1 of Sambucus nigra. Classification (NCBI taxonomy): domain Eukaryota; kingdom Viridiplantae; phylum Streptophyta; class Magnoliopsida; order Dipsacales; family Adoxaceae; genus Sambucus; species Sambucus nigra. Next base: position 332,965,744 of record OX422208.1, read on the forward strand.
GCTATGTTGATGAGGGAAATTCATGATTTTTGAGCTTATGTGACTTTATCCGGTTGTTTAGTACATGGTTATTTGGGGTGTCCTATATGTGGATAGGAGACTGATATCTTTATCTCCCCACTAGCTCAAAAAATGTATACCATTACCATACGAGTTTTTATTCCCCGCTCATAGTTTCAAATTTGGGAAAGGTTCCAATTTTTATCGGGAGGGGTTGAACATAGGCTACCACCGAGAAAACTTTTAGGTTCAAAAATTGAAAGTAAATCTTCTAATTGTGGCCCTAATATGCCATGTAAGAATCCTAAATTTAAGCATGTCAAGCATAAGAAGACCCCAACTAGAAATGAAATTGAGACAAGAAAGGTATGGTCTAGGAGGTCAATTTTATTTGACTTGCCTTATTTGAAGAATAACCCGGTGCGCTATGTATTAGATGTGATGCATGTAGAGAAGAACATCGCTGAACATATTATGGGCACATGACTTTGGGGGAGTCATTCGAAGGATGGAGAAAATGCACGAAAAGACCTTAAATCGTTGAAACTCAAGCCACAACTATGGTTGAAAGAAGATAGTAGGGGAGGGACAATAATTCCCCCTGGTGCGTTTACTTTGACGAGTGGGGAAATGAAGGTGCTTTTAAATAGAATATATAATTTGAAGGTTCCATCTAATTTTTCATCCAAATTGCAAAGGATTGTGAATTATGCTACCCATGATTTACGTAAGTGTAAGTCCCACGATTGGCATGTGATCATGCAATTGGCTTCTCTATTGTTTAAGCACTGTTTCTCCAAGCACAAGGATTTACGGAGGGCTATTATGCAAATTAGTATCTGCTTCTCACTTTTGTGTGAGAAGGTAGTCAATCGAGAAAACATACTGGCCGTAAAATTGGCGGTGACCAAAGAGATTTATGTGTTGGAGAAGTACTTTCCCCTATCATTCTTTGACATAAGTGTTCACTTGTTAGTACACCTATGTGACGAGGAACTTCTTTGTGTTCCAGTCAGATATCGATGGATGTATCCGTTTGAAAGATTGATGAAAGTTTTCAAATATTACATCAAGAATACATGATACATTGCAGGATCAATTGTAGAGGAATACATCATTGTGGAGTCATCAATATATACTCGGGACTATATTCCTGAATCGACCAACGTTAATGACATTCATGAGTTCGTCGATAAGGGTGGTCATGTGATGGGAAAACAAGTGAAATTAATGAGTTTGAAACATGAATAAGTAGCTCGTTATCTATTTGACACACATGAAGATGTTAAAGAATGGAAAAAGTAAGTTTAAATTATTTTAAGTTTTAAATTATTTTAGATTATTTTATAAATGATTAATTTTGTAATAGCTCGTCGCATTAAATTTATGCAGAAAGTATGAAGCTCTTGAGAACAATAAAAGATGAAAAATAATGGCACCATCAGACAACGAATTTACGTTGTGGTTGTCACATGAGGTAATTATAATGAAAATGGCTATTATATAACATTACATTACAATACGACTTTACAACAAACCAATTAATTTATCTATATTCTCAGCCTTTAAAGAAGGGTGATGCGACATCAAGGTTTGCTCGTCTAGCCACTGGACCCTTGTTCATGGCATAAGAGTGCAAAAAGTATCGATTGAAGGGTTATGTATTCGGTGCAAGGGTGTACGAGGAAAGTAAAAATGTACAGAACTCGGGCATTTTATACAAGGCTCTTACTTTCTTTCAAGCGAGCACAAAAGATAAAAACCTCGTTTAAGCTAAAATAACTTACTATGGTGTAATTCGAAATATATTTGAATTGGACTATGTAAGATTTAAAGAGGTTGTATTTTACTGTGTTGGGTAAGAGTTTAGGATAAAAAGGCTTGTAAAGTTGGTCCTGGCACCAATTTGATCATGATTGACTTGCCCAAGTTGAAGAGCAACGAACACGTGAGCGATGAGCCATTTGTTTGTGCATTTCAAAAGGTAAAGTAAGTGTTTTACTTAGAGTATATCAACAACGAGCCGTGGTCAATCGTGATACATGCACCAAAGCTTCTAAACAGTAGTGTGGATGACTTGGCTGCTCCTATCGAATATCAATCCATTTTTTATAATAACCCAAATTTGAAATAACTTTTAGATTTGTAATAAGTATTCCAATTATTGGACAATAGTTTAATGCTTTTACCGGACATCAGTTTACTGATCTTAATTCATTTGCACCTGATCATTTTCTCTCTTTCCCTTGTATACGTGTGTGTGCAGGTGTGCGTGTATTTTTAAAACTATTTTCTAAAATTACTTCGTGTCACGACCCATTCCAGAGTCGAACGACCACATAAAATGTTTGTATGTCTTATAATTCGTATGTATTCTTATAATTCATTTGGATTTGTACTAATAACAACAATTTTTACAAAAAATGTCTCCTTCAATGATTAAGGAAAGGTTGATGATGATGACTTCTTCAGGGCTGGACAGTAGCGGAGGCGACGAAGGATCCTCGACCCCTAGGCTCCCAAAATAGGGCAAATTGGGAATGGCCATTGAGAATGAGCTTATTTACTAGATCCCTCGAGCTGGTGAAGACGATTATCGGCACGGGTACACCAGTTGGAGGGAGGTTCCAAATGAGCTAAAGTTAGCTATTTGGGCGACACTTCATGTAATGTATTTGTATTTCAATTTCAATTTGTATTTATATTTATATTTCTATTTCTATTTATTCACAACTAACCCTTACATTATTTTTTTCTTGTATTTGTTTGACAGGAATAATTCAGCCTGCCCCCAGAACTCCGCGATTCTGTATTGGAGTAGTTGAGGGAACAACACAAGACATGTAAGAAGAATTTGCAGGTCCGGTACTTTTGGAAGACCCGAGAGTCCATTATCTTAATGTGTGAGTCTGTTTTGCCAAAGGAGCCTATAGCATTGGCACATTGGTAAAAGTTCATTGACAATGAGATCGAGGAGCGATAATTGGCATCTCGCCAATCGGGGAGGTAAAACCAGACGAAAAAGACGGACGTGCATTACTTCGTCCGGACATCTTCTGCCGAGGTGGAGCACATGATGGTAAGTTTTTGTTTTTCTATAATTATAGAAATATGTTATTCTGCATTATTTTACTTTTCATTACTTACTAATTTTGCATTATTTTATTTCAGGGGACGGGGAGTGGCCCTAGGGGTAGGCCACATAGGTTCGATGCCTATGTGGCAATTCAAACGAGAGAAGTGCAAGGATAAGGAGGTGTCCCCGAGCATCGCGGCCATAATTATAAGTAATTCGACAGTTTAATTGTTGTGAATTACGTTATAATTTTTTTATTTACTTATTTAACTAATAGTGTGTTGTTTTTCGTTTCAGGCAAAGTTTAAGGAAGTGCATGAGTCGTAGTCTGAAGACAAGGCATCTTTGTCCACGAACGCAGTCAACCAAGTGCTTGGCGCTAATCGCAAGGGGAAGAATAGGGGGTGAGCTCACGGGTGGGAAAATCTAAGATCACCGAAATGGAGATGAGCAACACCGGGTTGGATCGTCAGGTGGACTCACATGACACAAAGCTATTAAGGTTGGATGCGACGATCCTAGATATATACACATTCATGAAACATCAGTTGGGTGGAAAGGGCAAGGGCAAGGGCAAAGGGAATGAGAAGGTGGTGGAGGGGGAGGGGGAGGAGGATGAGGGCGTGGACATCGCTTCTTCATCTCCGATACATGCGGACTCACCTCTTTATGATCAAGTCCCCTACTTGGCTCCCGTCCATTGGCCTATGTCAACAATCAGTTGGCCAAGTGTATTTTTACACAAGATGTGTGATGGCCAGGGGATATCGAGGGGTTGAGGGACCCGAATACTATCGAGGGTATTCCGGTTCATGGCCATAACCTTAAAAACATTGAGGATAAGGTGCTCGTCACGAATTTGATACCCACAAAGGAGGAATTTGCATTGTCATTGTGCGAACAATGTGGCGTGACGCATATTGAGGGGTGTCTCAATGCTTATATCGTATGGCCTTCCTTCCTCCTCGATCCTGCCCTAGAGACTATGTCGTGACATTATTTGTATCTATTTTTATTTGGACACTTGGATTATATTTAAATTGTTTTGATTTGGACATTTGGATAAATATATGCCATGAATTGGTGCATTCTTTCTATTTTATTTGGATATATGTTGTTTGAACAAGTTCAATTTTGCTATAACAGGTACAAATATACTGCTGGGCAGTGGCAGTGGCCAAACTGCCCAGTAGATTTTTTTCAAATTATGCCCATATCTGTCACAATCATTGACCATGATAATTTTTTAAAGGTTACCACGGGTTTGTCATGGTCTTCGACCGTAACAAGGATTGTCAAGGTCAAAGACCGTGACAGGACCATGACGAGTCTAATGAACTTGTCACAATCATTGACCATGACAAGTCCGCGACAACAAGAGTTGTCACCCCCAAAATTGTCACGGTCAATGACCGTGACAATCCGACAGTTTCGGTGTAGTGATTGTCTCTTTTTGGAATTGATGATGTGAGAAAAGAGAAGAGGAAGATGGAGTTTTTTGTTTAGGGATTAGATTGGCATAACAAGCCGGTGATAATGGGGGTTTTGACATAAACTAGGCATGCTCATAGCTAGGGATGGTTTGGTTTCACTACTAATTTAGAACCGAAATTGGTGTTATCTGGTTCCACATTTGTGGACAAAAATCGAAACTGATTTTATCTAAATTCGAACAAATCTTAACCAACATTTATTAGGTTCGAGTGGATCGGTTATTGCTTCAAAAAATATATGTAAAATAAAAAATAAAACCTCAAACAGAACTAAAAACACATCCTAACTGAATATTATTTATTAAATTCCAACATTAATAGTCAAAATTAATTAAGAACCACTATGTTAAAGACAAATCATAACACTTTTCATCTATATACATCTTAAATAACATTTTAGTAATAAATTGCTTCCAATTTTTCATTGGTTCCTTATTTGTTTGATTTGTGGTTTAGTTCGATTTGGGTTTATCATGGAACCGGGAATCAAAACGTTAAATTTGGTTACGTAATTTTTGGAACCAAAGCCAAACCAATAGGGGAAAAAATAAATCCAACCCAATAAAATAAACCTGGATTGGCTAGAGTTATTAGTTTTTCAGGTTACGATGCACACCCCTAGTGTAAACGAAGTATGGCCATGTTTTAGATGTGAGGACAAGTGAGCGAATAAGAGGAAGTTATTGTAGGTGAGAGAATTAAGTGGGATCAAGGATAATGGTAGTTTCAATTGACACCAAAAGGGTTTTCAAAGCCAATAGGTCCAGAGACAGTGGAAAAGATTTTGACCAGTATAGTAAATCCCAAAAGATAATGCAATGATCTCCTTAGGGAGGTCTGGGTAAACATCATCAGACAAGACAACACGGGATTCAACTATTTCCTTTAACAAACATTTATTTCTATGATGAAAAGGTGCATAGATCTGAAGTTTTCCAGAATGGGGGTACTCAGGGATAATAAAAGTATATTGGGTAGGTCCAGTAGGTCTAGAGTTATCAAGGCAAGGACTAATAGGGCCAACAAGTAGGCCCCATTATAAACAAGATCAATATCAACCCCAGTGGATACCAACCCCAAAAAACCCAAGATAACAAGCTCTATTGGCTATTCTAGAACCACCCACCACACAACTTTAGCACGAAATTTATTATGGTTGGGTGTATTATATAACGTTCTATGATGGGTATGGAATAGTCCAATAATTAATGATACAATTTACAATTATGAAATCTTTGCTAGAGTTTTATTTGACCCCGATGCCACATAATCTTTTTTATCTCATGGATTTATTGAGATTCTATGGTATGTCATCGAGACCTTAGAATAGGGCCTTAGTGATCAGTACTCCTTAGCATGTCTCTACACATATTATTAATTTGCATGAAGGGATCGGGATAGATGTTGGTCGACTATTATTCATATCTTATTACCCCTTACTTATGATGTGATATTGGGGATTGATTGGATAGTCATGTAGAAGACTCGCATAAATTTTAGTGAACAAGTGGTGATTTTTGCAATATCGAGTTAGGATATGTATATAGTTGTTATTCCTAGAAAAAAGTAGATGTCATGATGCATTTGTATTTCATAGATGAGCAGACCTAAGAGGATCAAATCGTTTCTTTAGATTTGATACCTGTAGTTTGGATTTGTCGATGTTTTTGAGGAGATTCCTAGGTTTCCCCCTGCTACAGAGATTAATTTTTTCATTTCATTATCCCCGACACTATAAGACAATTTTTGGGAACCACACCCCATGGCACCATTAAAGATTAAGAATATATCGTAGTAGGTATTTATTTGACAACACACTTCTCTTTACAGAGCTCCGATTATTTTTGGGTAAAATAGATATGGATCTCAATGTTTTTTCATTGATTATCGAGAGTTTACAAAGATTATGATTCATAATAACTATCCCATGGAGAGGATGGATGACTTGTTTAGTCATTTTGAGGGGGCTTCTCTCTTTTTAAATAATGATTTTCAATCGGGTTATTACTAGTTGAAGGTATGGGATGCTTAAGACCGATGTCTTGAATAAAAATGATTCCTATTAGTTCATGGTATTTCTGTTAGGGTTGACCAACTCCCTAGATGTATTCATGGACTTGATGAATGGAGTTCTTAGAACATATTTGGATTATTTCTTCATTGTCTTCACTGATGACATTGATTTACTCTTGAGTAAAGGAAGAACAAGTTGATCATCTGAGGATAGCCCATAACACTTTAAGAGACAATAATTTGTACGCTAAGTTCACGATGTCTGAGTTCTAGAATATGGACGGGAATTACTAAGGGAATGATTTTTTCGAGAATAATTTGTTAGTGGATTCGAGCAAAGTATCAGACGTATTGGATTGGGGATAGACCATGACACCTACGGAGGTTAATAGTTTCTAGGATTTGTCTAGATATTATTAAAGGTTAATTTGGGGATTCTAAAAGATTAAAAATCCATTAATATATATATATATATATATATATATATATATATATATATATATATATATATATATATATATGTAAAGTGATTTAGTTTGTGTAGAATGAGAGGTGTCACCAGGTCTTTGACATTCTCAAGGAAAAATTGACGTCGACACTGGTTTTGGATCTACCCAAGAGTGGGGTTGAGTATTTAGTTTACATCAATGTTTCCCTTGAGGTTCTAGGTGGAGTATTGATGAAAAAGAATTGACTAATTTCTTATGCATCATTAAAGTTTAAGCATCATGAACATAATTATCCGAATCATGACATGGAGTTAGCAGTGGTAGTGCTTACACTACAAGTATGGACACATTATGTATGGGGTCACAAGTTTTGTCTCTTCAGTGACCATAAGACCCTATATTTATCGTCTAATCATGAGGATATCAACTTAAGGCAATGCAGGTTTTTCGATTTCATTAAGAACTATTAGTTCATGATTCAGTACCACCAAGGAAGGACAATGTTGTAGCAGATGCTTTGACTTGAGAGGTAGTTTGTTTTCCTTAGAAGTGGCGAAGTGGGTTTAAACATGGATGATTAGTGAGTTAAGATAGCCTTTTTGGGGATGCTCATAATCAATCATGCATCATCATAAGGGTAGTTAGTAAACATGCGGTTGATGTGGCATGCAAGGAGAAGGTGGCATATCTTATCGCTACCGATGTACCACTTTACACACTAAGATCAGATGGATGTTTATAGTAAAAGGGGAAGTTATTGGTACCTTTTGATGAGCGGCTATGTATGGAAGTCATGTAGGAGACCCATGGTTTTCTATACACGGGGCATCTTGGAGGGGATGAAATGTACCGAGATATGAGGAGGAAGTATTGGTTAGAATATGTGAAGAGGAACAACTCGACTTTTGTGTCTCAATGTAGTACTTGCCAAATGGGGAAGGTGTATCATTAAATCTCATCGAGTACACTACATCTCTTACCCATTACTGAGTGGAAGATGGACATCATTTCCATGAATTTTTTTCATGGGATTTAATTTGATGCCTCGATGAAACGATTATATATGGGTGATACTGGGCCGTTTGAGTACTTTTTTCCAATTAGCATAGCAGTATGCAAGGTTATACATGGTGGAGATTTTTCATTTTCATAGAATGTCATTGTCGATCATATCAGATAAGGATCTTAATTTTGTGTATCAATTTTGGGGAAACTTTCCAAAGGTGTTGGGGACACATTTTCACCATACTATGCCGTATTATCCTCAGACATATGGGTAGGCGGAGTGGGTGAAGTATATTTTAGATGACATGTTGGTATCGTGTGTTTTATATTTTAAGGTAAAGTGGGATTTCACTTATACTGAGTGAAGATCTTCTAAAACAAAAATATCAAAACTCGATAGTTATGAAACCGTAGGAGGTGTTGTTTTGGATACCTTATAGATAACTCGTGTATTGGTTGGAGTCGGGGAGAGTATCTTGTTCAGACCAATGTTTATTAAGGATAGTACAAAGAATATTAAGATAAAACAGGATACAATCAAAACTATTATGGTATTGTGGGCCCAAAGGTGATGAGAAAGGCATTGGTGGCTACATCATAGGCCTCGTGGATATTGGTTTAGTGGCCACCAGATTTTTTTAACACCATGTCCGATTTGGTTCATGCTCGTACCTGGCCTTGCCTGTATGTAGGGAGGGAGGATTTGGGTTTTTATCATTGTCACCAAATTTTGTATGTAAAAAACAAAAATAGGGGATCAGCTAAATGATTTCGATGGCTTGTGGTTGTTCCAAAGTTTTTTGTTATGGGTTTGGGGATTGAGTTATGAGTGGGAAAACGTTTAAGAAACCCACTTGTTCTTTAGAGTATTATGTTTGTTTGTTTTATACTACTTAATTACTACTCAGATGTATGATTGGGACTTTTTAAAGAAAACCTTAGTAGTTACACCCCGATGAAAAGTAAATTCTTTATTAAGGCCCAAAATAATAATTGGCCTTTAGATGTCAATGGCGTGGCTGCCAAATGTAGACAACATCATGCCTCTTATAAGAAGACTCTAGGGTGTCACTTATATTGTGGGCATCTAGGTTCCGCTTATGTTTTGATGAAATTAGGGGCGTGAGTGTTTGCAAGGGTATTTTCTTGGCATGGATAACGTGTTTGAATGTTTGGGTATTCCTAGTTTGACATGGAGGATATCTTAGAGTATCTCACCGAGGTTTACGCTTGACATTGTATGTTTGAGAAAATGATGTCATGTTTTATAAACTAGGAGACACTTATGAATTATGGAAGTCGTAAGTAGAGATTTATATATCCCAAATCACGTAACTTATGTTTGAGAATCCACGCGACTCCTGGACTATGTAAGGTGAGTGTGGAAAGCGACGAGTTGAGATATTACATATCTCGGTTTGGACGACATGGTGTTTATAGCTCATATATATAATATATTAAGGTGTGGTACTTTATTATAATTTATTGCGGGAGATATGTATTGGAATATATCACAAGGGCCTATTTTCACGAGTGAGTCTCATTATTTCATTTACGTGCCCATTTTGTATGCAGAGTCAAATCCTTCACAGTTTGTAATGTGGGTATTTTAACATTTACATGTACCTCGTGTTATTGTAAGACATCATTATATCTTCTGGGCCAAAAAAGGGAAGTCGGTTATCGAGATATTGGGTACCTTAGGTTAGAGATTCATATTTCACTAGTATACACTTAAAATACCTCAAGTGTTTGTACGTTATTAAAACATATCACATGGAATATCAAGGATATGTTACAAGGGCCTTCTCTCACGATAGGGGTTTCTTATTGCACCTACATACCTATTTGTATGCGGGATTAAAGCCTACATAGTTCTTTTATGGATTGAGGGATTAAAGGTGCGGTGTTATGAAGATACATAGGTGGGGAGAGATATATAGAATCTCTTTACAAGTAATATGTCGAGTGACATATCGAATAGGCTTGTGCTCAATAGTGGGACTCGATATTTCACATATGTGCCCTTGAGCCATCGGATCAAAGCCTATGTAGTTTGTTCCATGCGTTAGCAAACATGAATGATGCGAGGTCATCATACATATAGATTTTATCTCCTTTAGACAATATTTTAGTTATGAAAAGGTGTTTTACATTTGTACGTTTTTAGAATAAATGATCAATGGTGTTCCAATAGATATTCCTAGAAAACTTATTTTTGATTATATCTTCTTGTAAAGAGGGAGATGTTTTCTTGGATAGAAGGCGTGGTTATTCCGAATTTAGTATTTTAGCACATCAAAGAGTCTGGGATAATCCTAAACACGAGGTCAATCCTATAAATAAGTTATTTGCATGATGTGTATGTTTTAAGTTATATTTTTTAGAAGATGATTTGATTAATATATATTCTTTATTTATTGACAAAATAACAAGTTTAAATCAAAATTATTGGACAATGACCAAGTTAAATGATGGATGAGAACTATACTTGAAAGTATTTAAACCTCATATAATGCATGTTAGATCTCCTAGTTGATTTGGGGTGGATTTTTGTACCAATATATGGTACCCTTTAATCCTAATTTTTTTAAAGTTTGATACAAAACTTTATACTATTTAAGCTTGGAGTGTGAACAAGGGTTCGACATGGATTCTAACTTAAGGGAGTGGGGCTATACTTTTGGGTAGAGGTTCAATGGAGAAACTTTACGTATATGATTCTCATAGGTAATGATGTTTTCTTGGGATCTAAAATCTTACTTTCGGAGGCCCACAATTCTCTTTTTTTAGAAAACCTAATTAATGCTGCGTTTGGGGAACCTTTTGACAATGGGTGTGGTGTACTTTTAGAGGAAATATTTGAGCACCCTATTCAACTGATTGATCAAATGAATAATCAACCGATCAATTGATTAAGATGTTTAACCAATCGATTGATTAGTATGTCTAACAAATCAGTTAAACAAATAAACATGTATATTTTATTGTTAACTAGTTGGTCAATAATTTTACTCATTTTTCATAGGCTTTAGAGGCGTTTATTTGGGACTTGACTCTAAAATATGATGCTTTGGTATTTGTCTCAGTCAGACAGGGAACCTAAATGATATTGGGATCGTACAAGTTTGTGCATGCAAAGTTTGTGATAATTCCATCCAAACACTTTAGTCAAGTTTAGGTGGGGGTGGGGGTACGGAGGGTCTATCCTATATGAGGGACTCTGTAATGAGTAGCTTAGATGCCTACGTGATAAATGGGATATATAAGGTTTATCAAAAAAAGGTCAAAATAGATGGGTGATTTATGGCGGTCCTTGGGTGTTTCTCGGGGTTTCTTAGTAGTTTTTCCTTAGCGTTTTAGGATTCCAGATGTAGTGCGAGTCAACCACGCACAAAATAAAAATTGGGTGCGGAATGAAAACCTTATGGCTTAGAGATCATAAGGGATTTTTTTGTGCTCCTTGGGTGTTTTCGATGATTTTTAAGAGTTCTCCCTATGCGTTTTGGGAAACTGAATGTTACGTAGGTTACCCAATCATACCAAAACCAATTGAGGAATAAACAATGAATTATTAATAAATCCTGCGGGATTTATTTGTGTTCCTCGGGTGTTGCTAGGGATTTTTAGGTGGTCATCCGACTATTGGCATTTTATTCATAAAACTATGTATGCCGTTTATTTTTCAATAAAGGCGTGTCAAGTTAATTTGAAATGAGAATAATGTTTTTATAATGGCTTAATTTATTTTAAATATATTGTATTCATATTGGTTGATTGAACTTAGTAGGAAATCTGGTGAGTTAGGTTTGGGCTGATTATGGAAGATCAAAATTTCGATTCTAGTATAATTGAACAGTTCATAACTTAAATAGGTATTTAACATCCTATTAGTAAATATGCGAGTGAAGTCATAGTAGTCTAACTTAACTACAAGAACCTATCTGTTAGTTCCAGAACTTTTATGACTATTGAAAGATGATTGTAACAAAAACATCAGGAATGTATTGAATAGGCCCATGGGTGAGATTAAAGTCTAGGTGATTACTAGATTAGACTTGCACAGTATCAAAGGTTTACAAATGGTGCATATGTTCTTAATCCCAAGGGTTTTAAAGATTAGAATGCTTGTACAATTATTTCTTTTATTTTTGTGGGTGTAATTCGATTTAATTGGATCTAAATCTGCATATGTTTTACAATCATTGTGTAAAAATTTCGGTGATGATAACTAGGAGTAATATGCGTCCAAGAAATATCTTGGATCATTATACCCCTTGATAGGATTCTAAGTTTTAATACTACCAGTAAACTTGGAAAGTGTATTTATATCTAGTAGTGTATCAAACAACTTAAGTATGAGATTAAGGAATAATTAAGAAGTTTTTTAAAATTGATCAACAGGAAATTGATTTGACCAAGCGGATATTGTATGCATAATTCGGGGAATCATATTACATACCATATCAACTTTTTCAAACAAACCTTATCATTCGAGTAATTATTAGATAATTAATTCGAAGTGAAGTCATGATTATTTAGTGAAATTGATTACGATTAAATGAAGAACGAATATAAATTACATGGATGTAATTTGGAATTTCTAAGTACCTATTTGGAAGATAATTTAATTATTCATTTTTAGGTCCTATAGTCCATTTACCGAAGTTGGACGACTAGACTCTTTGGAAACCCCATTAATCATAAACTCACTAGTTATACCCATATATATTAGTGTAAGCTATGGTTTTAAATAGTATAACAGATATTAAGGGTTATGGGTGGAGATGAAAAATAATATTCTTATTTTTGTGAAGGGGTGTGGAGATAGAAGGCCACATCTCACTCAAATCACGAAGTATTCATCTCTTGAAGTGAGAACACACAATGTCTATTTTAAAAGGATCATATACTAGAAGATTTGAGGATTTTGATGGATTCTAGAGATATTTTGGTGACCATTTAAGAGAATCAAGTTTAATATCTTCATCAACATTTGCCTTTGTACATGATCACCTACAAGGTCTGCAAAAGTATTGAGATTCAATTATTGGATGCGTGATTCAGATCTAGTCATTTTATTTTCTTTTTTTAGAATATGTTCAATCAAGGATCATCTAGATAATAAGAAGGAACTCAATGAGTAATGAAATTGAGTATAATTTGGCTTTGATAATAAATAGTAATGAATGCAAGAAAGGAAGTAAGACGGAGAAATCAACACATATATAAGTGGTTTAGCCAACTGGACTACGTCCACTGTGGAACTAACTTGTTTATAATTATATGAATAGTTTTGTATAGGTTCCAACAATGTAGTTTCTCTCACTCGAGAGTATTTTGAAAGAGTAAAAGTAGGTTTTTCAATAATAGGTTTATGGAACAAGCAATAAGGTATCGTTTATTTATAGGTGGCCTGGGGTGTAATGTGCACCCCAAATCACATGATGCATGATGAAAGACGTACTCCTCTCACACACATCCACCTTTCCTTGTAGAAGCTCTGTAGAATGTGTAAAAATCGCTTCACGTGCAAAAAAAAATATTCTCCCACTTATGGGATTCTGATATGACCAAAATACATTTTTGAATGAATTCTATGCATTCATATCTTTCTAGTGAAATTTCGCTGAGACTATGAGGGAATGAGACGCACCTATTTTGCGCATAAGGTCTAAATATTCACATTATTGAGATGCGGTCATTTCTAGTATCATAAATTACCACTTAAGCTTTAATATTCTAAATTGTTATAACTGTTGTAGGATATTAGAGGCTATGAGACGAAACTCCTAGGATCCAACTTTATGATATCCGAAGGGGTGATGGTCCTTGAAATGGAGGAGCCTACCCTCTATCAGTCGAACAACCTGAGGATCCTTAAAATAGAGGAGTTAACCCTCTCTAGGCCGATGGAGCTAAGGGTACTTTACATGCCTGAGCTAAAGGAATCGAGGGTCCCAAAAATATAATAACCAAAGGAATTGAGGGTCTTTAAAATGCGGGATTCGACCCTCTATCGGATAAAGGATTTGAGGCTCCTTGAAATAGAGGGGTGATCCCTGTAGATCGAAGGATATGAGGGTCCTTAAAATGGAGAAGCCGAAGGAATTGAGGCTCCTAAAAATGTAATAACTGACCCTATGTAGGCCGAGGGAGATAAGGTTCCTTGCAATGGAGGAGTCGAATCCCTTAAGGCTGAAGGAGCCGAGTGTCCTTGAAATGGAGGAGCGAAGTAATTGGGGGTCCCTAAAATGTAAGAACCAACCATTTGTATGCTGATAAGATTATTGCATACAACCTTTTGTCTTAGGTCGATGACCGATAATGGGTTTAACATATAGTCTCTTAGAAATTTCCAACCCCTAATGTTCTAAATTTCCTTGGGTCGCTTACATTTCTCAATGCAGAAGGCTTAGCACGTGATCCCCATCCAATTACTTCTCCTATATAAAGGTTGACTCTCACTTGAAAATTATTTCACAACTTGTCTCAACATGTAACTTCTCTCTTAAGAAAAATTTTGTGAAATACTTAAGTAAATATCTGCAACAAACATAGAGGGATGAATGGATTTGAATGCATCATAAGGTGAATTTTTCAATTTTCATAAAATTTCTTGTAATTTTAAAACTCTCAACGCATGATTAAAAAATCCATCATAATTGTCCTAACTAACTCACATAATGAGGAAATTAAGCTAGTGGTAAAACCTAGATTTAACACACTTAATCAAATTTTAGGCAAATTCACAATATACAAACTAAATCTATGTGATGTGTATGATCAATTGTTTATAAATTAATATAAACATATGCAAGCAAGCATATGACAAGTTTTATGAGGAAAAAACCCCACTTATGGTAAAAAAAACTTGACGAACACCAATTCTCGCTTCTACTTGAAAAACAACTTTAAAAAAGACAAGAAGGTACCTCTCAGACAATATTTATCGTGTAATACCTATAAAACTTTTAACTTTCCATCGTAGTCAATGGGAATTCACCGCGAGCTCCATGCCATGAACAAAAAAGTCCATTATCTTCCTTAAAGTCAAAGTCACACTCCAAATTCTCCAATAACTTGGAATGCCTCTAATTTTAGGTGAAGGAGTAATAAATTAAAGAAATTCAGTAGAAGTATGATCAATTGACAACGGTTATTGTGAATATCTGATCAAATCCACTCTTAATTCACTCACAAACACTTTGGATCAAGTCATAGATCATAGTTCCAAAAGTTTATGAAGAACAAGTGAGATATGGTTTGTAGAAAGATAAAAAGAGCACTCAACTTTAAAATTCGCTCAGAGAGATATGTAAATTGAGTAAAATTCAGATCCTGAGAAATGGGAGGGAAATGGCCTATAAAATTCAAAATCTGACGCCATGCTAACAATGCACTTTTTTACTGTGCACGATTCCCGGAAGTATGGAGTCATGGCAAGGCTAAGTGCATAGGCATGTTTTGATGTTGTGCGAATCCAATTGTGTACATGAGCTCAAAACTTGAGTCGTACGAACGATTAAGGTTAAAAATTGTTTTAGAAAGAACTTAGTAATTTCAAACACTAACTCAAATCCAAAAATCTATTTCAAGCATCATCTAAGATAGTTTAGAACATATGTTCAATAACTTATCGAAATCATCACACATTTTAGAAAACATAGTGCATATGTGCGTGTGTTTAGACATGTATAATTCAAATTATTCATAGAAAGGATATGAATTCCAATGTGAATGTATGGCAATGAAAGTCTTCAATAAGCGGCTTCAAAAATATTAAATCTTCAAAGGTTCATTCTAACTCAAATGACCAAACCTCACTTATAGAATCAATTGTATGTAACTTGAAAGGCTCAAAGACTAAAATGTTTCGTGACGATAACTAGCCATCCAATACTAATACAAAATTACATTTTGAATCTCCGTATTTGGTTATTCTGTGGACCCCCCCCCCCCCAAAAAAAAAAGCCTAAAATAACCTTATTACCCATACAAAACTCACACCTAACTAGCCATGTAATGAGAGTAGTAAGAAGGTAATGTACAAACAATCCATATGATTAACGACACATCAAAATCGAGTCTGAATAATGGGATGTAGTTTGGATCATCAACGCCATGCCTGAAATCAAACAGAACAATAAAAATTATCACGCATGCAATAACATGCACAAACAGAAACTCCCCCTGCTTAGGAATTATCCGATAAGTATCAAAGATATGGATGCGATAAAACATAGGTGTAACACGTGAAATATAACAACATCATCTAATATGAAGATATCCCAAAATATTAAAGTTAATAGAACAAAGTAATAAGATTCCCCCTACATAGGATATCCTAATGCAATATCCACAATTCCCCTTATCATAGATGTTTCCCCCCTAATAAGAGAAAGGAAAACTCACTCCACCTTTTTGACACAATAGAAAGATAAAGGAAATAAATGTTTCTCCTCCTTAATCTTCAGGAATAAAATTTTCTCCCCCTTTTGACACAAAAAAGATAATGAGAAGACATATCATACAAGACAAGTATATTAAGTAACAAGCAAAGTCATAATAGAAAATGAAACTAGCAAAGCAAAACTAAGAAAACATGTGAACAACCATAAGTATACCACGAGAATAGAAAAAATGAGCATATATATGTGTATAAAATTATAAATCTGATAACAACCAATAGAAGATAAATGATATATATATATATATATATATATATATATATATATATATATATATATATATATATATATATATATATATATATATATATATATATATATATATATATATATATATTAATGAATTATAAAATAGGGAAATGAGATATACATATCATCTAACTGATATATCATGAATATCACAATATAGCACAAAAGATATGGATGAAAATATAAAAATCCATAAACAACGAGATAATATCCATGCAACCATCAAAACAATCCAAATGTCCTAAATACCCAAGTGTATCAAGGTACCAATGAAAAAAGATACCAAACAAAAGTAAAAATATCCAAGTACAAATAAGATTTGCAAAGTAGCACATGAAGTACTAAAAAATGTAACATGTAATAAAGATAAATCTCAAAACTATATTCGTTCGACATGTTATACTCAACATCATCATCATCATTATCATCATCATCAAAATTTCCATCACATGTCTCCCTTCACCATCATCAACACCATATCCATCAAAGATAAGAGACACTGACCATCCTCTGAAGATGTGACAAATTGTTATCTCTCTCTATGATATCTAGACGTGGCATAAAATATGCAGACAAGGCATAACCATCTCTAAAGAATTTAATCCTAGAGGCATCAACATGGACGGTTAGAACTAGAAATTAAGAACTCGGGGCTTAGGGACATATCCTAGTCGGTCTAGGGGTCGAAGAAAATTCTCATGCTCTAATTGTCTCTCTAGGACCATTAGTAATTTGAACCCTTTTCTTACATTGTGTCTTCGATCTACCCATAATATAGAAATGTGGAATATAACCTAAACAAATGACAAGGCTAGGGATAAAAAAAAATACATAGAACTCCCGAATTTACTAGCCTAAAATCTCTAAAATTCCAACTAAATCATCAAATCAACTCCTAAATCAGTGAAACAAACCTACAATCATTAGAAGTAAAGGAAATCAACAAAAATCAAAGATATTTAAAACTTTACCCAATTAAAATCGAGAAAGTGATGAAAATCAGTCAAAATTAAGGATGGATATCAACATATCTCTAAAGAATTGATCAAACGACCATGAAAGGGTTGATAAATGCCATATGGATGATTTAAAAAAGGTTTCTAGCTCTGGATGTATTTGAAAATGATATGAGCAACTAAATAAATCAATCCCACATAGTTTGCCAAACCAATGCAAAAGACAACCTTTTGAGGGCATACACCTGAAACATAACATATTCCCAAATAAGTCAAAAAACTACCAGAAATTCATAATGAAGCCTCTGAAAACCAAACACTCTGAATCAAAGTTATACGAATGAATGCAAATGCAAGAAAAATCATTCAATTTGACTGTAATAGCACAAGCTTGGGATAATCTACACAAAATAACAAAAATCAACCTCTCTCTCTCTCTCACACACACACACACACACACACACACACACACACACATGATCAATTGATTTGACACAAATATTTCATGTAAATCTTGATTAAAATCATGAATTATAAACACATTAAACTCAATTTCAATCAATTTAACATCAAATGTATAAAATTCTCATCAAATCAATATTTTGAAACTTTGTAATATGATTCAGGTGACATATAGTAATACAAACATGATTACACATAATTAAATAATGTAGAAATTATAAATAATGTTTAAAAGATAATCATTATATCAATATCGTTTTGATAAAAATGGTAGTTTCAAGCCATTTACTCCCTTAAGAATATGTTAATTAAATTTTTTTGAATACCAACTAAAAATCAATTTTCAGTTTGGCAAATATATGCCTTATCTTGTTTTTCATACCGGTTCAAACTCTGGAATTATGTTCCTTTTCAACATATTTTGGATTTTGACATGGATTGGATTTTTAGATGTCTAGATGAGACCTACTCGAAAACATTTGAATTTTAAACTGGGTGTTATCGCTGTAGAGGTAGCCATTATCATTGCTTTTGAGAAGGGTACTTTTTCAAATCTATTGAGAGTGCGCCAATAATCAATGATTAGCTTGTTAAATTAAATTCCAATTTTTAAATCCAAAAAATCCTAACTCTTGCAGACAAATTGCGATAGACTAATTAAATCAAACTAAGCATGCAAAGTCAATCACAATATTAGGAAAAATCCCCCAAAGGGGAAAAACCTTTTTTATTTCTCTATAATTCGTAACAACTTACAATTACAGAGAAATACAGTGACACACGAATACCCGCAGGCGGTTCGTTATCGTCAATGTTTTCAGCAAGAGATCCCGCAAGCCCTCCAATTTAGCAACGGAAAACAACCTTCTTCTCCAGAAGATTACTCCAGATGAGTGGAAAAATTATATCTAGGGTTTATAAGACTCACATATATGTTTGGCAATGATTTGTGAATGAAAAGGGTTGAAAAACAACCAAAGCGAATTCTAGAAATATGCAACAGTTCTGCAGAAAATGTGAGCACAAAAGAACTGAAAATCATGTAGAAAGGGCAGCGCTTTAAATAAAAAATTGAGGCAGCGCGTTGCTTGAATGAAGTACAGGTGTCGATCGAACCACTTCGCACGAGATGGCTATGTCATGCGAACAACCATCTAATCCCGCTCAAACGACGTCAGCGAGATTTTTTACCTTTGCCTCTACACTTCGAAAAAAATCTTATTTCGAAGGATAAATGTTTCAAACCTTTAAAAATATTTTATAAAAATTTCCCAAATATTTATGTAAATAATAAACACTGAAAATAAATTATTTTACCATAATCGAGAGTGGATTACTGGCAACGATTTGAAGAGCACGTTACATGATTCACGTATGAAGATGATGGATGTGAGGATTTGGATCAAGGCCATCATGGATGATCGTGTTGATGTGCCGAATGTAGCAGTATCAGACATACTAACTGTGATCTAGGATATACAGAAAAATTCCTAGATTCTAACTCAGACATGTATAAAATCATGTCCTTACAAATATCTCCCTATGTCTATGCCGATACATAAAAAAAAAATTCGAATTATGCAACCCAAATAAAAAACAAATGAAATATCATTTAGTATACCCATTAAACCCAAAAATTGGAAATATTAAATGACATGTCTTCAAACAAACTTCAACATCTTCAAATCTCTAACTCTTTAATCTTTCTTTGTCATCATCAAGGTCTGTAAAAATAACCCTCAATTAAGTACCTACACACATGAGAGGAAACAATACCCGTGACGCGCAACAGTTTGAAATATAGTGATAAGAAAAAGTAAGTATCAATTAATGTTCAAGAAAATTACTACTAAAAATTCACCCCCATAATTCATTCTCCCCATTTTTATGATGTCCCTAAATAGACAAATATGAAGAACAAAAAGAAAATACAAATAAATAATGTCACAGGGTAATCAAACTTTCTCTTTTTGAATTTTGCAAAATGTTTTCACAAAATATACAGCAAAGAATCACACCATGAAAGAACACTAAAACAACCAAGTCGGTGATGGCGGAAATGTAGGGATGTGAACAAATTCGACAGGAAAATCAATACATACAACCATAACATATGTTCGTTCTGAATTTTGAATATTCCTAACGAATTAACTCAACATCTTCCTTAGGTATAAATTTGTGAAATTATAAGAAATTTACTCAACCAAATAAAAAATTCAAAGCTCAAAGTGATTTGCACACCAATAACGTCCAAAATGTTGTAACTCTTTTTAATGACTTTCAAGGACGTGGAAACCCATTTTTCATTTCTTTCCATCCAAACTCCCTCATAATTAATTATACATTATATTTTTCTTTTGAGGTGATGAAACTAAAACCTATTGACCCATTTGATTTGTCATATTTTCTTTTTATTGCCTTTTTTTATTTCTTTGGGCTCTTTTCAAATGGTGGCTTTCATGACGAGTTAATTTTGAACTCTCATAGTCCTTTCCCGTGATTCACTCATCATAATTTGGTTGCAATTAAATCCTCATGGTAAACAGTTTTTATATGCAGTACTAGCTTATCAATTTTTATTATATTTTGATCGTTGTATAGACATAATTGAGATGGAAACACTTAAGCTAATATGTGATAGACAAGTACAATACTTGAAATAATATCGTACATTTGAGCAATAAAAGAAACAATGGGACAAACATATAGAATATATCATTAATCACATATCAATGAATCCAAATACAATGTAAAGCACATGTATGAAATGATGTAGGATCTCAAATCACTATCAAACAGTCAAGTTCAATATGAAATGATGTTGTGACTATGGCTATCTTAAATGTTCATATATAAATGGTGTAAACAAAATACAAAACTCTTTTTTGTGTTTTTTCAAAAAAAAATTATAAAAAGAAAATCTTCTTGGCTTTTTCTAAAAAATTTCAAAACTAAAATCTTTTGTGGAATTTTCAATTTTTTTAAAAATAAAATAAATAAATATACAAATGATACAATCTAGAGATAGTAATCATATGATATTAACATGAGAAATGAATCATAATCTAGACATGGTGACCACCCGTCAGAGAACTGTGCAAATTCCTAAAGACTTCCTAAGACATTCGAATCTAAGGGCATCTAAAGGCTTCGTGAAAGTATCGGCTAAGTGGAGGTCGGTAGATAAAAAACTCAAGGATACAGCCTTTTCTTCTACAAGATAATGGATAAAGTACTTGCGTATCCTAATGTGCTTTGTGCACGAATGTTGGACTCGATTGCGGGATATGTGTATCGTGCGTGTCTTATCATAGGAAATAGTCATGGTGTTCCGTGATATCCCATAATCCTCCAACATCTGCTTCATCCACATAAGTTGCGTGTAACAACTCCCGACGGCTAAGTACTCAGCCTCCGTAGTGGATAAATAGATGGAGTTTTGCTTCTTACTCAACCAACAGACAAGAGAAGAACCAAAGAAGAAATACCCACCCGAAGTGCTCGTACATCCATCTGCATCCCCGATCCAATTGGCATTTGAATAGGCAGATAAACGGTTACTGGTATCAAAGGAATACTAAATTCTAATTGAGAGAGTCCCACTCACGTATTTGATAATACGTTTAATAACGAGTAAGTGTGACCCTTTTGGGGATGCCTGATATCGTGCATAGATTCCAACACTAAAGGTGATGTCGGGACAACTGGCAGTCAAGTAGAGAAGACTACCTATCATACTCCGATACAAGATTTTCTCTACGTCCTTGCCTGAAGTGTCCTTATTAAGCTTTGTTCAGGTACTCATCGGGGTACGTGCGTGCTTAGCAGCGTCTAAACCAAATTTATTCACAAGGTCTTTAGAATAATTGGATTGGGAGATGAACGTCACATCCTCTAGCTAATGAACCTGGAGACCAGTGAAGAAAATAAGCTCACTAACCATGCTCATCTCAAACTCACTCTTCATCTCCTCCTCAAAGTGGTCAGCATGCTGGAAGCACGTGGATCCAAAGACTATCTCATCCATATAGACCTAGGCAACCAAAAAAGCACCGTCATCTCTCCTGACGAACAACATCATATCAAACCATGAGCTAAGAGATTGGAAGTAAGCCTCTAGTACCAAGCACGAGGTGCTTGATTCAAACCATACAAGTCTTTCCTCAGATAGTAGACACGATCAAGGTTCTTAGGGTCTTCAAACCCTTTTGGTTATTCCATGTAAACCTCATCTCGTAGAATTCCATTCATAAAGGCACACTTGACATACATTTGATATAACTTGAAGCGCAGATGACATGCGATGGCTAGTGGTACGCAGACGGACTCAAGCCTCACAACAGGAGAAAATCTATCGTCAAATTCTACACCCTCTATCTATGTGTAGCCTTAAGTGACCAACCTAGCCTTATTTCGGATAATAGTACCAGTATCATCCACTTTATTCTTGAAGATCCACTTGGTACATATCACATTTGTCTCATTAGGTCGGGGGACCAGTTCCCAGACATCATTCTTTCTAAAATGAAATAACTCATCCTTCATAGCGCATATCTAGTGTTCATCTTTGGGGGCTTCCTTATCATTCTTGGGTTCGACTTTGGATATGTATCAAATATGGCTAACAATGTTCTCTAGATGAGCATGAGTCTTGACCCCTAGTAATAGGATTATGACTCCTGAAAAACCAAGAAGGAGTGTCGCCTAAATCAGGAATAGGATCCACTCTCGGTGTGGGAGGCACGATGGGATCATCATTAAAAACTGCATCATCCCAACACAAAAGGTTAGAATCAATAAACACCAGTGGTTCGTTATCTTACATGGTGACGTTTATTGACACCATAACCTTAGAGCTACTCAGGTTAAAAACCCAATACGCTCTACCAGTCTATGAATATCCCAACAGTTTCCCCTCGTTGCTCTGGGAGTCAAATTTTCCTATTTGCTCTCTATCCCATAGGATGTAGAATTTATTCCCAAAGACATGAAAATATGAAAGGTTGGGCTTCATTACATTCCATAATTCGTAGGGCATATTAAGTGTGCGTGGACGAAGGTAAACCCTATTCATCGTGTGGCATGTGGTAGACATAGCCTCTACCTAAAATCTCCTAGAAAATCTACGACCTAGAAGCATAGATCTAGCCATCTCCTAAATAGTCTCATTATTCCTCTCAATAATCCCATTTTTATGAGGAGTCTTCATGACCAAAAATTCATGTTTGATCTTGAGTCTATCACAATAAAGATCTACTTTAGCTTTCTTAAACACAGTGCCATTATCACTACGTATTCTATTGATAGTGACTCCGTGTTGATTTTGCATGACACGACACTTAGTCTTAAGAAATTCCATAGCATCGGATTTCTCTCTCAAAAATCATACAATCGAGTAACAAGAGAAGTTATCTACCATCATGAGGATATAACTCTTACCAAACAAATTTCCAGTACCAGTAGGACCCATAAGATCCATGTGTATCAACACAGGAACTCGTCAAGTGGTAATGGAATTCAACTTCCTATGGGGGCTACGGACTTGCTTTACCAACTGATAGGGTCCATAAACTGTGAAATTCGGCTTTCTAAGTGATGGAAAGCCATGCACTAGGTCCATTTTAGCTAATTTCTCAAAATCTTTAAAATTCACATGACCTAGACATTGATGCCACAGATCCATAGAAGTGATCATGGCATTATTGCAGACAAATAAGGACTTGAGCACAATCCCATAGCAATTATCTTCAATCCACACCCGTTGCAATATAATTTACTGATAAGATTATAAACATTACACTCATTTCGGTTAAATTTTACTGTAAAGTTAGTGTCGCACAACTAGCTAATGCTGATAACGTTTGCTTTCAAACCTTTGACGTACAAAACATCCTCTAGCTTAGGAAATCTTGGTATCCCGATTTTACCTCGTCCTACTATGCTAGATTTTCTCCCATCTCTAAAGGTGACTTTATCTTCCTTGTGATCCTCTAGGTAGGAAAAAAATGAGACATAACCTATCATATGCCTGGAGTACCCACTATCGAAATACCACTGAGAAGTATTATGTGCTTTGAGCGCAATATAAACAAAAAGGGCTTTTGCGTTAAGTTTGGCACACAAGATGAGGTAGCCTTCTGTTTTCCCTTATCATTGTTGGCTCTTATAGGGATATTAGAAGAATCCATTGACGACATAGAAATTTGTTGGAACTTTTCCATTAAACTATGAGAAGTGGCGACTAAAAACTCAACCTACTCTCTAAGACTCGAAAAATTTCTAGTGGAATGTCGTGAAGCAAATGTACGTCGTGTCCAACCCAAACTATATCAAAACTACCAAGGTGTCCCTTTCTTTTGTAGTAGGTACAAAAGTACACAGCCTTTGGACAACCTTGGTTTTCTTTTCTTGGCTAAACTTTCCTATGGGGTTTTTGGTGGTGGCCATAAGGATTCGTAGTAAACTCAGGAACTCATTTTGGTGTCACATGAGACGTGGAGACACCATCAAAACCAATTCCCTGCCTTTCACCAAAACATAAAGCAGGGGCGAGGAGCATCTCTCCTATCTTTCCAGATCTGTCCTCAATCTTTAATTTGACCTCCCTGGCTATCTCAAGTTCATGATTAAGCTAGGATACAAGGGCTTCAAGTTTCTTTTGAGTGTCCATGGACGTTTGTATCTCACTCGTAAGACTAGCCATTTTCTTGGTCAAGTTCCCTTTCTCTTTCTCTAAACATCTCTCTCTCTCTCCCCCCTCTCTCTTTCTCTCTCACCAAACTGACTCTCTCTATCTACGCAAACTCTTTCTCTCTCTCTTAACACAAACAGTCTCTCTCTCAATGTAGTGCTAATGGAGGAGACTCTCTCTCTCGTCTCTCCTTAATCATTCTCTAAGGCAACTATCCTAAGTGCTAACGCTTTGTTACGCTTTTTAGTTTTAAAATAATAAGAATATAAATCAGCATACGCGGGTCGTAAATCACTCTCATCCTCCTCCTCACTCATATAACTTCAACTTTCGAGGTGTACCTGTGAAGTAGCATCATACTCATCATGAGGCGCACCATCAGTACTCACATGACTAGCCATGAATCCAGTGAAGTTACATTCATGTGGTGACTCGTCTCCAGAATCTACCGACTCGACCTCACTCTCATCACTAAGGGAGGCTTTAAGAGAAGATTTTCCTTTGCCTTGATGTCGCAACCTAGTAGGACACTAAAATTCCTTATGACCTCTAATGTCACACTCATAACATCTCTCCTTGTCTCTTTTAGGAGCGTCCTTTTTATCCTTTTCATTTTTCTTTTCAAACTTATATTTTTTAAAAAAAATTATCTTTGAAATTGCCATTTTTCTTTATTTCGAGAAATTTCTTGAAATTTTTAGCAAACAAGGCCAAATCCTCTAAGTTAAAATCAAACTCAGAATCAAACAACTCTTCCTCTCTTCTCCAACACGAATCACTTTTCTTTCTTGCTGACCCCTCACTGTTCCTAGCCTGGGCTTTAAGTGCTACCTCTTTATCTTTAGATTTTATCGTAATTGGAAACATGTCAATTTCGTAAGTCTGGAGGTCTCTTACCAATTCTTCTAATTTCAGACTACTCAAATGTCCTAATGAATTTAGGGCAATGACTTTCAGGATAAAACGCTTAGGTAGAGATCTAAAAATCTTTTTAACTACTCTAGCATCAGGAATGTGTTCACCTTAGTTGAAACTAGTGGTAATAATATCAGATTAGCGTGCATAGAATTCATCAATACAGATTCAAGCATGGTAATTGTCTCAAATTGTGTAGTTAAAATTTTCAATTTTTATTGTTTAACTGCATTAGTGCCTTCATGGGTAAGTTGAATAACATCACATGCTTCTTTAGACATGGTACACATCATGATGCGTTGGAAATCGTCGGGGGTGACGTTTTCAAAAATTGCACTAAGCCCACGTGAGTTGTAACTGCTCCATTTCAATTCATCCTCAGTCCATGCAGTCACAGATTTTAAAGTAGCTACATTATCTACAATGACAATGGGAGGCATCGACCCTCTTTTACACACAACCTAAACACGTTCGTTAATGACATTTAAGTGAGATATCATACGGGCTTTCCAATATGCGTAGTTTGACCCATCAAAAATTGGCACTCGATTATACAAGTTTTTCATTGAAATTGTGCTTTTTCAATAATCAATTTTTAAACCAAAATTGATATCTAGAAAAAAAATTCAAAAAATTACAAGGTATAATTGTGTAATAGTCCTTGACACTAATTTGAAAGTGCGTTAGCAATCAATGATTAACTTGTTTAATTAAATCCCAATTTTTAATCCCAAAAAATCCTGACTCATGCAGACAAATTGTGACAGACAAAATTAAATCAAGCATGCAAAGTCAATCACGATAGGAGGAAAAATCCCCCGAAGAGAAAAAAACATTTTTATTTCACTATAATTTGTAATAACTTACAGTTACAGAGAAATACAGTGACACAAGAATACCCGCAGGCTCGGTTCGTTGTCGTTAGTGTTTTAAGTAAAATATCACACAAGAGCTCCAATTCAACAATGAAGAATAACCTTCTTCTCCACAATATTACTCTAGATGAGCAGAAAAATTATATCTAGGGTTTATAAGACCCACAAATATGTTTGGGAATGATTTGTGAATCAAAAGGGTTGAAAACCAACAAAAATGAAGTTTGCAAATATGCAAAAATTTTGCAGAAATGTGAGTCTCAAAGACTTGAAAATCGTGTTGAGTGAGCACTGCTTAAAATACAGAAATCGATGTGGTGCGTCGCTCGAACAAAATACAGATGTCACTCAAACGAACAACCACGTCGCTCGAACGACTTCGCACGAGATAGCTATTTTTCTCGAACGACAAGCCAATCTCTCTCGAACGATGTCAGTGAGATTTTTTCCCTTTACCTCTACACTTAGAAAAAAATCTTATTCCGAAGTAAAAACGTTCTAGACCCTTAAAAATATTTTATAAAAATTTCCTTAATATTTATGTAAATAATAAACACTCCAAATAAATTATTTTACCATAATCAAGAGTGGAGTAGCGGCTACGGTTTGAAGAGCACGTTGCATGTTGCATGATTCACATATGAAGATGATGAATGCAAGGATTCTTATCAAGATCGTCATGGATGATCGTGTTGACGTGCCCAATATCAGACATACTGACTGTTATCTAGGACACACAGAAAAATTCCTAGATTGTAACTCAGACATTTATAAAATCATGTCCTTACATCTATCAAAGTCAATGAACACCAATAAGATCTAAGGATTTAATCATTATCAAATTAAGAACTAAAGGCAACATCCAAATGATTAACATTATATGCCACAAGTGATGCATGTGCCCAAGTAGTGTGAAATCGATATAATAGTTTTCAACAAATTTGTCAAACATGATTTATCAAATGAATTTCAACAAAATAATTAAATCAATCAAACATTTTCATAAAAAAGAATTAGGATTAACTTTTAATCAACATTCAAGTTAAATCGATCATCAAATCAATATGAATAAAAGAATTAACCACATTTCACACAAAGAATGAACACAAAATACTTTTGTATTTTTGAATAATAATGATGCATGAATGTTTGGAAAATCATGTTTAGTAAAAAAAACATTGTGTAGAAAGAAAATTCATGGCAAATGTTGATATGCATGGAACCTCACCAACCCATGAAAAATGATACCAAATGAGATCAACTGATACTCTCTCACCCATCATTTACTTGTTTCCACCCACAAATCAAGAATGAACTAGGAATGGAAACATATAAGAACCTAGTCATCTTAGCAAGCTACATACCTATATAACGATGGGTGTTGCTTCCCCTGGGTTGATAGGGTGCACAAACTTTACCTCTTTCATCTTAACTTCTCTTTGAGGTGTATTAATATCAGCCCTTTATTAAGGACCAACCAAATATCCCTTCATTATAGATGCATACCTATTCAAACCTTAACATACTCTAGGTATCCATATATCATCCCTCCTAGGATTCTTATGCCTAGTTCATAGAATTTGAGTATGATGTCTATATCTAGTAATGTTATCTCCAGTGTCACTATTTCTTTGCACAAAGCATCAACTTGACCTCTTATCTCGTAAATAGGATTCCTTTGATACATGTTTCTCCTATTTTCAATGAACCTTTAATTTCTCTTCTTCAAGAACCAACAATAAAGATTTTAGTTACCATGTACTTTAAAAAAAGTACAACAAGTGACATTCCTTTTCTCAAACCTTCTCACATTGCTTCTCAAGTCTTTCTTCTCAAATTGTTCTTTTTGACGAACTATTTCAAGTCTTTTTCTTTTGATGAAAAAATGCACAGGACGACTCAATTTACCAAAAAAGTATAACCAAATCCTTTTTAGCAATCTCGAATTTAGGATCAACCTCCTTAATTTTCAAAGTAGCGATTTGTTCCTTATTCTTGTTTTGATCTTTTGAACTTTCAACATTAAATTTTATTTTTTTCTCCGATTTTGAATCATTGAAACAATTGCCATGGTTGTTAGGCTTCATTGAACAATATAAAATAAAATGGTATCAAGAACATTTTTTCAATCATGTATTTTAATTTTTAAATCTTTAGCATGTTCAAGTTCAAGTTTTAACTTTTCAAAATTAATTTTTAAAATCGAATTCTCAAGATCAAATTCTTGTTTTTCTTTTGAAATGATTTCATTTTGTGATTTCAAATACTCATATTGCTTATTTAAAACATCAACAACTTTTTCAATATCATAACACTTTAATTGAAGGTTTTCAAACTTTTCTTCTTTCTCATCAAATTCATTTTGTTAAACTATCATTTTTCACAAACGTGTGATGTTAGAATTTTTGAGTTTTACAGACTCTTGATAGATTTTGTGAAAATCCTCTTGAATGTCATCTACTTCCTTATCTCTCCCAACTTATTATTCTTGAATTGAAGGGTGTGAATTCTTGCCACTACACGATGACGACTCGCTTAAAGACTTATCATTTGTCACTCTCTAAAAAATTTTATTCATCACACTATCTAATGAATATCTTTCACATGTCTTTTATATACTCTAAAATTCTATACAAGACTTAAATGTTCCTTTTTTAAGGTGTCCGCATGGAAAATCAAGTTTTTAATTTTTATCTTTAAAATTAAAAAAAATTGAGCCGACTCACACTCCCTCTCTCTAAAGCCAATAGACTCATTTATCTATCCAAAAAATATTCACATTCTTTTCATCTTCATAAACATTATCTCTGTTTAAAACTCTTCCCCCTCCCAGCCCTTATCATTATATAATATTTTCATGTCATCTTGCTCTTTGTATCCCTCTCCACTAGATTCCTTCATCCCTAAAATTAAATTCCTGGAGTGTAAAGCACCGATTGTTTATACATTCACTTTTTTAAATAGAAAATTCGTCTTCTTTTTCTAAAGATCCCACATATAATCATTTTAATCCATCCACTCATTTATCTCTATATTTCTCTATCTCTCTCTAGAAGGAAAGAAATTATGGAGAAGTTAAAGATATATGGTTCATGCCCAGATGTGGTGGAGGTGGAATTAGAAAATAGAATCTACAAATGTTGAGAAGAAAAGATGTTGAAAAAAAAATGAACTTAGATCCAAAATTGATGAACTTATATTTGCATGGAAGTTTTTGAATGATGATGAAGTGGATCCCACTCAGAAAATATTTTGGCAACATAGGTTTCTCTTGACGACATTGTTGAAGAAGAATGTTTTGATTGTCTCTATAGAATCAAGTGAGTGCTCTCTCTCTCTCTCTCTCTCCCCATCTCTACACCCAAATTCACTGTTATTAAGTGGATCCCGAATCACAAACTAATAGGACTTGTGGATTTTCTATAAATTGTGTGAATTGAGAGCTATCTTGGATTATAATTGCATATTATACCTTATCAAGAATATTATGTTGGTGACTATATATATATATATATATATATATATATATATATATATATATATATATATATATATATATATATATATATATTACTCTCTGTTCTTCTAAAGTCATTGAGTTGTTGATTCATATGTTTGTGGGGTTTTGGTAAATAATGTAAATTGGATTATCATTAAAAAGGTACCATAAGTTCTTTTAGAGTTCTTGGTAATTGATCCCAAAATGACTTTAGCGGCGCAAAACGTGTCACAAAAAGTTTAATCACGAATATATTCCACAATTTTCCATCGCTAAAAGTCATTTTGCGTCAAATCCCAAGAATTGCAAATATTGGGACCAGGGTCAATATCAAAGAATTAGTGGGCCAAAACCCAATCACCCTTCTTGATTTTGGGTATATGTGTGTCACTATGTGTAGATTGCGGATGATGTGTATGTTAATAAATAACTTATATATAAAATTCACTGTGATTCTGGAATTCAAAAATCCCTGTCGTACAAAACTTATGCTTCATGTTGGGTAGACTATTTTTTTCCAATAACCTTCCTATACGTTTCCTTCTTTAGTTTTCTTTTATTTGGGTAGACTCTAAAAGAAAAATAATGAGTTTCTTTCATAACCATATTTTTTTCTTTTTTAAAAAAAAACTCCCGGTAACACAAATTCTTAGGTGTCATTCAAAATCAAATGACACTGTGCATATAGATGTATATATATTCTTAGACCCAACCCATTATATTTAATCTCTCTACGTATCTATCTAAACTGGTGGAATGTGTTGTCACACAATAATGAAGTCCCTTTTATTTTTACTATAAAAAATATACATAACCCTTTCAACTTCATTTTAAAGAAATCCCTAGCTTATCTCTTCCTCTCCCTCTCTCTAAGTCGATAACAGCAATAAAAATATCAACTTAAATATGGCCATATTTATTTTAAAAGTAGTCCCATTTTTTTTTTTGGATAATATGATTTATGTGTTACAAATGGAATAAAAATAAAATTTAATCATTTTAATAATTTATAAAATATTAATTGTTATAATTTCATCCCATTGTGTTTTGTCCGATTTATAATAAAAATGTAGTTATTTAATCATTGATCTACCCTTTGTGTTTTGAGAGATATTTTTTCATATGATCCGCCCATTTCACCTCACCCGCGCATCGCTCGGGCTTATAACTAGTTTCTTATAAATTTCTTCTAGCCTAACCATAAAATGTATTTTTCTTCCACACTCATCACTTGATGAAATATCTTTGATTTCACTCTATGAGTCACATACGCTTCCTTATACACCTTCTTTTTCTTATCTACACTTTTGTTTTTCTCAAGATTTCTCAAGTGTGTTGGACATGCATTCTAGTGATGGGCAATTCCACCACAACCAAAACATTTATCTTTTTCCCGAGTCTTATTTTTTCTTGAATTCACCCAAAAGAGTTATGTTAAGAAAAATTATATGGATTTTGTTCAAATTTGGTTTGATTTTTTATAAAACTTTTGTTATTTTTGTAAACCTTTCTAAATCGTCTAACAAAAAGTTCCATGCCTATTTCAACATTCTCTTTGGGTATTTCAACACCTTTCTTGGAAACATTTTCACTTGACTCAACAACAAATGCCAAGTCCTTTTTCGGTTTTCAAACTACAACATTTTCCTTTTGATCACAAATTTGATGTGATCCAATAAGTTCTTTTGAACTACAAGTGTCAATGTCATTGACCTGATTCAAAATATCAAATCTTAGTGGCAAACCTAGATGTTATGGTTCTAAGGAGCCGTTTGACAACCTTTTCTACAGAATATTTTGACCTAAGATGAAAGATGCATTCAAAACCTTTGTTAACCCAGTATATCAGTCATTGAAAGACTCATACTCCGTCATTATCATGGTTTCAATTTTTTTGTGATGTGTTGCAATTTTGCTCGTTTCACACTTGAAATTCCCTCATGAGTTTCTTTTAATCTATCCCATGCTTCTCTATATTGATCGTAATAAATAACGTGATTATAGTTTTGTGTGCTCACCCAAGAAAATGAAGCATTCAATGCAATCGAGTTATAATTGTAATCAACGAATTAGGCATTTGTCAATAACACTCTCGATTTCTTCACCCCAACTACATGTTCCTCTATGTATGGGTAGTTACATCCTTCTTCAACACTTATACACACCCGCTCATGTTTTGATATAAAGTGAATTAGTAACTTAACTTTCCAATGGAAATAGTTAAAGCCATCAATGAATGGTGGATGATTTGTGGAACTTAGATCACGGTATTAATCCATCTAATACGGACAAAACGAGCGCAATTCACAATCAAGCAAACTATTTGGCCAAAATAAGATTAACATGCAAAAACACCAGATCTACTCAAGCACATTAATCATACATAAATGAGTACTTTCTCTGTGTAACACCCCGCCCGCCCGGGAAGAGTGAACGGAGCGCTAATGCGATAAAATAAATCCAAATCCATAAGTGACAAGGTATAGAGCATCTAAGTCCCACAGCAACAAAAGAGAAACTACAAATGTCAAATCTCTTCAAATAAATACAACAAATCTCTCTAATTAAATACAACATCTAACTCGAAATAAAATAAATTCCAATGCTCTATACATCAAAATAATACAAATCTTTCCCAAACAATCCTCTCTAAAATCAATTTCCATAGTGCCCCAAAATCCGCGCTAACCTGCCACTAAAAGAAAATATGGGGAAGTACACAATACGACAGGAAAGATGCTCAACAAATATAGATTAGCAATGAATAAAGCGTAACAACACGAGTACGAATATTCAAATCAAAATGCAAATCTCAATAGCATTTCATCATTATAATTTCTCAATAACACTTTAACCGGGTCACCAGGCCTCACCACATCCATATATGCTTTATCAAGCCATATCCCGGGAAACAAGAATTTTGGCGGGTGCCCAACATCCGTGCCATATTAAAATCTCATGACAACGTGCTCAATAACAACATGAATAATACCACATGAATCAAAATAATTTCAACAATTATTTTTCCAGATTTCAATGAATTTAACAATTCAAATATTAGTTCAATTAACAAGAATTCAAAGAGAATAACACTCGCGAGATTTAAGGAGCATATTGTGTAAAACCCCATACCTCAAATAATGATGAGAAACCAATGATCACATCCTCAAGATCAACACAAAACCTCTACAAAAGCTTCTCCAAGAACCTCCAACAAAATAGCCCCAAGAACACCTCTAATCTAAGGTTGGAACTCACAAATCTCAAGAGCCAATGTGTATATAAAAAGAAGAGGACTATAAAATATATTTTCTGCCAAAATTTGTGCCAGATGTATGTTAAAAGGGTTGCCCACGACTTCCTTTTATAATGCAAAGAAATGAAAAGTTGGAATCCAAAAGACTCCTTTAAATAAGGCAAAGAAATGAAGAGTTGGAAGTCAAAACAACTCCAAGAGTTAAAAACATTTAAAAGATCATTCTGAAATCCGTTTTAACTCCGTTTTCGAAACCGTTTGAAATTCTCGCCTTTAAAAATAAATACCAACATATTTGAGCAATAAAAATAATTTTATCAAAAACTTTATTTTTTTCTCTTTATTTTGAAAATAGCCCAAAAATTATGCGGGTTGTTACACTTCCCCACTAACAATGGAATTTCGCCCTCGAAATTCGCTGAATGCCTAACTCTCAAAATCAGGCCACTACACTAATTCCAAAAATAAATCACGTCTCCCAAAAATAAATTCCTCACCTCTAATATCGAAACTTATCATGAACATCACCTAAAATTTTCTATCTCCAAAAATTGCCAACCACGCAATGAACCCAAAACTCAAGCCCCGAGGGTTGTCGTATACCTAAGCTCTGATATCATTTGTAACACCCCGCCCGCCCGGGGAGAGAGAACGGAGCGCTAATGCGATAAAATAAATCCAAATCCATAAGTGACAAGGTATAGAGCATCTAAGTCCCACAACAACAAAAGAGAAACTACAAATCTCAAATCTCTTCAAATAAATACAACAAATCTCTCGAATTAAATACAACATCTAACTCGAAATAAAATAAATTACAATGCTCTATACATCAAAATAATAAAAATCTTTCCCTAACAATACTCTCTAAAATCAATCTCCATAGCGCCCCAAAATCCGCGCTAACCTTCCACTAAAAGAAAATATGGGGAAGTACACAATACGACAGGAAAGATGCTCAACAAATATAGATTAGCAATGAATAAAGTGTAACAACACGAGTACGAATATTCAAATCAAAATGCAAATATCAATAGAATTTCATCATTATAATTTCTCAACAACACTTTAACCGGGTCACCAGGCCTCACCACATCCATATACGCTTTATCAAGCCATAGCCCGGGAAACAGGAATTTTAGCGGGTGCCCAACATCCGTGCCATATTAAAATCTCATGACAACGTGCTCAATAACAACATGAATAATACCACATGAATCAAAATAATTTCAACAATTATTTTTCCAGATTTCAATGAATTTAACAATTCAAATATGATTTCAATTAACAAGAATTCAAAGATAATAACACTCGCGAGATTTAAGGAGCATATTGTGTAAAACCCCATACCTCAAACAATGATGAGAAACCAATGATCACATCCTCAAGATCAACACAAAATCTCTACAAAAGCTTCTCCAAGAACCTCCAACAAAATAGCCCCAAGAACACCTCTAATCTAAGGTTGGAACTCACAAATCTCAAGGGCCAATGTGTATATAAAAAGAAGAGGAATATAAAATATATTTGCTACCAAAAATTGTGCCAAAAGTATGTTAAAAGGGTTGCCCACGACTTCCTTTTATAATGCAAAGAAATGAAAAGTTGGAATCCAAAAGTCTCCTTTAAATAAGGCAAAGAAATGAAGAGTTGGAAGTCAGAACAACTCCAAGAGTTAAAAACATTTAAAAAATCATTTTGAAATCCGTTTTAACTCCGTTTTCGAAACCGTTTGAAATTCTCGCCTTTAAAAGTAAATACCAACATATTTGAGCAATAAAAATAATTTTATCAAAAACTTTATTTTTTTCTCTTTATTTTGAAAATAGCCCAAAAATTATGCGGGTTGTTACACTCTAAATACGAGTTCAGAAAAAATGTGTGATATACTCAAGTAAACATCTACAACAAATCTAGGGGTGAATAGGTTTGGATGCATCCTACAATCAATTTTTGGATTTTAAAAAAATTTCTTGAATTTTTAAAACTCTCAGCACATGATTAAATAAATTCTTTCTAATTGTCAGGATTAACTCACACAATGATGAAGTTGAGTAAATCCAGTGGTGAAACCTAGATCTAACACACTAAATCAAGTTTTAGGCAAATTCATAATATAAAAACTAGATCTATGTGATGGGTGTGATCTATTGTGCACAAACTAATATAAACATACATAACAAAC
Source organism: Sambucus nigra (assembly GCA_949130495.1). Lineage (NCBI taxonomy): Eukaryota > Viridiplantae > Streptophyta > Magnoliopsida > Dipsacales > Adoxaceae > Sambucus > Sambucus nigra. The sequence goes on from OX422208.1 coordinate 333,001,339, forward strand.
CATTGGACATGATTTATTAGGAAAACACCACAACCTAGGCGTAAAAAATATCAACACACTCCAATTCTCATTTATACTTGAAAAGAAATTTTACAAAAGATGATAAGGTACCTCTCCCATAATCTCTACCTTGTAGTTACCTATGAACCTTTCATATTTCCACTATAGTTAATGAGAATCCACCATGATCTCCACTCCATGAACAAAGAAGTCCATTATCTTCCTTGAAGTCAACATGACATTCTAAATTCTATAATAACTCGAAATTCTCCAATTTTTTATCAAGGATCAAGAGACCAAAGAAATTCAGTTAATGTATGATGAATTAACCTAGGCTAATGTGAATATAGGATCAAATCCACTTTTAATTCACACACAAACACTTTGGATCAAGTCATAGATAAGAGTTTCAAAAGTTTATGAATAACAAGCGAGCTTTGATTTGAAGAGAGGCAAAAGGAGATCTCAACTTTTGAAATTCCATCAGAGAGATATTTCAATTGAGTAAAATTTTGATATTAATAAATGGTGGGTTATATGGCCTATTTATAGAAAATTTTCAAAATCTAACGCCACAATTTGCATGGTGCATTTTTTTAGTGCCCATGATTCTTGATAGTATGGAATCTTGGCAAAGTTTGTGTGCACGTGTCATTTTAATACATTTTTTATTATTGGGATTACTGTATTGGATTATTATTTGGGAATATTTATTCCAATTGCGTTTAAATTCTTTTGTGTTATCTGTTCGGTTATTAGTGTTGTAAAATAATGTGTAGTGTTATTCGTAAAATAAAAAAAATGAATTTTGTTGAAATTAAAATTTGGAAAGTTTTTAACACCAGCTTAATTGGGTATTGGGTGAGTTGTAAATATTTTCGACAGTGATGCTAAGAATGAGCCAACTATATATTCTGTTTTAATTTGGTATGGGACTGGCCACCCGGTATTTAATTAGGCGGGGTGTTACAGCTATAATCAATAGGTGGGGCTCTACGTTTGGGTCGTATCCTCTCAAAGGTAGATGGTTTTCTGAGCCTAGTGAAGGCACTAAGCCTGTGCTATATATATTGTCCATGATGCTAATAATGTTATTGGGATAGAGGAGGTTGTGCGTAGTTGATAATATTAGTATCCTCGGCCTTCTCCTCCTCCTTTTTTGCTATCGAAACTTTGTTAATCGGATTCTCCCCTTTATACCTCATTTCGAGCTTATGGGATCCTTCAACATTTTTGAATCTTTTTCTTGGTGTCCCGACTTTTCTCAGATCACAGAGCAACCTTTTCGGTGGGTTTTTTCTACCCCTGACCACTGGAGGGTGAGGGTTCCGGTCCCCCTCTAATGATCTTCCTAACAATGTTTGGGTAAGATCCAACATATGTGACTACATTTTTTCCTTGTTAGCAACCATCATTTTAATTTTTGGTGAGTTATACCATATCTGAAAGTGGTGCACTGCTTGAAGCATGCATTCTACCTAGAGGTGGTGGTGTTAATAGTTCTGACAACATTTTTCGATCAATAATTTTGTGTACCGAATAAGAGAATTAAAAGTAAAAATAAAATATAAACTTATAGGTTAATGTTTTTGCCCAAAATTTCCCAATCTACTGAATAAATAGAATTACGGATGAACTAGTTTTGATTTTTGGATCAAACACGAAACATATGATGGTCAATAGTGATTCCATCCATAATTGCACTCAAATTGAGAACAAGTTAATGTTATACCGAGAATATGAGTCGAAGATGAGATAAAGGAAAACCACTAACCCAAACCCTCAAACTATAGATACAGTTATGAGCTAACTTGTATAGGTTCCTATAATCAGGCCGTGAGCGAGTTGACCCATGAAAAATAAATAAGTTAACAGTCAGTTACAACAGACGATGCCAATCGGATGTTACACTGAACGATAACATATAGATAATAAGAAAACTTATAAATAATGGAAGTAAACATAATTTGGGTATGATAATATATAGTATTTGTAAGATGTGGGTTTTTAAAATAGAGTTGGTACTAAGTTAGGCATAAATCCTTATCAAGATCATGATTGGTGCCACAGGATAATAAGAAAATTACGAAGGTCAAAGACAAATGATATTCAATACTCAAACTTGTATTAAATTAAGTCTTGTTACAGCATAATTCTTTGAAATCACAATAAATAGAAAGGACCCCACAAGAAACTTGATTGGTGGGATAAAGAGCAAGCACCCTCAGAGCAGTAATGGCAAGGCAGTAAGCTTAAGCATAATAAATGGTCAGAGATGGTATTAATGGAGAAAAAAGGGTAATCACATAATAAATTGGTCTCACAACAAACACTCTTATTTAAAGAAATCTCAACAACAAATCTAGGTCTAAAAATCTTGTCCTTGTGAACTATGTTGTTGGGGTATTTACATGGGATCCAGGTCACTCGAGTGAACTTTCTGACATTAAATGGAGTAACCATAATCATTGCAAAGATGTCGCATTATTAATCCTAAATATAGTGCATTAAATGCACAAGATATGATATTTTTGGCGAGAAAACTATTTAGCCTATCAGAGGTATGGTGGCATTAATAAGGACACGATGTGGAAGCCCAAAGGTCCATCCTAAGAAAGGTGGATTATAGAATCTCATTATTCTAGAAATAAACTCACTTGAGTGATACTTCCAAGATCTCCTAAATGTCAGATGTCATGAAATCATAGGGTTGGTAACATATATCTACAAGGGACATGTTGTCACATTAATAAAAAGGTTATTCATCGAACGCTGGTTGCTCTGTTGATGGTTTCTTGAGAAACCTGTGAACTATTTGTGAAGAATCAAAAGCTATCTTTGGATAACTATTTAGTCTGAGGTCCTTTGAGGAGATTCCCCAGGAAATAGTAACTCGAGCATCTATTAAACTGCCCTTTGTGCAAAACATGGTTCTGCCTAATTATTCTAAAGGGACTTGTTATTTAATTTTCCAATGCTGCCTTACTCTCGATTCTCTAAACCAAATCCCTGCGAGGTACCTAAGATGAGGTTACTCGATAGAGCATTTAAGCTCTCATATACCTTTCCAGACATCGTCCCTCGAGGTTACTGATCAACCTCATAAATATTGCAAAGTTGATTATAAGGAAAGAACAATACAAGTACATAATAATCCCTACTACAAGATGTGTTTTCCATATCTCTGAATTGACATTGGTCTTTGTGGGAGGTCCTTCGAGAAACCTCAGTCTTGTGTGAATGACCATCTTTGATCTTCCATTTGTGAAGTGTTAGTTTGCTAATCAACTTTGATCTTGGACCTCCCTTGACAGTAATGAATTCAATAAATTAAGTAACTGACACATATCAACACACAGATATAAGTGGTTCGTCCAACTAGACTACGTCCAATGTCATAGTAACTTGTTTATCTCTACATATATAGTGTTTTACAAGTTACAAGGATGTTCTTTATCTCACTAGAGAGTATTTTGGTAGACTAATAGTAGGTTTTTACAATAATTAGACTTAGGGAATAAGTAATAAGGTACAAGGTATTTATAGATGTCTTGGAGTACAATGTGCACCCCAAGTCACATGATGCATGCTAAATGACATATGCCTATCACACGCTGCCATCTATCCTTCTAGAAGTTGTGTTGAATGTGCGAAAATTATCTTCACGTGTAATACAACATGTTCTCTAAATTATGTGGGCTTGATTTGACTAAAATGCCATTACAACGTGTTTTATGCATTCCTATCTTTTTAGTGAAATTTGGATGACCTTGTGAGCATGTGAGGCCAGCCCATTTTGGGTCGAAGGTCCAAAATATTCACATTAATCCTGGTGAGATTTGAGTCTATGGATTGTCTTGATTAAACTCAAAAAATCTTACACCATTTGCAAAGATTGCATAGATTATTAATCCCAACAATTATGAGGATTATAATGCTTGCACAATTGTCACTTCGATTTCTATGGGTCCAATCTGACTTATAATGGGTGATAGTTGTGTAAGTAGGCCTGAGATAATAATTCTAAGGAATTTACATCCATGGGATACCGTGGATTGTGATACTCCCTGATAGACTTAAATATTTTGTTTCCACTTAGTAAAACCCACTGATGGATTAGTTTATAATCTTGGCGGAGTAGTAAATAAGTTAAGTATGAGCATCAAGGAATTGATTAGATGTTGGTTAAAACTTACTAATGGTAAATTGATTTTACCAAGCAGGTATCAGACTCTTAACATGGGGAATCATATTGTGTACCATGATCAACTTTGCAGATAAGACCTCATTATATCTGAATGATTTTTGAGATAATTAAATTTGAAAACAATCATAATTATTTAGTGGAGTTAATTCATGATTAAATAAAAATGAAATAATTATGATAATGTAATTGAGACTTCCTAGAATTTAATTGGAGCTAATTTAATTATTTGTCTTGGGTCCCTAGTGTAGTCCATACACCCAAGTAGTTAGGTATAGACTCTCAAAAACCGTAGTTTGGACCAATTCCACCTTTTCTACATGTATGTAAAGGTGTGGGAATTGGTTTTTATATTAATTATGATTCATTATGGTTTGAGAGGGGAGAGAGAAAATACTATTCACAGTTTTGTAAAGAGTTCAAGAGGGAGAGGACCATATCTCACTCATAAGGAAGGATTTTCATCTCAAAAGTTGACCGCACTCCTACCTAGCTCTGGGGAGGATCTAACACTAAAATATACAAGCTTACACAAGGTTAAGAAAGGTTTTTTGACACCTTGGATGGGCAACAACATCATGTTCTTCGTCAAATAATTTCTCCTCATACGAATCATAACAAGATTCGCTATAGTATAAATTATTGAAGCTGTGGGTTTAATCATTAAATCCTAATTTTTGTTTTCTTTTCGATACATGATTTATTAAAGATCTTTTGGAATGTAATTTTTTTTTCATTTAAATATCAATCCCAATGGTTTTTCCCCAATAATATGATCTGAGGCGTTTGATGGATTCTATTAAGGTTTTTGAAGACCTTTGAGGAGCAGCAAGATCATCATCTTCATCAACTCATTGCCTCCGTATCGAATCAAATATAAGATCTGAAAAGGTATTATGGTTCGATCCCTATATCTATGTTCAAGATACACTCTTTTCATTTTTCTAATCGGGAATGTGATCAATCAAATATTAAGGAGAAACATAGTTTGCTATAATTTCAATCAAAGATTAGAGCCCATTCGTTAGATTGATCATGTTTCGATAAAGATCCATGTTGTCCACTGACAAAAATCCTAGGTTTCCATGTTAGAAATTGTGCATGGATAGGCATTATTTGAACTAATATGTTTTTTTATGATTATACTATTTATGTCCCTTCCAAAAAGATCCCATGAATGTATTTTATGTGAATTGATCCTATAGTAGTTTATCCATAGGTAAAGTTTCTCCCATATTCAATTTGGTTGTAATAATTAGATTTTTTCATTATTTCATTTAATTGATCTATTTGATGAAGATTGTAAGGGGATGTAATTTTTAGTTGACAGTTGGATTTAGACATTGGTTAAAGATCTACGGGTTTGGTTGATTTTTGATCAGGAATGGAGGTCCATGAAAGCATTTTTCAAGGATTTTGGAGTTAAAAATGACATGATTTTGATAAAGCTTTAAACAACCGTAAAACCAAGAGCCAGAAGCACCCATGGAAGGGCCGTAACCATAACAGTTAGACTCATGACCATGGTTGCTAGGTTGTAACCATGGCACGATTGCGGGTTGGCTGTGAGCGATCCGAGTTATTTAGAACTATTTTGATTCATTTGCTTTGGTTTCAGAATCTACCACATCCAGTGGCTTCATCATGATAGACACTTTTTCAAGGAGGTTTTAACGCTTTGAGACTCTACTCAAGGAAAAGTTTAGGCTATGATGGAAAGGAACTTTGAGTCCTTTTTTACATCCATTTTCACACATGTATATTTTCTTATATCACTTAATTAATTATTATATAAAGTTGTGAGCTCATTAATTAATTAATTACGGACACCTAATTTTATGTACAACATGATTTTAATTTTGAGACTATCCTAGATCACATTTTTTCTTAAAAAAATTATTTTTATTTATTCTTTTATAAAATGAATTTAATTAGGTAATTAATTTAAGGTGTAAGTTAAATTATGATCTCCAAGTTTTATTTTAAATTGAAAATGGTTTTGTATTCTTTGAAAAATTAAAATTGTTAGAATGGGATTATTTAATTTGTGGAAAATAAACTGGGAATTAATAAGGATTTAATTGAAGCATTTAAAATTGAATGAATTATTTATTTAAAAATAATCTCAAGTTTAAAATATTAAGTGGGAGAAGTTATTTCTCACATAATTAATTTGAAATTATTTTATTTTTAAAATGATGATTGTATGATTTGAAAATGATATCAACGTTCAATCTACTAACTTAATCTTAAAGGATAGCAAATTAACTCACATAACTTTATTCACAAGAATTAAACATAGACATTGTGTTAACTTTTGATGATGACAAGTTTGTTTTAACTGAACCATGACCTATCAAGCCTAGTTATAGGGCATCCGAAGTGGATGGCTAGGCTTATCAAATGTGGTAGAAAGTTAATCAGATGGATAATTTCAACAAACTGGCCTCTATAACTAATATATTGCAGTACAAAAATAAAAATATGCCAAGACCTTACAACATGATTCTAAGCCTCATGGATATGTTTTAGGATCAAAGTTTCACAAGGCTGGATGTTATGGAAAGTCTAGTTAACATAAATATGATTTATGGTCATCTATTTAGGGACCATGTTCTAAATATTATGTCCATCATAGGGAACCGACATGTCGTTGGATTTTAAATCGATGGGGAAACCCAGATCAATTTTGCGCTCCAATCACTCTTAGAGTCCTTAAGTAGTTTATCCTAAATTATTTTATAAATGAATTTGAATACTCTATGGAACAACTAAAATATAATTCCAGGATACATAGAATATCATTAAATGAAAGAGTGTTATTCAAGTTATTAAAAAAGATACATGTTCTTCTATCCCGAAAGATAAGAAGAATAAGAAGGAAAAGTTTTAGGCACAACATGCATCAATTAAAACTTTTCTTAAGCCTTAAGTAGAAGGAAACCAAATGAAATGCGGGTGTTATATCTTCAAGAAAGAAATAGTTCCCGATGCACTTGGCAAAGAATAATGGGATTCGTACATTCTCCTAAGTCATTAGGACATGTTTATGGTACAATATATTAGTACATGGTGTGTAGATTAGGGAGGAACTAGTCATGTTTGTAAGTATTTGCAACGGTTCTAGGCAATCATAACGATCGGATATGGAGAAGTGTTATGAATAACTTAATATCGTAGAAAGACAATAATTTTACTAGCATAAAATTTAGTTTTAAATTTTAGTGAAGAAAAATAGTTAATATTAGTATATTCTTTTTATCTTCTAACTATTAGAAGAAATTTAACTTTTGTTTCTACATTAGTTTTGAATGGATATTTGGTTTATGTATATAAAGGTTATTTTATTAAATTGGAAAATATTTTATGACTTCTAGCACATTGGAAAATGATGTTTATGTTATAAATCACTCCTCACCATTACTGCTACATAGTGAAATGAGTAATTAAAAAAGTGCGTTCACTGGTTATACGGATTTACTTGTATCTTAAGACAAGCACACAAATTCACATATTACCAAAATTTTATCTTGATTTAATTTAAAGTCAATATGCATGATAAATTATGCAGCCAAATTCCAAACCAAACACAATGGGAAAAAGATGGAGGAAAAATCCCATTCGGGCAAAACCTTTAATTCGTCATTTTAAGACTCAAAAGCCCATGACAGACTTACAGACAACTTATAGCTCCACTATGTTTAGCATAGTAGAGTCTCGAAATCTTCAATAAAAAATGATGCATTCCAACACCACCCACAACAACCAATTGTTGCCTCAGTATCCACTGATCAGCCTTAGGAGTATGTGATTACTTTCTTCATCAACAGTAGAGCCTCGACTCCATAAATTAGCAGTATAGATAATCTTTACAAGGGTTTAGAACTTTGGATTTTGTTCTTATTGATTCAAAAAAGTTATATTCAAATATTGAAGGGGTTTGGATGAAAAAAATCATAAAGTTTGATCACAAAATAACTATAAAAAGGCTTGTGGAAAAGTCTTATCCAACATCTCTATTTATAGGTAAATTTGTTGCAATGAGACATGGATTAAATATTTGGAAAAGATTTAATAAAAAATAAAAAAACACGTGTACTCGTTCGAACAATGTAGTTAATATCGTTCGAACGTCTTCCAATAAAACTTGAAACAACATTCCAAAATTTACCCAAAAGGCGACGCTCTATATCTTGTTCAAATGTGAAATCTTGTTCTAATGTCCTGTTAAATCTTGATCGAACTACATGTCAGTTCATTCTAACTAGCCAACGAGATTTTTAAAAAATTCTTTAAACAATCATTTTTAAAGCATTTTTAAAGCTTTCAATGGAAACTCGCTTACAAATAACCCTTGGATATTAAAATCTTTACCAAACCACTTGATAACTCTCCTGGATAAAGTTGTGAGTAACTATCTTCATTCTTCTAAATGTCATTAACTTCTTCTCTTCAAATGCTTAAGAATTGTCATGAAGGTGAATAGGGGTGTAACGGGATAAGACAAATAAAAATAAAACCATCAATTATAAATATTTCTCTTACAAGTCTCCCCCATTGTCTATTCTAGTACAAAGTACATACCCAAGATAAATTGACCCATAAGACTAATACAACTACTACTCTACTATACCAAGAAACGAACACGCATAAATGTATAAGTCTTCCGCTAAAAATATTAATCTTGTGTGGTCCATGAAATAATCATCTAAGAGAAATGACCTACATACATGAGACAAAACAAATACCATGATGGCTACGAGTTTAAAGAAAAAACAAGCTCCTCCTCAATTTATTCTTGTAAGGAAAAATTTCCAATTAAGTCAATTTGTAGTGTTGTCTTAATTCTGGATGAAATTATATGAGTCATATGATTGAAGGTTTGTTTGTGACCTTTCAAGCCTATGACATTTTTGCTGAAGACGTACCGTCCAAGTCGAATCAATCACATCTTATGCCATGTTTCATAATCAACATTCCAAGTATATCTCAGGTATGAATGCTTATATTATGTTGGGCCTTGGAAATTCATCATTGATTGTTAATATTTTTATTAAGCTACTTTAAAATGTTTTTATATTTTTTCAATAAAAATTATCCAATTTTTCCCAGGGCGTTCGAATGAGTTTTCTTATTCGTTCGAACGAGACATCTAACGAGGTATCTTTTGTTTTGTGCTTCTTTCTCATTGAAATTTCGTTTGGTCGAGATTGGATGTCATTCGAATGATCGGATCAATTTTTGAATAATAGTTATTTTTCTTAGAACTTTTTCTCTTAACCTTTTTCATTCACTTTTATAGTGCGGGAGAACAGTTTTTCTAGGAGAACTTTTCAACCCTTCTGATAAAAAATTCTCTCAAAGAAGTTCAATAATGTTTAAGACTTTCACATCTGCCTAAAGAGAGAAACATTTAATAAATGTCAAGAGTCTTTTTGTTTACACCTAAATAGTTTTATGACCCAAGCCTCTACATGATTTATGTTTTGAGATTAGAGTCTTGGCACCGTGTTTGTTCTGTACATTCCTACGGATTATTTCTTTTAAAGAATTATGTGTTCGTTTGTGTACATATGGTGGATTTTGTATGTTTGACGGTAGCATTTACCCATTGGTGGACTCCGAGACATAGGTGAACTCCTGCATTGTAACTAGGAAGAAGTGGAAGGAACGAAGAGCATCAAGTCTTGTGAGGACATTGAGTAAGTCTTCTGTCGTGTTCTTGTAATAAATCCATACTTAGTGGACTTGTGGTTGGTTCGTGCGAGATTTTTCCCGTTGTGGGTTTTCCTTGTACATCGCGACGTCGTGGTTGTGTATTTTATCTTGTAAATTCTCACCTAGATGCATGCTTAGGTTTAACAAGATAAAATCGGTTTAATAACAAAAATGGTGTAGTGGGTGCTTAACTAAATTGGTAATTTAGTTTATTTTAATTCAAGTTGGAATTATTAATATGGAAAATTCATGTTTAGTTTGATTTGCATAAATTAGAACTTAAATTAATGTTTTATTTTAAAAATGAAAATTAATTTTGAAATAAATATTTAAAATTCAAAATATTCAGTGAACCATCATTATAGAAATTCAAAATTTGAATTTCATGGGAACATACCTCCCTATCAGTTCTCCCCCCGCCCTTTTTTTCGTAATAGCCATAGGGTTAGACACCAAGCACGAATACTGAGCATCATAAATATCCAAATGAAATAACATCAGAAAGATAATCAATTAAGTACATAAAATGGGATTTTGAAGAAGCATACCAACTATTTTTGAAAATTTTCAGTTTTCTCAAGTATCAATATTATATGTATAAAAAGTACATAAAGGTACAAATAAATCACACCATGGAATAACACTAAATTATCCAAATCACGAAGATGGAATGTAAATGTGTAAACATTTTCCCTAGGAAAATTAACATATGCATTCATCATATTGGTACACGATGTCAATAAGATACTTCTAAAAAAGAACTTAATTTCAATCTTAGGTGTTAGAAAGTTGAACATAAATGAAATTTAATTGACTTATGCAATATGTCATGAATTTAAATAATCCTCAAATCAATAATTCCAAACTATTTTATGATTTTCAAGAGAGTCTGTTGTGTAAACCCATTGATCTTCTACTTCATAATACCCTCAAAATCTCGCATATTTAAGAATTCACTCTCAATTTTTGAAGATATCATAATGCTCATGTTTAGAAAAGCATTAATGATGTAAAATGTACCTGGCACTTATGTTTTTGTGTGTCATTAATCTTTTAGGATTTTTTTTGCAAATGGTGGGTTTTAACGCGAAGAGAATTTTCTCTTTAGTAGCCCCTTTATATTGCTTAAGATAAACAAATTTTTCAAGAAATGATATTTGGGCAAGGGTTCTTACAAGAACAACTTATGTATAGTACATTTGGTTCACTATTAAACACTATTGAGATGAGAACACCATATTCGATACATGATAAGCAAGTACAATATTCAAAAAGTCCATGCATGTGTGCAATAAAGGTTATACAAATTCTAGCATGAAGAAAGTAATCATTAAAGAACAACGAAAATCTAACCACGGATTAATAAGCACACTAAACAACGAAGCCATATATTAAAACACCATGAAAAATCACTTGAATGGATGGAATGTTGGGGTGATTCGAACATCTTAAATGCACATCCAGATCTGGTGAAAACAAAATACAAAAATATTTTTTGAATTTTTCAAGCTTTTCTAAAGAACCAAATTTTTTTTGGATTTTTCAAACTTTTTCTAAAGAAACGAAAATCTTTTGGATTTTTCAAAGCATATCAATAAGCATAATCATAAAAATACATTAGAAGTACAATCCAACAATAGGGATAAATGATATGAACATGATAATCACCTTATGTTTGATAAAGTACCCAAACTCAGTAAGCAGAACAAATACTTAAAGACTTCCTAAGATTATCGAATCTAAGTGTATTTAAAGTTTTTTTTTAAAATATTGACTAATTGATATTTAGTGCTCACAAAGTTCAAGGACATGACCTTCTCCTCAATGACATCACGAATGATATGCTCACTTATCCTAATGTACTTCATGTGTAAATGTTGGAATGCGTTACGAGATATATGAATTCCACTCATATTATCACATGTGCCTAATAATACGATAATCTTCCAACATTTTCTTCATCCATAATGGTTGTGTGCAATAACTCCCGACGGCTATATACTCGACATTCGTCGTGGAAAAAAATAGAGTTTTGCTTCTTGATCAACCAAGAGACAAGTGCCCTCCCAAAGCAAAAGCAACCACCTGAGGTTCTCCTGCAACCATCAATATCCCCGATCTAATAGAGATCCGAATAGGAGGACAAGCAATCATCGGTATCAAAGGAATAACAAATAATGTAGGAAAGAGAACCAATCACATATTTGATGACGTGTTTAAGTGAGACTCTTTCAAGGATTGATGTTAATGTGCCCAAACTCCAACACTAAAGGAAATTATGGGATGACTAGTGGTCAAGTATAGAAGATTACCTATCATGCTCCGATATAGGGTTTTCTTTACATCCTTGCCTAAAGTGTCTTTGCTAAGCTTAGTCAATGTGTTTGTAGATTCTAAACAAAACTTCTTCAGTATCTCCCTATCATATTTTGATTGATATATGAATATATCATCCTCAAGTTGATGAAATTGAAGACCTAATAAGAACATAAGCTCACAACCCATGTTTATCTCAAACTCGCTTTTCATCTCCTCCTCAAACATGTGAATATGTTAGGAGCACTTGGATCGAAATCCTATGTCGTCCACATAGAATTGGGCAACCAATATTCTACCACTCCCTCTCCTCACAAACAATGTCTTATCCACTCCCCCTCTCTTCATGACATGAGCTAAAATATAATAACTAAGCCTCTCGTACCAAGCACGGGGCTTTCATACACATGCTAAGTGCTTTGGTTCTTTAAAACCCTTTGGTTGTTGCATGTACACTTCTTCTTGTAGAATGCCACTAAGTAAGGAACTCTTAAAATCCATTTGGTATAACTTGAACTATAGATGGCATGCTGTAGAGACTAGTAAGCGGACAAACTCAATCCTAGCAACAGGAGAAAATGTCTCGTCAAAGTCTACACCCTCGATTAGAATGTAGCCTTGAGCGACCAAAATAGCCTTTTTTCTCATTATGGTACCATTCTCATCCATATTATTATTATAAATTCACTTGGTATCAGTCACATTAAACTCTCTAGGTCGAGGTACTAATTTCCAAATCGTGTTCTTGTGAAACTGAAGTAACTAGTCTTACATAATCAAGATCTAATGCTCATCCTTGAGTCCTTTTTTCACATTATTGGGCTTGACTAAGGGGGTGTTGTAAAAATAGGTTACCTCATTCTGAAGTTGATAACGAGTCTTGATACGTAGTGTGGGATCATCAAGTATAGCGTATGGTTCATGAATCATATAGTGTGTATAATGTGTATGGATGAAGATATACCTTATTTTATGTATAACATGTGGTATTAATCGCCTCTGCCCAAAAAGGTCTAGGCATGTTTCTCCCAAGAAGCATGGATCTATCCATCTATTGAATCGTATGGTTCTTCCTCTATAAACTCGTGTTTGATGCCCACTCCATCACAATATCTATCCATGCTGCTTTCTTTAAAATAAGTGTCCTTGCCACTATGAATCCGAGTAATTGTGATACTGTGTTGGTTTTGTAGGACACGACACTTGGTTGTTAAATACTCAATTGCATTGTACTTTTCTATAACAAAACCCACGATAGAGTATCTTAAAAAGTCATCGACCATCATGAGAATGTATAAATTACCACCACTGGTTTTCGAACGAGTAGGACCCATAAGATCCTTGTATATCAACACAAGACACGATAGGTGGTAATGATATATATCTTTCGATAAGGACTTCATATTTGATTTCCATATTGACAAGGACCAAAAATTGAGGAAGTTGCTTTCCTAAGCTATGGTAAGCCATGACTATGTCTTTATTCAGTAATCTCTCAAGATCTCTAAAGTTCACATGATTTAGTCGTTGATGCCAAAGGTCGACAAAGGAGATTGTGGCATTTTTACGCTAAATGAGGACTTGGGAATGATCCCATAGTAATTATCATCGGTCCTCAGTTCTTGTAGTATTAGGTTACCAGATTGATCATAAACGTTACATTCGTGCCAATCAAACTTTATCGTAAAGTTTGCATCATAAAGTTGGCTTATGCTAATTAAGTTCACTTTCAACTATTCGACGTACAACACATTGTCTAGCTTAGGAAATTTGGGTATCTTAACACAACCACATCCTAAAATGTTGGACCTACTCCAATTCCCAAAGGTTACCTTTCCTCCCCGCGCAATAAAATATGACTTGTCACTGGTCATATGCCTAGGGAACCCACTAGCAAAATACCACTGGGAAGTGTCTTTAACCTTAAGAGCAATGTGAACAATAAAGGATTTAATGTATTTCTTAGGTACCTAAGTGGACGTAACCTTTAATCGCCGTTGGCTCTAGTCATAGCATTGGAAGAATTATCAAAAGGCATAGATATCCTTTGATATTCTTCCATTACGCTTTGAAAAGTTGTGACTAAGAACTCAACTTGCTCTCTAAGACTCACAAAGTCACTATAGCGGTGCGTGGGAGTATGTGTACATTGAGTTATTTCTAGCTTGTAGAAAAATTCCCTAAGGTGACCTATCCTTTTACAATGTTTGCAAACATAGACGTATTTCAGACTACCTCAGTTATGTTGTTTAGGTTGAACTCACTTTGGTGGTTTAGGTCGAGACTAATAAGATCTACAATAAATTTAGTAACCGATTTCAGTGCGGCATGGGAAATGGATGCACCATCGTAACCTATTTATTTCGTCTCCTTAAAACCTAAAGTGGGATAGAGGAACATTTTACCTACCTTTGTCTATCTATCCTTTATAGTAACCTTGACCTCCCGAGCATGTTTGATAACTTTCTCAAGTTGGGATATAAGGGCTTCAATTTTCTCACGAGTCTTCAGTGAAGCTTGAAGATTTCTCGTAAGACTAGCCACTTTGTTGTCCAAGTCACAATTTTCCCTCTCCACTAAAAGAAATCTCTCCCCTAAAAAAACTCTTACGGAGGATTCGATCTTTCTCAACTCTTTCAACGCTCTTAATCGATAGCACCCTAAGCGGCAAGTTTTTATTTTTATTTTTCATCTTTAAAGACTCGGTGTAAGGCTCCACATAGACTCAATGAAGGCCACTTTCTCTCTCTCTCTCTCTCTCTCTCTCTCTCTCTCTCTCTCTCTCTCTCAAATTGTCATCTCATTCACTCTCTCTATAATGAAAGTAGACACCATAGAGACACCATGAATGGCCATGAACGCGGTGAAATTACGCCCATCAGGTGATTCATCCTCGAAATCTAGCGGCTTGACCTCATTATCACTAAGAGAAGTATTATAGGCAGCTTTTCCCTTACCCTATATTTTTAACCTCGTACCACACTCGTAAGCTTTGTGACCCTTACCCTTGTAATCATAGCATCCCTCCTATCTATTATTAAAAATTGTCAAAACTTTTGTTTTCTTTTGAAGAATTTTCTGTTCTTTATTTCAGAATTTTTTTGAAGTTTTTTGCAAAAAGGGCAAGATCATCAAGATCAAAATCAAATTTGAAATAAAAAGAGACCTCCTCTTTCTTCGTAGATTGAGATTTTAAAGAAATACTTTTTTTTCTTTTCATTTTTTATTTTTAGGGAACATATCGATTTCATAAGTTTGAAGGTCTCCTACAGTTTCTTCTAACTTAAGCATATTTCAAAATTCCAAACAAATTAAAAACTGTGACTTTAGGGATAAAACCAGACAGCATGGATCCCCAAATATTTTTCACAACTCTCGTCTGAGGAATTCTCTCATCCAAATTAAAACTAGAATTGACTATATAAGACAATCTAGCATAAAATTCATCAAAAGTCTCAAATTCTAGCATTATGATAGTTTCAAACTGTGTGGTGAGATTTTGTAGCTTAGAATATTTCACAATAATGGTACCCTTATTACCAAATTTATTTGGATTTAATTTAAATTGAACATAAAAGATAAATTGTGAAGCCAAATTCCAAAACCAAACAGAATGGTAAGAAGAGAGGAAAAATCCATTTTAGGAAAAACCTTTAATTCATCACTGTTAAGACATAATAGACCATGACAGAGTTACAAACAAATTAGAACTCCGCTAAGCATAGCTTAGTAGTGTCTTTAGATCTTCAACAGAAGATGATGCTATCCAACACCACTAAAAAAGAAAACATGCCTCGATAACACCGATCACCCACAGGAATATGCGATTCCTTTCTTTTTCAGTAGTAGAGCCTCAACTTCACAAATTAGTAATACAAAAAATCTCTAGAAAGGTTTATATCTTTGGATTGTGTTCTTCTGAACTTGAAAAAGTGACCTTCAAAGTTCCAAGGGGTTTGGATAAGATTATAGAGTTTGATTATAAAAAGTACTGTAAAAAAGCTTTTGGAAGAGTCTAATCCCACATCTCTATTTATAGGGATTAAATATTTGGAAAAGATTAAGTGAAAAATAAAAAAACACGCGTACTCGTAGAACAAACTTCCACTTTATTCTAATGATGTACCCAGTCTCATTCGAATGAATTCCAATGAAACTTCAAATGACTTGCAAAAATGACCCAAAAAGAAATGTTTTGGATCTCATTCGAACGTGGACAACTTGTTCTAACGAGCTGTTGAATCTCGTTCGAACCACATGTTAGTTCGTTCTAACAAGCCACTGAGATTTTCAAAAATTCTTCAAAAAATCATTTTGAAAACTTTTAAATTCAAACAATTATAAAAATAACCCCCAGATAGTTAAAGCTTTACCAAAACATCTAATAACACTTCTCAGATAAAGTTGATATGAACGATCTTCATTTTTCCAAATGTCATCCACTTTTTCTCTTCGAATACTTGAGAACTCTCATGAAGGTGCAATGGGGTGTAACAAGATAAGCCAAAAAAATATAAAACAAGCAATTATAAATATTTCTCTTATAGTGAATTAAATGGAAATAAATTAAAGGGAAATTAACCTTCTAAGTTGACCAAATTTATCTTTGTCACTTATAGTTAGATTACATTAATCTAAAAAAAGTTCAAAGACTAGTTTTAAATAGAAAATTGAGTTAATTGAAATCGGAGGAACTTCTAGTCTGTGGATTTTATTTAGAGGGTAAATGACCAAGACACCTTTCATGGACAAAGGTTATAGAGATAAAGATGTGTTCGCACTAGTTCATTCTGATATTTGTGTCCTTATGACAATCCAGTAAAAAGGTGCATGGGAGTACTTAGTCACTTTCGTTGATGATTACTCGAGATTTGGATATGTTTACCTTATGCATCAAAAGTCTGATGGTTTTTATAAGTTCAATGTGTACAAGCCTGAGATGAAACATAAGCATGGTAAACTAAAGACAACATTATGATCTAATCGTGAAGGTGATTATGAATTGGGAGACTTTAGGAATCATTTGTTAAAGGTGGGGAGTCCATACCAATTGTCTACACTATGAACTCCATGTCAAAATGGTATAGAGGAAAGATGAAAGGGGACTTTTGATATGGTTAGATCTATGATGAGTTATTAGAATTTTCCAAATTCTTTTTGGGAATACTCAGGGGAGACGACTACTTATTTACTTAACCCCATGGAACTTTGGACAGGGTATAAACCTAATATAGGACATGCTCAGATCAAAAGTGTAATCCCCCGTATTTTTATGCATTAAATTAATTATGAAATTATCTTATTGTCCTGCATGACATTTTATATCATATTTAAATGTTTGTACATATTTTAAAATGTTTATATGTGTTATATAAATTCAATTTCAATTTGGACTTAATACACTGTAAAAACATTAATTAAATATTTTAATATGATGGTGTATTATAAGTGACTATGAAATGGTCAAGGCTTTGATATCAAGGGTTTTCTTATTTCGATTATCTCCTCGATTTCAGGTTCAACCGATTATAAATTAGTTTCCTATAATGTCCTATAACACAAAATTATTAAATTAATTAACTTTTGGACTATTGGATTCTAATAGGTAAATTACAAAATTACTAAGTTAGATTTATAATTTATTGGATGAAATGAATCGGATTAGTTTTGGGACGCGTATAATATCCGTTTTAGTCTATAAGTATAGGTTTAAGGCCTATTGGGATTGTATAGGACTCGGGTAATATTTTCGGATTATGGAGATGTTTTTAGGCTCATTTAGATGACACAAGTGCAGGGGTTTACCTTGTCATACCATAAACAAGGTGAAGTATAGAAACCAATTACATAGCGACAGTTAGATTTTTTAAGGTCTGGAGGAGGTCGGCTCAGCCTATAAAGTTCTCATCTTAAGCCATTATTCTCGGCATCAGTGTCACATGAAGTAACCTTAACTCACCTAGCCTATGGCTAATTACAGTGTTAATTAACACCGTGAGTAGGCTTGCACTAAGGAGTGGGGATGATGTTAACGACACTAAGCACACATGTATATGGTGTTTAAGGTATTCTATTCCTCCACTATTGATGGGCAATGTGTTCTCATCCTATTTCCTCCACTATGCATGTAAAGGTGTACCTACCTCATCTATAAAGGTATGACATTTTTCCCACTATAATCTTTCTCTGTCCACTCACATCACTTATAAATATGGTACACAATCCCTCA
Source organism: Sambucus nigra (assembly GCA_949130495.1). Classification (NCBI taxonomy): domain Eukaryota; kingdom Viridiplantae; phylum Streptophyta; class Magnoliopsida; order Dipsacales; family Adoxaceae; genus Sambucus; species Sambucus nigra. The sequence continues at coordinate 333,019,806 of OX422208.1, forward strand.
TGCAAAATGGGGAGACATTAGTTTCCTACTGTTATGTTTCCCAATTATATAGTTAACAAGAGAGATTGTAATCATCCATTAATTTATGGCGTTTGCCTATTGAAACTAATACAATCATAACTATGTATGTGGACATAGGTGATGATGTTGAATATCACCCATAAATGTATTCAACTCACTTTCTAGGTTTGTGCAACAATGGTGAGAGAATACATCAACTCAACAAGAAAATAATCAAGTATAGAAGATGAGATATAAATAGGGGACAAATTATTTAAGTGGTTCCACCTTGGCCTACGTCAACTGTGCAAGGAGTGAATAGTTTTCACTATATAATAATGCTGAAAGCCATTGGTGATATTACAATCTTTTCTACATTCTCTTTCTCATACAAAGTAGTAGTTTTTCTGAGAATAATCAATCATTGTAAAGGATAAATATGAATGCATTTTATGGTGGTGGGGGTGCGCAATATCACACCCTAGCATGCAGTCTATGTGAATGACATAAAATGATGAATGAGAGTGTGACAGTTTTAATTTGAAATGTGTAACTTATGATGGATAAATATTCCTTTCATATGGGGACTAATATGCCATAATTATCTTGGTCTCGAGTGCCAATATTACCCTTGTTACATGCATCGAAGCTAAATCGGACCTGGAAGGTCTTGACAGTTCAAGTATACTGTGATTCCTTTGTTCAAGGGTGATGCCGAGAGTAGACTAACTGTTTTCCTGGCAAATAAAATTGATGATGAGGTCTCGTCCTAATAACAGGAGGATGTCGACATTGTTGGGTCCGATAACAAGTTTTTACTATTTGCAATTTCGACAGTTTTCTTAATAGTTGATGATGATAGTTGTTGATCAAGGTGGTCTCGGAGGACAATATTGTGGATCATCCCCCAAGGGATGGAAAGTTTAGTATACGATGAGTCCAAGATAATCTGTGAGGGTACATGTTTTCACAATGGGTCTCATCCTGACCCAAACTTATGTATATCAATCACCCCTAGACCTTAGTCTTCAATGTCAATGGAAGGTTGAGCTATAAGTTCATCTAGTACCAAGAGGACAGATGTCCCCTCAACATCATAGAAAATCTCATTGATTAGAGTGCGAGAAACTGCAGTCAGGGGTACCGTTTTAGTGCCTCAAGGTTGACACATGTCAATTAGTGTGTGGGATAGCGTGCAATCCAAGTGCTTTACTAAAGCGTGTTGCCTCAAGAATCGTGCTTCAATGATTGTTTATGGGATTTTACATGCATTTGAGTTGTTTTGAAAACCAACGCTTTAACTTCTTTTTCTTCTTTCCTTCATTTTCTATTCCAACATAACCAAAGTTAACTTTCTCTCTCTACATCCTTTGTTCTTTCGATGATTTTTTTCTTCGTTATTGTACTATTCGATGTTTTTCTTCCCAAGTACCATCTTTGTCCTTCATTTTTTATTTTCGGCGAGATTTCTTTTCATTTTACCTTTTTTGTGTTTTTGAGCAATTTGTAATTTTTTTTGCCACCATTTCTAGTGGTATTAGGCTAGGATTAAGGTAGTTCTAGGGAGGTTTTAGGCTTAGGCATCACTACAGGGTTTAGATTTTGTGGATTTAGTAATTTTTAGGCTCTGGTTGGTTTTTTCAGTGAGTTTTACGATTCAAAGTCACTAGAATAGTTCATCGTGTTCTTGATATGTTTTTTAAAAGAACCCTTCGAGTTTTTGTTTTGGTATTGTGTCAACTACGGTAAATTTCCATTTTGGTTTTCATGTACCATAATTTATTCTAACTAGGAAAAGACTTTCCCAATCTCTAATAGCATATTTTGCGAGGGATACGTAGGGCCAAGGCCGAGGCTAGCAAAAATGATTAATCTGAGTCTCAACTACCTCTCAGCGCACTCCTCTATATGTAGTTCATCCTCCTCTACTCCTTATACTCATCTTTGGCTGAGTCAAAAGTTGTGATTTCATTGTGTGGTGATAACATGTCAGTTATATCTTCCAAAGAATCTTTTTCTTCTCGCTCATTCTCAGGCTATAACCCTTCTCATATTCCAAAACCTCGTTTGGGATGAGAGAAATCTAGGGGACCTTGATCTTCTTGATGAGGGTCAAACATCTGAATCATGCAATCATGGCCACCCACCACTTCAGCTCGTCAATGCAGTGATCCTTAGCCTAAGGTATATGATATCTCTAATGACGAGTCAGAGGTAAAAGTTATAGTTAATGTTCCCCTATGGTAATTCCTATCTCGTCCATAACTGAGGCTGAATTCAGATGTGGCAAGGATCCCATCATTGAGGAGGATGGGGGAGAAGAAGAAGAAGAAGAAGAAGAAGAAGAAGAAGAAGAAGAAGAAGAAGAAGAAGAAGAAGAAGAAGAAGAAGAAGAAGAAGAAGAAGAAGAAGAAGAAGAAGAAGGACAATAGTATGTGTTGAACTCAAGTGTGGACTCGTCCATATCCAGTGATGTAAGTGAGAGCGATCTTATTATTTGGAGACACTTGTATGGTGTTAATTCCTCCATTAAAATGAGAGTGAGAAATAAATTTGAAGGAAACGTATTTTCTTATGAGCAGATATTTAATATTGGCTTTCGACTACCAATTCACTCGTCTATTAGGGACATACTTGCGTCCATTGGCCTGTCCCATGATCAGCTGACACCCAATGCTTAGAGGGAACTAATTGGGTTTACTTAGATATAGAGAATAGGATATAAGGAAGACATCCCAGATGATGTTTTCGATCTTGAGATATTATTTCCACGACGAAGGTTACGCCCTGGTACTACTATTTCGCATCTCGTCTCCTAGACAAGAATCTTGTTCCAAACTTCTAACCACGATTAGAAGTATTTCTAATTATTTATATTCGGGGACTGAGAGATTGGTGGTAGCATGTCTTTTGCTGCTGAAGAACTGAAAGTCCCTAGGAAATGCGATAAAATTTTGATGTGAGTGAAGATGGATCCCAGTCTAAGCATTGAGACAATGAAAAACATAAACCAATTGAGTGACACAGGAAATAAGGAGGCCTTATTGTTTTTAAGACCTGATAAACCCTGAACTGCTTGAATGCACTGTATTGGGGGTGGAACCCCTTACTTGACTTCGTTAGCACTTTTTTAAAATCCTTAACTTTATTGTCATCTGGTCTTTTATTTAGGCCAATACTTATTTTTTTTATAGATCGTCTAGAGGGTGTTTTTTACTAGGGTTGGGAGATGGAAGCTCCAATCACATGCAACATCCTAACCCGTCTGTAGGGAAAAACTTCAATGCCGACACAACCTCGACAAAAGTCAACCACATTGGGGACCCACATTATCGAGGGTTCCAAGAAAAGAAAGTACGTCCATGAGGGCACTTCCATCAATTCTCCCACTCAGAAAAAGAAGAAGGATGCCCCTTTGAGTCACGCTAGTGACCCCATTATCCCTTTAAAAGATGACACCACAACACCGGATCGTCTGGCCAGCAGGGCATGAACATTGACTCCCTTCTTGGGAGTCAACTAAGGGACTGAGAGTCCATTGCTGTGATTATTCCCGATTGTTACAATCGTAATTTTAATGCCCAAGACCCCTTTTAGGTCTTTAACTTTGCATTGCACATGGATGTATATTATCTCTGTTATACTTGTTTTTTCTTCAAGTGTTGTGTCGCCCATGTTGGCTCGTCATCTTATTTTGCAGTCAATCATTACCTTATAAAACATCCATTTGTGGGAAACCGAGGCCGATAATAAGGTTAAGGTGGATGAGAACGCACAATTAGAGATCTACACTGAGAGGGAGAAGTTAACAAAGATAAAAGTTAATTATTACGCCAAGGCTATTGGTGAGGCCCTGAAGCTGAAGGCGGCCACTGAGAAATCTATGATATTATTTAAAGAGTTTGAGAAGTTTTTTGACTACATCATTCACTATATGGAGAAAATAGGCCAAGATATTTTCCACTGAGTGCCCAACGTTCGTCATGAGTTGGTGGTTAATCATCATCAATTGTTTGAGGGTTATCACTTCTGTCATCTTGGATGATTTCAAGAGTGTGGAAGCTTTAAATCAGGTGAAATTTGAGGTTATGACTGTTACGGCTATAGTCGGGACTACTATAGCAGACTGGAGGGTACAAACATGGTTGGCGATGAAGAAGGTAATACCACCATTTAAACGGAGAACCCTGACGCACCTGCCGATATAAATCAGACACTTGTGGACAATTAGACCTTCGCCTTTTGCGGGCAACCATCTGTGGTCACATGTGCCCCTTTTATGTAGCTCTTTTGATCATTTGAACAATCTTCATTTCTAAACATGATTTATCTGTACTAACTTCCCCAAATTTTCTCTTTTTTGGATTGTAAACTTGCAAAAAATGATATCGTTGTGTTTTTTAACACCAAAAGTTATGTATGAGTTAACTCTTTTCGTTGCAAGTTTCCATGTTTTATGTTGGATTATCACTAAAATGTTTGATATTTAAGAGATTATTTCATGCGTTTCATGTTTTAAGTTGTTCTAGGATGACTATTGGAGATGATACTCCTCAATCACTCTCGTATCGCCAAGAGTTAACTATATATTAATTTACCATAATTAAATCATGTTATTCATATGCATACTTAAATAATTTTATTATTCCTTTACCACCTAAACGATGTTAATGGGATACTCGTCCTCTCGACATTTTTAGAGTGAAATTAAGGAGCTAGACTCCCTAATCACTCTCGTACCGTCGAGAGAGAGTTATTAATTGATTCACCATAATTAAAGGATGTTCTGTACCTAAATAATGTTAATTGAATCTCCCTCCTCTCGAAGTTTTTAGAGTGAAATTAAGGCTCTAAGACTACCTAATTACTCTCGCACCTTCAAGATAGAGTTATTAGTTAATTCACCATAATTAAATGATGTTCTGTCCTTACATGCCATGCAAATAAAATACAAAGAAATAAAAGATGAGATAGCACTTAGAACATTTCTGATTACAAACTTTGACTCATATAGCTGGAGGTAAGCCTGAAACATAATTCATCGAATATGAGACTGAAAGACTATTAATAGTATCTTTTTAAGTGATCCATATTCAAAGGATTAGAGAATAGTTGACCCTCAAGATTTTCAAGTTGATATGTGCCCGGATGACCTCCTTTGTAACCCTATTAGGCCCACTTTAGTTAGGCTGTAACTTATTGGCTTATTGCAAGTCTTTTTTAGCATGAGATCTCCCATGGAAATTGTCCGAGACTTCAGTCTTTTGTTATCAAACTTGGTGGATTTGTGCTTATAAGTAGATTGCATGACTACAGCGTTTTCTCGTCTATCTTCAATTAGATCTAGATCCACTCTTCTCTCTTTAGGGTTAGATTTTAGGTCATAAGTTTGGACTCTGTGACTTGGGAGCTCAATCTCTGTTGGAGTTACATCCTCAAATCCATAACCCAACATAAATGGCATTTCCCATGTTGGAGTCCTTTCTATAGTCATGTAATCCCACAAGACCCTATATAACTCATCAATATATTTTCCCTTTGCGTCCTCAACTTTATCTTTATATCGTCCAAGATAGTTATGTTTGTGATCTCTGTTTGATCGTTGGCTAGAGGTTGGGCGAGTGGGGATTAGAATTGCTTGATGTTGATAGTTACGCAATATGCTTCCAGATATTTTTTCTTAAACTTCTTGCTGTTGTTGGATATTATGGTGTGTGGAAGGTCATACCGACAAATGATGGTTATCCAAATAAACTTAAAGCATTTTCCCTCAGTAACTATTATCATAGCCTTGGCTTCCACCCACTTCAAAAAGTAGTCAATTGCAATAATGAAGAACCTGTAAACCACCTTTCCCCTAGGTACATCACAAATGGACAAGGGGTTGATATAGATAAGAGTGGTTTATGAGGTTAATGAGGAAAGCTAGATAAACACTAGCATTTATCGTATTTTTGAACATATTATGCCGAGTCTTTTGCTTAGGTTGGCCAGAAACAACCCTGAGTGACGATCCTCCAGTCTATATATTTTCCACTTATGTGACTTACCCACGATCCATCCTGCACATCTCGGATAACATATCATGTCTCTGTGGGGAGTACACACCAAAAAAGAAAAAACAAGAAGCCTCTCTTGTGAAGAACGTCACCTATGATGGTGAGTTTAAATTCACGATATCTGATCTTTCTTCTCTTGGCTTTTAATTTAGATCATTTTTCAACTCTACTGTAATAGAAGATTATATCCATCCATACCTCTACCAAATTCAAGTTCAATCAGAGGCCCATTCTAACCACCTCAGTTTTGATACTCAACTTGAGTAAAATTTCAACAGATACAGATCGTCTGATCTTTGTTCTAGTATCAGTTGCGAGTCTTGCCAATCCATCAGCTATACCATTTTCTAATCTTGGGATTCTTTTCATCTTAATGTAATCAAAGTTTAATAACATTTTCCTCACTCTATCTAGGTACTTGGCTATTTTTTATCTTTGGCCTCATAGATTCCCAGCACTTAGTTAACAATCAACTTAGGATCACTATAAGCTATCGCTTGGTTGACATTGAGTGTCTTACCTAGAGAAAGTCCTACCAGTAGAGCCTCATACTCCGATTCATTATTTAATGCCTTAAAGTTGAACGAAAAAACATACCCTATATCAATTCCATCAAGGGCCCATAATATTAAACCTACTCCACTGCCATTCTAACAAGATGATTCATCCACCAATAAGCTCCAAATGGGTCCTCCTTTTGTGAAAGGAATCTCATCCAATGCTTCTTTCTTGATCATGAGATCTTATTTTGTCATACATTCTACCAAGTTAGTTGGAACCTCCTCGCCACTTCTTCCTTCTGAATAACTGGGGGCATCTCAATCCCTTTAGTGACTTTGGAATCATTTCCATTGTTTCAGGTAAACTCTGCTACAAAAACTTCTAGCGCTTCTCCCTTGATTTTTCTTTCGGATGGTATATGATGTCAAACTCACCTCACACCACTTACCAAGCCATTAACCTACCCAAATTCTCAATTTTATGAATGACTTACTTAAGTGCAGTGTCAGTATGCACCACCATCCTATATGCTTGGAAATAAGGTTTCATTTTTCTTGAAGCATGGATTAAGGTAAACTCTAGCTTATCCATCTTTGGGTAGTTTAACTCCGCCCCTTGCAGATCTTTCCTATTGAAATAGATATGCTTCTTAATTCCATCATCATCTCAAACAATGGTAGCGTTGATGGCTGACTCTGAGAAATCCAGATACAAGAATAATTAATCATTTTTAATTGGACAAGAGAGGAGCATCGAAGAGACAAGATAAGCCTTCAATTCTTGTAAGGACCTTTCACACTCTCCATCCTAAGTGAAATCTTTCATTAGGATTATAAAGAATGGTAAACACATGTCTGTTGCTCTAAAGACAAAACAACTGAGGGCCGTAACTCGTCCAGTTAACCTTTGGACATCCTTGATTGTTCTTGACGTTTACATATCAATTAATGCTTTAATCTCAACGGGATTTTCTTCAGTCCCCCTTTAATTAACAATAAAACCCAAAAAAATTCTTAGAACACTCACTTTGTCAGATTTAGTTTCATTTTATATTAGTCCATTGTATCAAAAGTCGTCTTCAGATTTGGCCTATGTATCAGCATTCAAACGCTTTGTAAGCATATCATCCACATACATATCCATTATATTTCCAATTTTATATTTGAACATTTTATTTACCAACCTTTGGTAAGGTTCCCCCTTCATTCTTCAAGCCTAAAAGCATTACCTTGTACCAGTAGGTTCCTTTATCTGTAATAAAGGAAGTATTTTCAGTGTCCTAACTGTACATTGAAATTTGGTTATACTAGGAGTAAGCATCCATAAAGCTCGTGAGCACATGTCCTACTATTGCATACAACATTTGGTTAATGCGATGTAATGAGAGGTTATCCTTTAGGCAAGCCTAATTGATGTTTGTGAAATCACGCACATCCTCCATTGTTCATTTTGCTTGGGCACAATGACATCATTTGAAAGCTATTCTCGGTACTGGACCTCTCTGATGAAATTTGTGGTCTGTAATTTCTTAACCTCGTCTTGAGTCACATCACGACGATCTCTTATAAAGGTGTGTCACCTCTGCTTTACTAGCTTAGCCTTTTGATCAACATTGACCCGATGTCAAATAATTTTGGGGTAAATCATTGGCATATCACCAAGACTCCAGGAAAATATACTCTCTCAGTAATTTGATTAATTCCTCCCTTATTTATGCTCTTAGGGATGAGCCGATTTGGATAGTTTTTTCCAGCTGGCCCTCATTGAGGACAATGGATTCTACCTCCTTAGCGGGCTCTCCCTTTTCAGTTTTTTTTCACCCTTTGGTCAGGGGTATCAGCATTATAAGAAGTTGTCTTCCTTTTGTGGGCTTCCCTCTCTTTAGCTGAGGTGAAGTAGCACTCTCAGGACTCTACATTATCACCTTGCACTTCCCTACTACATAAGGGGTCGGGATTTTCATCATTTGGTGTATGGAGGAAGGCAAAACTTCAATTTCATTTAGTGTTACTCTCCCTAGGATGATGTTGTAGTCTAAGAAAACATGTTCCTCCATCACAAAGAAGTTGATTCTCTTGGTCAGACATCTTGTCCAACTTCCCACATACACGTCCATCTCAGAGACTCCGAGCGGGTGTCCTTTCTCCCCACTAAACCTAATAATAAATTTGTGATAGGGAACTAGTCTCTTCTTGCTTAACTTTAGGCCTTTAAAACAGTCCCAAAACATGACGTCTGCTAAGATCCCACCATTAACAAGGATACGAGCTATGTTATAGCCATAGACTCGTGTACTGATGACTAGGGGGTCATCGTGTGGGGACAAAATCCCCTTCTAGAATACCCTTGAGAATCCCATTACTAGGGTATCCATATTAACTTTTTTGAGCTTGTCCGGATTGGCTTTAATCTCAGACAAATTTACCTCAACCCTCTTTGGTGCTATGTTTTCTTCAACAAAATGAGCCTTCCTATCGACCGGCTCAGTACCTACACCTACTAGTCCAACACGAATCATTTTAACACCAAGGGAATTTATTCACAAATTACCTTTTACTATCAGGAGTTTTGCTGGAAAATCTGGATCATCGCTGCCACTTTTATCTGACTCTTCCTAACTTTTGTTCACTTGAATCTCTTTTCTTGGCTTATTATCCTTTCTTACATTAAACATTTCCCTTCCCTCATCTCGACTGCAACTCTTATCTACGTACTTTATGAGTATTCATTATTTTAATAGTTTATATATCTCATCTTTGAAGGCGAAGCAACAATTAGTCGTATGTCTATGGTCGTGATGGAACTCGCACCATTTAATTTTATCTCTCTTGTAGGGGTGGGGAATTCATCTATTGGGGATAGCGGAGTTCCCTATCAACTTTTATTTCATTTAATATCAAATTCATACTTATAGTTAGTGGAGTATACTTGGCAAACTTATCATCATTTGACCTATTTTTCTTTTCCTTATCTTTGTTTTGGCCGAATTTACCATTTTTTACCTCCTTCACGTCACCTCTCTTGGCCTCCATAGCGTCCTTTGCGTTCATGATTCTCCCAACTGTAGTGAGAAGTTTGTTACGGACTTTAGAGGATCCTTAGAGAGGTTATATATGAGTTTTCTTGGATGGATCCCATAAATGTGGGTTGTCATCGCAATACTCTTGCCGTACTCTTCCACCTCTAAATTCTCCTTATTAAAGAGAGATATGTACTCCCTTAAAGATTCATTCTTCCCCTATTTCACATTCAACAGATGAGTCACACGCTTTTTTAGCTTCATGCTGAAACAGAAGTTATGGATAAACTCTTCTATGAGCTTCTTGAAATTCTCTATAGATCCTCTCGGTAGGCTAGTATACCACACTTTCACTATGCCTGTGAGGGTGTTGGATAACGCTCGCCACCTCATTTCATCGGGTGTTGAGTAGATGTCAGCACCCGACTAATACATCTCAATATGGTGGATGGGGTTAGTGCTCCTGTCGTATTGGGGTGTCACATTCTGCGGCTTGAACTTCGCAAGAGGGGGGTAAGTTACAATCTTATACACAAATGGATATCCCTCCATATATGACCTGTGTCCAGGGTCTCGGCTTTTAATCAGTTTGTTTATTTTATCCTTTAGCCTCTGAATCGAACTGTTCTAGGTCTTTTTCTCTTGCACTCCATTATCTCCCGCTCCTTTTACAACAACCACCTCAAGAACTAGTTCTTTGTCAACAACTCTCTGCCTATTTTAACTTCTACATAATACTCTCTTTCCTCCTCTCATCTTGGACTATCTTCATTGCGGCGACAAGTGACACGCATGCCTCTGACGCTAAGAGATAGATGGTCTCGTCCGACTTCACTCATTAGGCTGAGATGATCAAAGGTTGACCCTCTACTTAGTCTATCAAATATCGAGCCTCTTGAACGACTCTCGGGAGTACGTCGAACACTTTCTCCTTTGTAGGTTGGTGCTGGAGTAGCCTTTAGCCAATAAGAGGTGTCTGAGATTTCATACCTTTCCCAGCATCCTTCCTTGTCTCAGGCCATGTCCTCTGGGCATTCTTAAACATGCTTTCAAATGTGGAGACGCTGCAAATTAGTGACGTCCCTTCGATTTAGATGATCTTGAGCCACCTCCCTGGAGGCCAGAGTTATCATGCTCACAGTTAAAATCATCGAGAATTATGCTCATTATGTCTTGTCTAAAAGACAAGAACTACTTCTACATTTACTCTTGGATGGTTTTGAGGGACCTCAATTCCACCACCACGTCTGCTATTTAGGACTGTTAAGGTGGTTTATTGGAGTTAACCCTAGCATTATAAGGTTGATCGGTGGTCATCTTTGGTGAGAATTAAAAAAAACATCAAAGAGAAGTAGGGAAAAATCTGAAAACTAAGAAACAAGTTGAAGTTATGAAGCTCAATAATTGACCAAATCAAGCTCTTTTAATGGTGATTCAACTCCAGTAGTGGTGGATCTGGATCACCAGCAGAGGCAAGGAGAATAGTTATCAAGCTAATATGAGGAAGAAAATAAAATCTCATTCCACAAACGATGCCAAAATAATGATATTGATTATCACCCAGAGATGCATTTAGATCAGTTTCTATGTTTTTTCAATAATGGTGAGATAAGACATCAATTCGAAAGGCAAATAATCAAGTATAGAATATGAGATACAAAGAGGAGATATGATATTTAGGTAGTTCGACCTTGGACTACATACACTATGTAAAGAGTAAATAGTTTTCACTATATAATAAAGATGAAAGCCATTATTGATATTGAAAGTTGTTCTACACTCTCTCTTACACAAAGCAGCAGGGTTTCTGGAGAATGACCAATTCTTGCAAAGGATGAAGCCAAGTGCTTTTTATTGTGTTGACGAATGCGAGTGTGACGGTTGTAAAACTCCATTTGTAACTAATGATTGCAAGATATTCCTTTCACGTGGGGGTTAATAAGCTAAAAAAAATTGGTCACGTGTGCCAATATTACCCTTGCCACATGTTCCATTCATGTAAGCTAAATCGGAGATGGATGGTCTCAGTTGGTCGAGACTACTAAGATGCTTTTTTTCAAGGGTGAGGCCGAGGGTAGATTAACTTTATTCCTAATGAATAAAACTGATGATGAGGTTTCAGCCTAATAACAAGCTGAGGCGAACACTATTGGGTCCGACACGAGGTTTTCTCTATTTGTATGTCCAGTAGTGGAACATCCCCTAAGGGGTGGGAAGATTAATATACGATGAGTCCAATATAATATGTGAGGGGACATTTTTTCACAGTGGGTCTCGTCCAGAAGAGACCAGACTTATATATATCAATCACTTTGCTCTCATATTTTTTTGACCACTTGGGTTGAATCACCTCGGTCTGAACCACATAAATGCGTTTCCCATTTCTTTTTTCTCGCGTCTTTTATTTACAATACTTTCTCTAGATCAGTATAACTTGGATATACCTCTCCTTATATGTTATAGTTTAAGATTAGTGTACTCAATCTAAGGCCCTGATTCACACAACATTTTTAGACGATAACTGATTCGCGCCATCTTAGGAAGAATTGATAAGACTTTTGTTACTTTCTACCGATAATTTTTCTCTCAAACTCCAGAACATCCACTTCTGATTCACCACTGTATCAGTGGATTCCAATCATTTGTTTGCAAACCTCTTTTAGATCCTCTTTTAACTCTAAGAACCATAATCAAATTTTGTTCTTTCAACTCTATATCCACTTTTTATTGTAACTCATGCTATTTCTCTGTTTTATGGGTTACAATACTCTATTTTTCTATAAATTCTGTTAAAATGGGAACAAATATATAAAGTAGTAGGGCTACTAAGGAAGCTTTGCCTTCCACGCTTGTGGGCATGGGCGACCTCAAGGGAATATTATAGCACTTGGTTACATGCTAAGATGATATAAAAGAGATCATTAAGTAGTTGATGCAGGCTCGAAGAGAATCCCATTGTACCAACAGGGGTCAAAAAACCTTAATCGGAGACGAGAGATACCTCCACTAGCCTTATACAGAGACGGGAGGAAAATGTATCGTGAATGCCAAGAGAAAACCCTAGATGATTAGATTTGGGTTCACACGAAGAAGCTATCAGGTCCATGTACTCTCGATCAAAACATGATGGTATGTCTTATCATTGAGGAGCCATAACCACCATCATAATAGGTGGATATGATAACGAACAGACTTACTCATTTGAGTGCCCAAGCATTTTGGAAAGGCTTAGAGGAGGGCCCCCTTTAGATCGGTTGGGCACAAGAGATGTGAGAGACCACTAATACTAAGGGCTTAGTGAGCTCAGACAGGAAGAAAGAGGAGCAAAACCTAGAAGGGTTGAACTATTAGACAATTCTAGATCGATTACGTGAGTGTCGACTAAGTCCGAGCACACTAATTAGGAAGATATCTCAGTCGAAAGCTGAGGATGAGAAGGAAAGACAACGTCAGTTAGGGACGATAAGGAAGAACATCCCAGGAAAGGGTATATGCAATGACTAGATGATCATTTGGGCGAGATCATAAAAACCAAGAGCCCCTTGCTGAGAGGTTTAGTGCGAGAGTCCCCTTTCATAACGTCAATTGTGGGTTGTCCAATGAATGCAAAATTTAAACCCCCTGCCATCACCCCCAAATATGATATCACATAACATCCTACGCACCTCTGGTGTACCAGTAATCGTGCCCACGGTAAACGCTGAGTAGCCAAGTGCGGAGCGGATAACTGCTGAAAGCATCTAAGTAGTAAGCCCACCCTAAGATTAGTGCTCTCCTATTCCGACTTCCCCAGAGCCTCCAGTATCACAACCGAGACAGGGACGGGTTCTCTGCCCCTGTGGGGATGGAGCGACAGAAGTTTTGAGAATTTAAGAAAAGGTCATGGAGAGACGAGTCGTTTATCATGACGATAGGTGTCAAGTGGAAGTGCAGTGATGTATGGAGCTGAGGTTCTTTGGATCCAGATAATGCAAAGTGATGAGTTGGTTATTAGTTCTATAGTTATTAGTTTATACTAAAGTTCAAAAAGGGTTGGTATTTTTTTTTAATCCTAACCCTAAAAAAACCAACGAGTCACACACTAAGCATAGCAATTATATCAAATAAATGGTCGATCGAATTTTTATTCAACCTTATAGAATTTAAGAGAATTAAGAATTGTTCATTTTAGTTTTGATTGAACAGGAAAAGAAAGATACCAAGGTGCTTTGGATATTTACTCCATCCATGATGACATGCGTTGTTAAGCATTTTCCAGTAGGATAACTTGTTCGGGCCAAATTTGGTATAATGGTTTACCAAGAGGTCAGATCTCAAACTTCTAACATTTGTCCATTTATTAAATGTTCATCAGAGAATGAACAAGATGACAAAAGAGTTTATTGCCCAGTTCAATACCGAAAATATGGAGGTCATTGAATATGAAGAGAAGATAACGATCACAACAATCATGAGTGGTTTATTACCTGGGAAATACTTTTCGAATTTGGAAAAAGGAGCCACTGAGCACAATGTCTGAGCTATTTGGCAAAGCCGATAAGGTTATTAATGCTGAAGGTTGACACCAGCAAGAACTTAGAGAAGAAGAAAGAGTTCAAGGATAATAAAAAGTTGATAGGACAAGGAACTTTGATGAATATACTCCATTGACTGTAGAGTTACACCACTTCCTCTAAGATATTTGAGTAAGTAATGACCTGAAATGGTCAGGAATGTTGAAGTCTCCTCTAACAAGAAGGACAAAAACCAAGTACTCTGAGTTTCATAAAGATCGTGTCCATAACCTGAACAACTACCTGACTTTGAAGAATGAGATTTAGATTCTCATCAGGTTAGGAAAATTGACAAATTTCATTGACAAAGGTGGCCGATACAATAGGAATGAAGGGAAAAACCAATAAGGTGTCGATTAGTGTCCCCTTGTAGGAAGGCGAATGAGAAGAAAAGGGGCTAAGATGGAGATTCAGAAGACGATTCATACTTTCCTAAAAAACCAAGGAGACCATTTATAAGGTCAACATAATCTCCTTCGGGTGCAACATCATAGCGACGAAGATGCTAGAGGTAGAGATGAACTAATAGAGAGGAAAGTTTGTCTGAATGAGACACAATCTTGTTCTCACATCAGTCATTTTAGTTTAGATTGAATCATGGAAACTCAACCTATAAAGGTAAATAAAGATCATCTTATAGTTGAATTTTCTAAAGATGGCTTATCAGGTGTGATCTATCCAGATGCTAATCATATGATCATCACTATGATGGTACATGAGAGTTGGGTGGCAAGAATATTGGTTAACAATGGAAGATTGACAAATGTCCTATTTTATAGTTATTTTAAGAACCTATGGCTGAAGACGAGGAAGTTAGAGTCATATCACAGACCTCTCATTGAATTTTTAGGGGATAAAGTATTCCCTTAAATAAGTATTAAGCTTGAAGTTTTTATCGAGGATTGTCCGACCTATCGACCAAAAGGAATTTACTTTTTCATTTTGGAAAAAAACATCAATTCAGCCTACAACATTATATTAGAAAGGGTCATATTGAATAAGTTCAAAGTTGTTCCATCTATCGTTGACCCGTGCTTAAAGTTTCCTACCAACTATGGAGTCGGTGTGGTGAAAGGAAATAAAGTGGAAGCTTATGATTGCTTCTATACATCGACTGAACAATAATAATAGATCAAATTGACTGCCACTCATCAGATTGATACACTGGATCCTTGAGATGAAGATAAGTTTATCAAAGGCCAGGGAGTTGATCTGATAGACCCGGTGATGCTAGATGATGAACACCTATAATGGACATCCAAGATTTATTCATCACTAGATCTAACTCTCAAGAAAGAAATAGTTGAGTTCCTGAGAAAAATAAAGAATGTGTTTTCCTTGATCCACAAAGACATTCCAGTTATGGATCCAGAATTCCACTACCATGAACTTAGGTAATGAAGGATTCTAAGCCCATAAAATAAAAATGTCATGTATTCAGTCAGGAGAAGAACATGGTAATCTAGGAAAAGGTGGATAAATTACAAAAGGCATAATTCATTGAAGATATGAAGTACCTGTGATGGATCTCGAACATTGTCATGGTCTAAAAAAAGAATGACAATTGGAATATATGTGTAGACTTTACTGAACTCAACAAGGATTGTCCAAACGTTCACTATCCTTTTCCGAGATTTGTCCAGTTGGTTAATGCTATAGAAGGTCATGAGCGACATAGTTTTATGGGCACCTATTAGACGTACAATTAGATAAAGGTGAATATGGAGGAAATGGAGAAAACCTCATTCATCATAAGACGAGGTGCATACTGTTACAAAGTTATTCCCTTTTGTCTAAAAAATTCTAGAAAAACATACCAAAGGATGGTTAATATGGTTTTCGAAGATCAGATTATAAAAACCATGGAATTCTATATGGATAACATGCTCACGAAAGGTAAGAAAGTCATTGACCACTTCAGTGGCCTTAGGAGAACCTTAGAACAATTAGAAAAACACGATATGAAGTTCAACCCAGTGAAATGTGTTTGTGCGTTTAAGGGGAGAAAGTTCATATGTTTCATAGTCATACAGAGGGGTATAAAGGCAAACTCAGATAAGATCCAAGAACTGATCAACATGCAGTCTCTCACGAGCATAAAGGATATCCAAAGATTAATAGGACGAGTGGGAGAACTAAACAAATTTGTATCTAGAACCATTGAAAGATGTCTCCCATTATTTAAGGTCCTAAAAATGCCCTTTGAATGGCACGATGAATGTGAAATGACCTTTTTGGAATTTAAGAGAAACCCGGGATCTGTACCGCTATTGTTTAGTCCAATTCTAGGTGAAATTTTTTATTTGTACTTGGTAGTTTCAGAATCAGTTGTCAGTCTAGCACTGGTCCAATAAGAGGCTAGGGTGCAAAGGCTGGTCTATTACACTTAAAATGCGTACCATGGAGAAAAAATCCTATACCCTAGGTTGGAGAAGTTATCCTTAGAATTTACTAAGGCCTTTAGAAGAATGGACCCGTACTTCTAAGTGAATAATATTGGCATTCATATAGGCCTTCCTCTATGATAGTCCATTTAAAAATGGAGAAATCAGGTAGAGTGATGGATTGGGCGGTGAAACTAAGAGAGTACGATGTTCAGTATGAGCCTAAGACGTTAATTAAGGGCCAAACATTGGCCAATTTTATAGAGAAGTTCACTTATTAAGAAAATCCTATCAAGCACACTTCTATGAAAGAGTTATCAGAAGTAAAATCGACAGATTGGGCTTCTACGGAAGACAGCTCAGCAACGAATTAAGAAGAGCAGATTTCTATGGAAAAGAGCTCAATAATTTAGCCTACTGAGAAGACTTCTACAAAAGATAACTCATTAACTAGTGAAGTTTACTATTTCATTAACATACTAGATTCATTGGTTCGATAAGAAGAAAAGGATCATGATATCAAGCAAGTGAAAAAGTTATTCAAAAAGGGTAATTTAGTGGAAGGAAGTTTTGAATAAGAACCCTCATTTTGCCAGTTATTCATAAATGACTCATCATGTGCCAACGATAGTGGGGAGGGCCTGATAAACACAACGCCTGATGAAGGTGATGTGGAGTATGAACTTAGGTTTCACTTTGAGTCCTTTAACAATGAGGCAGAGTATGAGGCCCTTATAGCATGTCTGGGATTAACATCATCACTAACTGCTGAGCATTTTTTCGTTCATAATGATTCTCACCTTATAGTTAATTATGGCCTCAATGTATATGAGGAAAAGAAAGAATTAATGATGAAATAGTTAGTAAAGGTGAAGGCATAGTTATCAAAATTCTTTTTTGTTCATATAATAATACCAATAGTCGAAAACACATAAACAGATGCGCTCGCATGCCTAGCATCAACAATCAGAACCGAGCTACGCAAGTGCGGATATAAGTATTGATGCACCATAGTACTGATGAATAATGTGTATTGGTTATGGAGTTAGACTAAGTCCCCTCCTGGATGGATCCTATCCAAGCATATTTGGAAGTCAGAATAGTTTTGATATATCTAAAATAGGGGAGGAGACTTCGATACAAGGTGGCAAGGTACGTGATGGAAAGCATAATTCTTTTCATAAGAGTATTCATCGTATCACTATTAATATGTGTTCACCCTGCCAAAGTAAGTCACTTGATAAAAAAAGTACATGAGTAATTATGTGGATCCACTCAGTGGGCAGATCATTGGTAAAATAGCTGGCTACTCAAGGGTATTACTAGCCCATTACGTAAAAAGATTGCACAAACTATGAAAAGAAGTGCGAAAAGTTCCAAAAGTACGCCTTGATCCATAGATGTTTGGGAGCAACATCGACGCCAATCATATCCCCTTTACCCTTCCCCATGGGGGAGGGGGGGGATTGAACTAGTCGCCCCACTGTCGAAGATAGGGGTAGGTTCAAATATCTATTCATACTAGTGGATTACTTCACTAAATGGGTGGAGGAGGATACTTTAATTAATGCCATAAGAAAGAGTCTTACACTTTATATGGAAGAAAATCATATGACGCTATGGAATTCGATATGCCTTCATCACATATTAAGGTACCCAATTTGACAACAAAGAATTTCTAGACTACTATATATGTTCAAAGATCCAGAAATCATCCACATTGGCATTAGCAAACAGAGACATTAAACAGAACCCTGCTCAGTGGAATGAAGAAAATATTAGATGTCGCTAAGGGAAATTGGATCAATGAGCTGCAGAGCATACTGTGGGCATATAAAATGAACGGTGATGGGAAAAAATCTATTCATGTTAGCATTTAGCACTAAGGCAGTAGAGCCCTATTACATCGACCTTACCAGCCATGGGGTGCTTAACTTTGACTCACCGAAGAGCGATCGGATGGGAATAGTGGATTTATAACTATTAAAAGAGGTCAGGGAGCGCGCAACACTACCCGTGAATGCTATCCGTAGAGGACTTCCCTATATAATAATAAAAGAGTAAAACTGATCACTTTAAAAGAAAGAGACAACATGATAAAAAATAATTCAGAAAAGGAACAAGCTAGAACCTAAATGGAACTGTCCGTATAGAGTATCTTATGTTGTATTACCATAAAATTACAGTATTAAGACTCTAGAAGGTGAACATTTTAAGAATCTTTAGAACTCCGAGCATCTGAGGAGGAATTACAAGTAAGAGTAACAACATATGCCAAATGGATGAGAGAATCATATGTAAATTATCTTTTTCACTCTTTTGTAATCCAACTCAATGATCAATTAAAACAAGAACTTCATCCCCTAAACATATAGTCATTTCAAGCTTTTATTCAAATGAACGTATTGTCGATATACAAGGTGTATAAGAAGCCTAGGTTAAAGACACCTCAGAGCATAGAACATGAAGGTTCATATTCATTAAATTGATTTATGTATGACCTCTACCCTAGACATATCATGACCAAGAATTTTCAACCAAGTCTAGGAAATCTAGTGCAGTCTTAAGGACAAAATGATCCGACCATATTCGACTAATGCAAGGATAGATCCTAATAAGTTTGGTCAACTATGGTAACGAATACTGACATTTGGACATGATGACGATATTCGTCCATACGACTAGTATGATGGAACATGCATTAGTAGATCCTAAGTTAGGAAAACTCATGTTTGTCCCATATTGGTAGCCAGTAATGCAGATTAGGTCGACAAGATATGATAGCATGATCATAATTCTAAACTGCTGGTGGGACTATCCTAACAATTCATATATTACTGCTTTGGCGAACAAATCACGATCAAGAAGTCTGACCAAGTCTATAAAATACAATTTACTCTATAATTTACTAATGCAAGGATAGATCCGAGTAAACTTGGTCGACTCCTATAACCAATGCTGACACGTGGTCGGGATGACAAGATCCGTCCACACGACCAGTAAGATAGTAAAAGCATTGTTAGATCCTAAGTCAAGGCAACTTAGGTTTGCCCCAAACTGGTAGTTAGTAAAGTGAGCTGGCTATAAACTGACCACATAATTGTAAGACTAAACTATTATTAGGTTTTTGATCTCCTATTTCTCTTAGATCAAGGACTCACATTGGCAACCAACTAATTGTCTCTCTTTTATCTTGGAACAGACCATGTCATGGTCAGCCTTAGTATTATTTATCTCCTTTGATAAGGTCTCATAGTGGCCAATGAGATCGTGGTGTTCTTCCTTTAATTCATCGTACGCATTCTGGTACAAGGACACCTATTCCCTTATAATGGTGCAGTCATAGAACCCTAAGACAAAGAGGTGAGAATAATATTAAACACGACATCTATAAATTTTAAAATCAATAGTCTGATTTATAGATTACTACCATCATTCTGTGCTCAGTTATACTCCAGAGCTCGTCATCATTGAACTTTCGAAGATGTTTGAAGTTACAGGCATAACCATGGTACTTGAGCACATAGGTCACATTTTCCCTATGGCAAAGGAAAGAAACCTTATCATTCCTTATCTTATCCTTATTGATTTGGATTCTTGGGGTGCCAAGTGTAAGGATCCACCTCTCTATAGGGGTTTTAAGACCCTGCACCTCGAACTAATCGTCAAGAAGGTGATCTTAGAATTTGAACTCTTTACCCTAGCCCTATTTAGTTGTTGTTTAGGGATGGGATGGAGGGTTCTCCATTGGCCTTTTGTGGAAAAATATTGTCTTGTCATTAGAAGAAACAACCTTGCCTTTGCCTCTGGCTTTAGCAGCATCAAGTGCCCCAGCCTTAGCTTGCCTCTTATCAGTGTACTCAATATTTTGTTTGGCCTCTCTATTGACCCTTTTCTCTTCCTCAATCCTCTTCTTGTCCTTATCTTCATCATTGTCACCAGCCTTCCTCTTATTGTCCTCATCATTCAACTTTCTTTTCCTAGAAATATCCATTGTCGCACGTTTAGAACTAGTGGTTCCATCGTATCTATTATATCACATGAACTAGAAGAAGAGGCTTCATAGAAAGAAGTATGATAAGAACTTTTGACGATGAATAAAGAAAGTAAAAATGCTAATTAAAGACGAGTACAAGTTAAGCATCATAGTTTATTGATCTCCTCTTCAAAAAAGCCCTCGTGGACCTCTCGATCAATCAACAAGTCAACCTGCTCATTTCCTAGAAAGACACCACCCGGAGGAACTTAATATCCTAATTTGAAAAACTTAGAGATGAAAAATTGCTTCTCGAACTTTATTGGTTTGGGGGTACAAGTGGTTCTCACTAAATCTTTCAACGAAAGTGAAAGCTTAGGATATTTTTACAATGCAAGAATATGAACATGAAATGAGGTCAGTAAACATAAATAAAAGAATGTATAACATAATTAAGTGTTAAGCGTGGGGGAGCACCAATCACGGGAAATATTGCGAGACCTGTCCCTTTAGTCATAATGGAACTCCCTATCTCCTTTTAAGAAGATGAACTAGTTTTTCCATCAGTGATTACTTGTTTACAAGACCTTCACCATCTTTTGGTCACACTTATGAGGTTTAAAATAGTAGTAGCCATTGGATTTAGCTATGTTTTTTTATGCCATATACTAACCGAAAGATGTCTCCGATCAGGTTGAAACTCGTATGAACCTGCCAATACACCATAGACCCAAAGAATGGATTTGTAGGCATTTGATGGGAGTTCAGTATCGGACACACCATAATCCTTCATAATTGATCTGGTGATGGGGTTAAAGGGAAGCCAAAATCCCACCTGAAAAGCCCGAACTATGAAATAAATCTTGTCGAGATTAGGCCAATCATATACCCTTTAATCACAGTATGGCAACCGTATAGAGATGCTTATTAGGATATTATATTTATCCCTAAAATCCTCTAGTTTTTGATCCATGATATCACAATAATGATTAAGTGCGTTGGTGGAGGCTAGATCCCAGGAGTTAGAGGCCCTAGAACCGCCCTCACCAGTGAGGGGTACCATAACAGGAGATGTGGAGGCCATATGGTTATTCGGAACAATACGAGGAAGGTAAGAATTTAGGTAAATTATGGACCTGAACACAGTGTTATAAAGTCTCTATCCACTGAGAGGACGGTCCACCATTGTGGTGTCTACAGTAATGGGAGACTCAGGTTTAACTACCGAGGGCTTTGGGGGAGACCCTATGGACGAGGCAGTAGTGAGAGTGAACCTTGGGTGATCCGGATCATCTTCAAGATGGATAAACTGAAGAGGACTATGGAACCTTATCTCCTAAATTCCCTGGTGCAATCATTATAAGTTAGCTAAGTAATTAAACCAACTCCGTACGTAGGTTTCATAAGTCATTAAGGGGTAGAATCAAAATAAGGATGAAATGACAAGTTGGGAAAAGACGTTGACTGAGAGAAATAGAAAACCCTAACCAAATTATAATCCTAGGAAAACATACTCAATGGCCATCTAAATACCAACGTTCTTCCAATAAGTAGACAAATTATTATCCAACGGTTTAACCAAAACTAAATTAAGGTTACAACAGTGTCTGGGAAGAGGGATTCTACGAAAAATCCCTAAAAGTGCAGAGAAAGAAAAGAGGGCATACCTAAAAACCCTAAAGTGGTTTGAGGAAAACTAGAAGAACCTCAAATCTGGAGAAAAGAAAGGAAAATATTGGGAAGATTGGTGGATATGGCATAAATGGAAAGGATTTCTGAGACTAAAGAAGAAGGATTTAAAAAGTTAATACTTTCTCTATCTAAAGCTCACTCGAAGGAAGATGATTGATTGGAAAAAGGAAAAAACATTTTGAAATAAGTATTTATATTAAAAAGGGTAGAATCATTTAATCATGAAACGTGATGTCACACCTAGGAAAGTGGACAGGCGTTGTGAGAATGAATGCACGCACGCTACCCTATGAACGCGTGATGATTACTCCAAATGCGAGAACATAGATAGTGACACGTGTTAAGTTAAACTTTAATGATTAAAATTTTACAAGTCTATCTATTCGATGCACACTGATAAGATTTCAAGACGATCAAAATTGCCAAGCTCGCTAACATTCTCATCGATTAACACTTCACTTGCTCAATCATCTCAGCGTATAATCTGAAGGCATAACACTTCATATAATCCACTTCATTCCTTATTTAATATCGAAGTATTGGGGGATTGTTTTGTATCATAAAGACGGTGTAGTCTAGAATAGGTTGTCACAACCTACAACCTGCTGATCATATGCCATTCTACTCGGCATTAGTGTCACGAGCATTAACCTTAACTCACCCAACCTATGGCTATTGAAGATATTAATTAACACTGTAAGTGGGCTTGCACTAAGTAGTGGGGATGATGTTAGCAGCACTAAGCAGAAATGCATTTGGGGTTTAATGTATCATATTCCCCCACTATTGATGGGAAACATGTACCCATCCTGTTTCCTCCATCATCAATGTAAAGGTGTAACTGCCTCACCTATAAAGGCATAACACCTATCACGCAATCTCTCATGAAAAAGAAGGATATATTATTTTTCTATTATTATGCTGCCCATTTCTAAAGTAAACTAGAGAGTTTGTTATCATCCATTCATTTATGTCTTTTGCCCACTGAAACTAATGCAATCACTATGACACATGTGGACATAGGTACCATCTTGGGTTGAACCACATAAATACGACTTCCTTCTCTTTTTCTCTCATCTTTCCTATACAATACTTTCTTTAGATTAGTATAACATTAATATACCTCTCTTTATCTGTCATAGCATAAGGTTAGTGTACTTCGGCTAAGGCCCTGATCCACACACCATTTTTAGATGATAAGAAACCTAATTTTGTGGATTAAATATTTTAAGCAGTCATCAGAGTTTTCATAATTCATATTTGACAATTAGATAGACTCCATAACGGATAAAGAGAAGGAATTCACGTGAAGAGGAGAAATTGAGATAATATTAGCATAATTTTGTCATAATTATGTTTAAGGGAAGTTTAATTAGAGTTTTATTCCAATTTATTTTATGTTATAATATTCCTATTCATTTGAATCTAAATGTAATATAATTGTAATCTGAATTGTAGACTAATTAGTTGATTTAGGTAATTAACTTAACGAAGAGAAATACTTTATTAATTCATAATCTGAATTTGGGATGATTTCTTCAAGAATTCAAAATGGAATGATTTGGGAGTAATAAATAATGTGAATCTAGTAAAAGTAACTTGATAATTGGAGGAATTAATGTGAAACTCATTCAAATTTATTAGATTACAAAAACTAGGATTCTTAAGTTAGATGCAAAATTATTCCCTTTAATCATGTTATAATTTTGTAAAATCGGTAGATAGAGGTTTTGTTTATGTTTTTACAACTATATGTAGAGGAGGTTGAATTTCACTATGATTTGAGGAATTGGTATTCTTTAATGTAGGTTTTAGGGATCAAATCCCGTAATGAGGAAGAAGATGGGATCTCGGACAATCGATCAATTGACTCCTTTGGGTCGATCGATCAGTCTACCCTATTTGGCTTCAGGTTGGGTTACATCTTATTTTGGGTTGGTTTTGGAAATTAAGGTTATTATAGGATAACTTTGAGGTTCTTTATCAATATAGGACTATATGAATCTTATTTATTAGAAGCTTTAAATTTGGTAGTGGAATCGAATGCCTACCTTTATAGGAATTAGTAAAGTAGTAGATTTTGGATAAGACTTAATAACCATTGTATGCTAGGGTCTTGTCCTCATGGTATTACATACTACAGGGGATATATATATGGGGCGTGTACGACGTCAACCAAGTTAATACCCTAGTGATAGAGACGGACTCTACCTTGGTGATTTTACCTCGGACACTACGTGTTGACGTACTCGTGTTATACAGTGGTGATAAAATAGGGGGATCCTTTCATATAGATTTGGGTATGTTGTTATACGATTTGTGTCAAGGCATAGTGATTATTCCTTATTGATGTTTTGGGGTTATAGGGGTGGAACACCCTATAATTCTACTTAGTACGACGTGATATATCCCCAAAGGTATTAAAGTACACCTTCGTTATATATGGGCTTAAGTAAAACCCATTTATTTATTTACGTGACTAGGGTTGTACTTCATTTAAAAGTAGAACTCTTGAATGTCTTTATTTAAATATTTATACACTTGAGATTTTTTATTGCAGAGTTATTTTGGATCCATTAGTTATATTCAATCGAGATGAGATATCTAGGGCTATTTGGGTTAGAATAAATTTTAAAAAAACAGAATACGAGAGGAAGATACATAGTGATATTTTGGACCAAATTCAATTATAATATTATTATTCATAGATTTGCTATTAACATGGCTATTGAATTTACTTTTTAGTTCCTAGACAGTCGTTCCGCCTTATCCATGATCTTTCTATTTTCATTTCATCCTTTGTTGCCGATTTTAGGATATAGATGTCGGGTATGCATACCCTCTCTCTTTACTTCTATTTATATATTTTTTGAATTTGTTTTATGCAATAGTTTTATTTTTCAGATATTAGGATTATGGCTCGATATATTTACTATTATTTGTCAGAATTAATTATGTCAGTGGTGGTATAACATGCTATTGGGCTTCCATTTGATTATTATTTCATTCATTTATATTGCGCACTTTATTTTATTATCACTTGTTTAAAATGGTACTTAATTGTTGTAATACCCCGTAATTTTATTGATATTTATTTAAGGGATTAATTAAATTAAATAAGAATTAATTGGAAATTAATCTGGATATAAATACTAGCGAGATGTGAGTTGGTATTTGATTATGATATTGAAATTGAAAACTTCATGAGTATTGAATATTTAAATTGTCACGAGATAGAAATACGACAATTTGGGAAATTTAGTTGGGACGCGCATGTAAGTCGCATCAGAAATGTAATTATTTGAATTTAAAAGTGAATTTTATTTTAATAAACCGAATGGTCATTTTGAGTGCGCCAACGTGTCCGGAAGGATCGAAATAGTCAGAAAACACTACCCGGGGGTTTAGTTTGGGTCCCGGGGCATTTTTGGGCCATACCGGCAACTTAAAAGGGTATTTTAGTAATTTTAAAAATATGGGAATTAAAACCCACAAAAATTAGAGTTAATATTTATTATTCTAAAGGGTCCACTAAGGCCATTACCAGCAAAAGTTTAGAAAGTGGGCTATGGGAGTTTTGAGAGAAGTTGGAGAGAAGTTACAAGTACCAAAACCAAGTCATCTTCAACCTTGGGAGAAAATCTGTAGAGAAAGGAGAGAATCAACCTTCATTCACCAACATCAATTCTGAAGAACAATCTAAGGAAAGTGATTTGGTATTTTTAGTGCATTGAATATGTCTTCCATGCCTAGTGTAGGAATTATCTTATATTGAACTTTTTGAAGAAAACCCATGAAATTGTTGGAGGAACTTTGAATTTGGGTTAGGATTTGCATGTAGAATGGTAATGGACTGATTTAATATTCGCAGAGTTGTACATGACGATTTAAAATGAATTTTTGATCAGTATTTGGGCATAATAAAAAAAAATGATGGGTTCATATTCATAGGATTTGGGGAATATTTGGAGATTTACATTAATTACATGATGATTTATAAGATTTGAACCCTAAAACATGTTAAGAGATGATCTAGGATGATTAGAAATGGTTTATATACGTTAAAACATAAATTGGATGGACTTAGGGTAGATTTAGAGAAGAGAAGAACAGAGAAAAATGGACTTGGGAATTTCTGGGCTGAAACTGCCATCTCGTTAGAAGACCTGCCCAGGTCGTTCGAACGACCTCATTCGAACGAACTTCTAATGAGATGACAGCATGACTTCTAACGAGTTGGAATTTCGTTGGAAGCCTTTCGTTCGAACGAAACTCGTTCGAACGACCTCATTCGAACGAGACTTCTAACGAGTTGACAGAATGACCTTTTTGGCCTGAATTTATTTCTAGTTTCCCATAGACTTATTTAAATGGTAGAATAATCTTCCCTTATTAACTAGTGGGTATACTTGGGAGATTGGGGTACATGGAAGAGTGAAACTTAGAATTGTGTAGTAAACCGGATGACAATTGTGGATTGGGAAGTGAGTACCTAATTACGACGTGAGAAGAGTTAATAACTTAATTACATATAAACCGGGGACTTGTGAGTTGTAAAACACTAAATGTTGGTATAAGAACGAGATGTATACCACTAATGAAATATTATGATATCTAAGACGTGCGAATGCTTAGTATATGTAGTTATCTGTGTATAACATACCTACCGTACTTGTTATCATGGGAGGTTGGCGTTCGTTTAGGGCCATCTAATCTTTGTGTGCCTACGGGGGGGATCTAGATTGGTACCTCGAGGACATAGGTCAGAGAAGGGATTATTGAGAAGTTAATAAGTCTGCTGTTCATGGGAGCGTAGGTATGTGCGTGACCCATGTGATGTGAACTATGTTCGCCTCCATTGTTTGTGGTTGTTGTTTAATGAAACGTTTCCTGAGAGATTCAGAATACGTGGTCCTTATATACGTGATGAACCAGGATTGAATAGCAGAGTATGTGTGCACCACAGCTTAGTCTCGGGGTGCTAGTATTGTATATTTATGATGAGAATAATATACTGTTAATTGAAATGTATTGTCATGAATAAATGTGAATATTAATAATAGCAACAGTTTGTCAAGTGAAAATGGAAGATCTCTAGAGATTAGTAGTGCTAATATGGGAAACTGTATAACAAGTTATAATACTCTGTTAACTAAAAGTTATTGGGAATTTGAATTGAATATCGTATAGAAATGTTAGATTTTACTATCGAACTAATTAGAAATGGGAATAACTAGAATGGGTACGGGTGCGATAGGAGTGCACAATTAGTTGAGAGGTGAGGAACTCATGTGATTGCACACACTATCATGTACTTTATATTCACTGTTTAATGATATTAAACACTTGCAATTTTTAAACTATTTTCACAATCGGGCTCTGACCCATTTGCTTTCAAATCTATTTTTGTAAAAACCTTTTAGGTGCCCAGCCACAAGGACACCATGCATAGGAGTTCCATTCAGATGATGTGCTGTAGCTGCTGTGGAAGTTACAGGACATTGACAGTAGACGCCTCCATTTCCGATCTTGACTCCATTATCAGATTTTCTTATTTGTTGGGCATGTCGCCCCATTTCTTTCAGAGACAGCTTACATTTCAGTTATTTCAGACTTTGGGTTGTAATTAATTTAGCGATGCTGACTTAGTATTTATTTTAATTCAGTATTCGGATTGTTGTGAGGAGTAGTCCTCCAGACTCATTATTATTTGATGGTTATTCTAGTATGACTATGTTATGGTGGTTATGTTAGCTTTTCATATATCACTTTTTGTATGTTAATCGGATTTAATTAAAATTGGCAACTCACTTTTTAAATAATAGGTGGCTAGTAATTGTTAAAATAATTTTTCGATAGTGATGCTATGAACTGAACCAACTTGGCATTTTGTATTAATTTAATAAAGGAGTATCTACCCAGTATTTAATTAGTCGGGGTGTCACAGGTGGTATCAGAGCCAGGTTCTAGTGTCCTTAGGATCTGTACGGCTTGTTATGCTTCCGCTGAGCTTTCTTTGATATAGAGCCCTATATTTTAGGATTGTTGTACTCTTTTGTGTATGCTTCGCTCTTCAGCTATTTTGAATAATAACTGCAAACTTATAAGACTTTACACTCATTTCAGATGCCTCGACGACGTGCGCAATGAGTTCCTAGGGATGCACAGCCAGAGCCACAACCTGCACCAGTCCAGGGCACTATGAATGCCGCCGAGGTTGCAGCTATTGTAGCCCAAGCGGTAAATGCCTCCCTAGCCATTGTACATAAGGCACCACCCTAGGCGCCGATAGTCACGCCAGTTCAGGCTCATGCATTCCCGTCTGCTTGGGAACGCATCCGTGATGCTTTTCAGAAAGCACACCCTCCGGAGTTTGCAGGTAGCTCCGATGTTGTGGTATCCAGTCAGTGGAGGAAGGAGATTCAGAGGCACTTAAGGATGTACGAGTGGACAGATGTTTAGAAGCAGATACTGGCTACCTTCAAGCTAGTAGGATCTGCATTACAGTGGTGGGAGTCCATTACCACCGCGGAGGAGAAAGACGCCCAATCTATTAAGGAGTTCTGGGTGCGGTTCGACCGCAAATATTTTTCATCAACTGTTCATACTGAAATGAGGAGGAAATTGATGAACCTCAAGCAGGAGGGAAATACAGTGGCCGAGTATGAGGCCGAATTTACTAATCTCTTGAACATTGTTCCCGATGAGATTCCGACTGAAGAGAAGAACATTCAGAAGTCTATGGATGGATTGACTTGGAGAATCCATCAGCACTTGTTGGGAAACCTCTCTTTGGCCACTTATTCAGATGTGGTTAACGTGGCGCTACTTCACTACCAGGATCATCGCTTTCACATGACTGAGAGTAAGAGATCAGGAGAGTCCATCCATCAGGGTAGGACAGGGGGTAATGGTTCCATCGGGGCACAATCTACTCAGGTTCAACATAGGCAGGGAGATCAGGGTTCCCAGTAGGGGGATTATAAGAGGTTCAGATCTGGGAATTTCATAAATGGACATTAAGGTTTTCGTAATGGCCATTAGGATCAACAGGGCTAGCAGGGCCAGCATCAGTAGTTTCAGCAGGGACAACACGGCCAGGGGAGAAATGGTAATGGCCATTAGGGTCGAGGGCAGCAGGGAGAGCGAGGGGGAAATTTCTCGGGGAAGTGCTTCACTTGTGGCAAGATTGGCCACAAACGTCAGGATTGTCCCGATAGGGGCAGGGCCCCACAGCAGCAGCAGCAGGGTGCTCGACACGAGCCACAGAGGCCTATGTTTCCCGCCACCCTCCCAGCACCACCACAGATGGCAGCATTACCACCCATTCCACCAGTCCCAGTTCAGCAGGGACAACTTCAGTATGGGAGAGTGTATCAGCTTCAGCATGCCGCATCCCCACATGATCCACCGGCCATTGAGGGTATGTTCTCTATTCAGGGGACCAGGGTGCGTATTCTATTTGATACGGGGGCCACATATTGCTTCATTGCCACGATATTTGCAGGCACTATTGGGTTGTTAGACACCGCCGAGAGCACTGTTACTTGTGTAGATTCACCGTTGAGTAGAGGTTCCGTGATTTCGCTTATTTGTAGAGGTGTGGGTATAGATATCGGGAGGTTTACTTTACCCGCGGATATGTTAGTGTTAGAAATGACTGAGTATGATGCCATTGTTGGTATGGATTGGCTAGTTGCGTACCGAGCCATGATTGACTGTTTTAGTAGGAGTATTATCTTTGCCATTCACGAGCAGGAGATGTTTTTAGTGGCGATGCCTCGCCCTGAGGGAGGATCGTCCACTCACTTGTACTATATACAGGAGGAGACCTCTAAGGAAGTGGTGATACCACTCGATGCGATACTCGTTGTTAGTGAGTTTGCCGATGTATTTCAGGATATACCTGGACTACCTCCTAGTAGAGAGATAGATTTTGTGATCTATTTGACGCCGGGCACTCGGCCTATAGCCCGTGCACCTTATCGTATGGCTCCGGCAGAGATGAGGGAGTTACGGGATTAGATAGAGCAGTTGTTGGGTCAGGGGTTTATCCGGAGGAGTACTTCGCCGTGGGGTGCCCCTGTGTTGTTCTTAAAGAAGAGGGATGGATCGTTAAGATTGTGGATAGATTATCGGGAGTTGAATAAAGTCACGATACGGAATAAGTATCTGTTGCCCAGAATCGATGACTTATTTGACCAGTTGAGAGGAGCTTCCTTCTTCTCAAAGATTGATTTGCGATCGGGATACCATCAGTTGCGTATCAGGGAGCAGGACGTCTCAAAGACTGCTTTCTTGACGAGATATGGCGACTATGAGTTTCGGGTTATGCCTTTTGGCTTGACCAACGCTCCAGCCGTGTTTATGGACTTGATGAATAGGGTGTTCAGAGAGTTCCTAGACCAGTTCGTCATTATCTTTATTGATGACATCTTGGTTTACTCCCAGACAGAAGAGGAGCACGCCGAGCATTTGAGGAAGGTTTTGCAGATGCTACGTCAGAACGAGCTTTATGCAAAGTATGAGAAGTGTGGGTTTCAGCTGAAGGAGGTTCAATTTTTGGGGCATATCATTTCAGACCGGGGGATATCTGTTGATTCGGGGAAGGTATCCGCGGTGAGGGAGTGGGGACAGCCCACGACACCGACTGAAATCTGTAGTTTCTTGGGCCTAGAAGGATACTATAGCAGGTTTATTCAGGGTTTTTCAAAGATAGCGGGTCCTTTGACACATCTGACTCGTAAGGGTGTGCCATTCATCTGGAGCGATGCCTGTCAGTTGGCATTCGATGAGTTGAAGGACAAGTTGACCTCAGCACCTGTGTTAGCTTTGTCGAGACCGAGAGTTGAGTATCTAGTCTACACCGATGCGTCCTTACAAGGACTTGGAGGTGTACTTCATCAGGAGAGTCAGGCCATAGCTTATGCTTCCCATAAGCTTAAGCCTCACGAGAAGAATTACCCCACCCATGACTTGGAGTAGGCGGCAGTTCTATTTGCCCTTTGGATTTGGAGACATTATCTCCTGGGGGAGAAGTTTCGATTGTTCACGAACCACAAGTCTCTACAGTACCTCTTCACGCAGAAGGAGTTGAATATGAGTCAACGACAGTGACTTGAGTTTGTGAAGGATTATCAGTTTGATATCCAATATCACCCGGGGAAGGCTAACGTGGTAGCAGACGCGTTGAGCCGTAGGCCAGTAGATGAGGTGGTCGAGGTGTGGAAAGCTAAGTGGAAGGAGTTGGGACACCAGGATGCAGTGGCTCGATCGTTCATGTCTGTGATGACTATTACACCTCAGATTGTTATGAGAGTGATACAGGGCCAGGCAAATGACTCGTTCTGTCAGGAGCAGATAGTTCGATTACTAGCAGAGGGAGTCTAGTCCTATACCGTTAGCTCAGATGGGGGATTATGCTTCAATAGGAGACTGGTCATTCCGGAAGGGGAAGACTTGCGGCACGAGGTGATGACAGAGTCATACGGCTCACGGTTCGTGGTACACCCTGGTGGGGATAAGATGTACCAAGATATGAGACGACAATATTGGTGGAGCGGGATGAAGAGAGATATTGCCGTGTTTGTTTCTAAATGCACCACTTGTCAGCAAGTAAAGGTGGATCATCAGAGACCGGCATGACTTCTACAACCATTAGAGGTTCCTACGTGAATATGGGACAGCATATCCATGGAATTTATCACGGGGTTACATACGTCACAGAGGGGTCATGACTCCATATGGGTAATTGTGGATCGGTTGACCAAAGTTGCTCATTTTCTACCCGTAAGGACAAACTACACTATGGGACAGTATGCCCATATTTTCATTTCAGAAATAGTGAGACTTCACGGTGTGCCTCTAAATATCGTGTCTGACCGAGACAAAATATTTATTTCACGGTTTTGGGAGAGTTTCGAAGAGGCCATGGGCACTGAATTGGGTTGAGTACGGCTTATCACCCGCAGACCGATGGTCAGACCGAGTGAACAAATCAGATGTTGGAGGACATGTTGCGTATGTGCATCCTAGACTTTGGGGGTGGATGGGAGAAGTACCTTCCAGTGGTGGAGTTTTCTTATAACAACTCCTATCAGTTCACCATTGGTATGGCTCCATTTGAGGCGTTGTATGGTAGACCTTGTCGTTCCCCAACATGTTGGTTAGAAGTGGGGGACAACAAACTCCTTGGGCCGGAAGTGATTCAGGATACTTCGGTAAAGATAGAGATGATACGGAGTCGCATTCGGGTAGCTCAGGACCGGCAGAAGAGCTATGCCGATGCCAAGACGTTCTTCAGAGAATTCAAAGTGGGGGACCGGGTTTTACTCATAATATCTCCTATGAAGGGGATTATGCATTTTGGGAAGAAGGGGAAACTGGCACAGAGATATGTGGGGCCATTTCCTATCATCGAGCGAATTGGGCCGGTTGCATACAGACTTGGGTTACCGGAGCACTTGCATAGGATTCATGATGTGTTCCATATTTCCTTAGCGAGGAAATATGGACTTGGGTTACCGGAGCACTTGCATAGGATTCATGATGTGTTGCATATAAACTTGAGTATGGCCCACACTCATATTGCTTTGGAGGACATCGATCTCCAGCCCGATAGTTCCTACGAGGAGGGACCGATTGCTATTCTGGCCCACAGCGAACAGAAACGGAGGTCGAAGATAGTACCGTTAGTACGAGTTCAGTGGCGGCATCATAATGCTGAGGAGTCCACATGGGAGCGCGAGGATGAGATGGGCGAGCGTTATACAGAGTTGTTTTTACTAGGTACTCTTTAGTTCCGAATTTCGGGACGAAATTCTGTTATTAGGGGGGAAGTATGTAATACCCCGTAATTTTATTGATATTTATTTAAGGGATTAATTAAATTAAATGATAATTAATTGGAAATTAATCCGGATAGAAATACTAGCGAGATGTGAGTTGGTATTTGATTATGATATGGAAATTGAAAACTTTATGAGTATTGAATATTTAAATTGTCACGAGATAGAAATACGACAATTTGGAAAATTTAGTTGGGACGCGCGTGTCAGTCGCGTCAGAAATGTAATTATTTGAATTTAAAATTGAATTTTATTTTTATCAATCGAATGGTCATTTTGAGTGTGCCAACATGTCCGGAAGGGTCGAAATAGTCAGAAAATACTAGTCGGGGGTTTAGTTTGGGTCCCGGGGTATTTTTGGGCCATACCGGCAACTTAAATGGGTATTTTAGTAATTTTAAAAATATGGGAATTAAAACCCACGAAAATTAGAGTTAATATTTATTATTCTAAAGGGGCCACTAAGGCCATTACCAGCAAAAGTTTAGAAAATGGGCTACGGGAGTTTTGAGAGAAGTTGGAGAGAAGTTACAAGAACCAAAACCAAGCCATCTTCAACCTTGGGAGAAAATCTGTAGAGAAAGGAGAGAATCAACCTTCATTCACCAACATCAATTCTGAAGAAAAATCTAAGGCAAGTGATTTGGTATTTTTAGTGCATTGAATATGTCTTCCATGCTTAGTGTAGGAATTATCTTATATTGAACTTTTTGAAGAAAACCCATGAATTTATTGGAGGAACTTTGAATTTGGGTTAGGATTTGCATGTAGAATGGTAATAGACTGATTTAATATTCGAAGAGTTGTATATGACGATTTAAAAATATATTTTTGATCAGTATTTGGGCATAATAAAAAAAATTATGGGTTCATGTTCGTAGGGTTTGGGGAATATTTGGAGATTTACATTAATTCCACGATGATTTGTAAGATTTGACCCCTAAAACATGTTAAAAGATGATCTAGGGTGATTAGAAATGGTTTATATACGTTAAAACATAAATTGGTTGGACTTAGGGTAGATTTAGAGAAGAGAAGAAGTGTGAAAAACGGACTTGGGAATTTCTGGGCTGAAACTGCCATCTCGTTAGAAGACCTGCCCAGGTCATTCGAACGAACTTTTAATGAGATGACAGCATGACTTCTAACAAGATGACATCATGACTTCTAACAAGTTGGAATTTCGTTCGAAGCCTTTCGTTTGAACGAAACTCGTTCGAACGACCTCGTTCGAACGAGACTTCTAACGAGTTGACAGAATGGCCTTTTTGGCCTGAATTTATTTCTAGTATCCCGTAGACTTATTTAAATGGTAGAATAACCTTCCCTTATTAACTAGTGGGTATACTTGGGAGATTGGGGTACATGGAAGAGTGAAACTTAGAATCGTGTAGTAAACCGGATGACAATTATGGATTGGGAAGCGAGTACCTAATTACAACGTGAGAAGAGTTAATAACTTAATTACATATAAACCGGGGACTTGTGAGTTGTAAAACACTAAATGTTGGTATAAGAATGAGATCTATACCACTAATGAAATATTATGATATCTAAGACGTGCGAATGATTAGTATATATAGTTATCTGTGTATAACATACCCACCGTACTTGCTATCATGGGAGGTTGGCGTTCGTTTAGGGCCATCTAATCTTTGTGTGCCTATGGGGGGGGGGGATCTAGATTGGTACCTCGAGGACATAGGTCAGAGAAGGGCTTATTGAGAAGTTAATAAGTCTGCTGATCATGGGAGCGTAGGTATGTACGTGACCCATGTGATGTGAACTATGTCGCCTCCATTGTTTGTGGTTGTTGTTTAATGAAACTTTTCCTGAGAGATTCGGTATAGGTGGTCCTTATGTACGTGATGTACCGGGATTGGATAGCAGAGTATGTGTGCACCGCAGCTTAGTCTCGGGGTGCTAGTATTGTATATTTATGATGAGAATAATATACTGTTAATTGAAATGTATTGTCATGAATAAATGTGAATATTAATAATAGCAACAGTTTGTCAAGTGAAAATGGAAAATCTCTCGAAATTAGTAGTGCTAATATGGGAAACTGTATAACAAGTTATAATACTCTGTTAACTAAAAGTTGTTGCGAATTTGAATTGAATATCTTATAGAAATGTTAGATTTTAGTATCGGACTAGTTAGAAATGGGAATAACTAGAATGGGTACGGGTGCAATAGGAGTGCACAATTAGTTGAGAGGTGAGGAACTCATGTGCGTGCACACACTATCATGTACTTTATATTCGCTGTTTAATGATATTAAACACTTGCAAATTTTTAAACTATTTTCACAATCGGGCTCTGACCCATTTTCTTTCAAATCTATTTTTGTAAAAACCTTTTAGGTGCCCAGTCACAAGGACACCATGCATAGGAGTTACATTCAGGTGACGTGCTGTAGTTGCCGTGGAAGTTACAGGACATTGACAGTAGACGCCTCCATTTCCGATCTTGACTCCATTATCAGATTTTCTTATTTGTTGGGCATGTCGTCCCATTTCTTTTATAGACATCTTACATTTCAGTTATTTCAGACTTTGGGTTGTAATTAATTTAGCGATGCAGACTTAGTATTTATTTTAATTTAGTATTCGGATTGTTGTGAGGAGTATTCCTCCAGACTCATTATTATTTGATGGTTATTCTATTGTGACTATGTTGTGGTGGTTATGTTAGCTTATCATATATCACTTTTTGTATGTTAATCGAATTTAATTAAAATTGGCAACTCACTTTTTAAATATTAGGTGGCTAGTAATTGTTAAAACAATTTTTCGACAGTGATGCTATGAACTGAACCAACTTGGCATTTTGTATTAATTTAATGAAGGAGTAGCTACCTGGTATTTAATTAGTCAGGGTGTCACAATTGTATCTACACGGGTATCAACATATTATTATATTTTATAGGGTGTCACAAGGAGTCACCTAACACACATGATGAGGAAGGATCCATGTAAGTTAGAATCAAGGCCAAAAGTGTGTCTCATTGTAGGTTACTGGAAAGAAACTAAAGGTGGTATATTCTATAATACTAAGGACCGAAAGGTGTTGGTTAGTGTGAATACCGATACTTAGAGGATGATTATTTGATGAATTAAAAACACATTATCAAGATTATCTAGAAGATGTAAGAGGGTAAGACCAAGTAATTTATTTTAAACCACCCATTTAGTATGAAATATAACCTGATATCGATAGTTTACTACCTAGCGGTAGTTGGAGTATTACCTAATATCAGGATATATGTGTGACTTATACTAGATCGCAAGTGGAGTCACGTCATAGTCC
The DNA here is from genome assembly GCA_949130495.1 of Sambucus nigra. Taxonomy (NCBI): domain Eukaryota; kingdom Viridiplantae; phylum Streptophyta; class Magnoliopsida; order Dipsacales; family Adoxaceae; genus Sambucus; species Sambucus nigra. The sequence continues at coordinate 333,056,149 of OX422208.1, forward strand.
CAGGGTCAGATGTCAGCCTGATAAGTTAATGTATTTAGGTGAACACTAAGATGAGATCCTAGGAGAATATGAATCGGATCCCAAATTCTTTAACGACACACTCTAAAACAAAGACTCCAAGAGGTGGATAAAATCTATGAGTAGTGAGATGTATTTGAAGTATTCGAATCAATTTTAGGAGCTTGTAATGGGATAAACGTGATTAGATGGAAGTGGATGAACAGTAAGAAAATAGGGATAGATGGGAAGATGGAAACCTTCTAAGGAAGTCTTGTTGCCAAAGGGTTTACTATAAATGAGGGGATTGAGTGTCAATAAAACTTCTCATTGGTAACCATGTTAAATCCTATCCGTATTTTTATCCATTTCTGATCATCTCGATCTTAATATTTGAAAAATACATGTTAAGATTGCGTTCTTAAATGGTAGTCTCGACGAGTGCATCTTTATGATAGAGCATGTGGGATTCATAAAACATTGTCCAAGAAAGTAATGTATGCAATATTAGAAGATATATTTATGGAAATAATCAAGTATTAAGGTATTAGAACATTCATTTTGATCAAGAAATCAAATCTTATGGTTTTAATCAATGCTCGAATAAAACTTGTGTGTATAAGAAGCATGAGGAAAATGTGGTGGTATTTCTAGTACTATAGATAGATGACATTCTCTAAATCAGGAAAAATGTTGGTGTATTATATATTATAAGAGTGTATTTGTCTAGTCAATTCTATATGAAGGACTTGGGAGAAGGCAGTCACATACTTGGGATTAATCTTTTGTGCGATCCGAAAAATAAAATATTGGGCTCATCCTAAGCCATTCATATTAATGATGTTCTCACAGAGTATGGCTTTCAAGATCCCATGAAAGGATTTCTTCCTTTCAGGTAAGTAATATCTTTATCTATGGATTAGTGGCCCTAGAAACCTCATCAAATAAATAAGATAGGGAATATACCTCATGCTTTGAAGGTGGACAACCTCATGTATGCTACACTATATAGAAGGCAAAACATCGTCTTTTTCGCTCGCATGGTCAGTAGATTCAAGTGTAACTTAGGTGAAGAGCACTAGACTATATTAAAGCGCATTCACAAGTACCTGAAAAGCACTAACGATTACGTGATGGGTTTCTCAATAGAGAGTCTCATACACAATGGGCACCAAGAATCGTATCTTCAATCGGATAGAGATTTATGGACTTTGACCTCAGGATATGTATTTAACTAAGAGATGGAACCATAAGTTGGAGGAGGATCAATATATCATGAATTTTTTATTTCCACGATGGGTGACAAGTATGTTGTAACTTCAAAAGAAACAAAGGGGGTGGTTTAGGTCCAAAACTTCATAATGGATTTGGGTGTAGTAGCTTTAGTATGATAGGCTATTACATTTCATTGTAACAATATTAGTGGGGTTGCTAACTCAAAATAACTAAGGACTCATAACATGTCAAAGAACATGGAGCGTATATATCACTTGATATGGGAGATCGACTAAAGAGGTGGCTTTATCATGACCATGATTACATATAAGGAGAACCTTGGAGATCCTTTTAAAAAGAGGTTTTTATCTTATATTTTTAATATTCATGTATAGGGAATGGAAATTAGATCCATATGTGCATGGGTTTAAGACTAAGTGGGATATTGTTGGGGTATTATTCTTAAAACCATAATGGTGTTTATTTTTCAATAAAGGTGTGTCAGGTTCTTTCAAATGAGAACAATGTTTATGAGAATACCTTATAATGATGTTCTTAAATAGATTGTATGAAATGTCATCCAATTGCATGTGGTTATAATTTCGGTGAGTTGGGTTTGGCCTGATCATTGGAGGTTATAATTTCGGTTATTGTAGAATTTAACAATTCATAAGCTATATGGAATTGACATCCTATTAGTAAATTTGTGAGTGCAATCCTTGTATTTGATCTTATACTATGGGAAATTATCTGATGGTCCAGGATCTTGTCTGATAGTTCAAGGGGATTGTGATCGGTACAAAAGAAATGTATTGACCAGGACTATGGGTGAGGTTCAAGTCTAGGGGAAGATTATTAGACTTACATAATCTCAAAAGTTTGGAAAGGGTGTATAGGTTATTAATCCCTAGGGTTATGAGGATCGGAATGTTTGAATAATTATTTCTTTGCCTATTATGGGAAATATTCAATGTTACTAGATATCACGTCCAATACGGGAAGGTTTGAAAAGTGTGAATAGGTTCAATATTATAATTTGGAAGAATCATCATCCAGAAAGATCTTGGATTTTGATACTCCCTTGATAGGCATATAATTTTTTATTCTACCAGTAAACCTGATCATTGGATTATTGTATAATCTAGTAGAGTATCAAATAAGTTACGGTTGAGATTAAGGAATTAAAAAAGTTAATAAAATATAATTGCGCATAATTACTTATACTAGGATGGTGTTATATTCTTAATGCATGGAATATTATTATGTACCATCACACCAATTCAAACAATACCCCATCATTCGAGTAATTTGGAGTTAATTAAATTGGAGTAGAATCTTGATTATTTAGTGGAATTAATTACTATTAAATGAATAAAGGAATATATTACTAGGATTTAATTTGGGACTTATGAGTACCTATTTAAAAGCCAATTAAATTATTTACTATTAGGTCCCTAGTATAGTCCCTTTAGCCAAGTAGTTCTCCTAGACTATTTAGAAACCCTATATATCCCAAGCTTGCCACTTAACCAATATATTAGTGTAATACATGATTTTAAGTTTCATACTCATTGGATATAGAGGGAGAGAAAAATAATTATTCATGTTTTGCGAAGGGGTGTAGATATAGAAGGACATATCTCACTCAAAACACTAAGTATTCGTCTCCAAGAGTGCCCACACACATAACTAGCTTTAGGAGGATAATATACTAGAAGATCTAAGGCTTTGAGTGGATTCTAGTAAGATTTTTGGAGAACTTGGAAAGGAATCAAGATCATCATCTTTATAAACTCATTTCCTTGATATTGGATCACCTACTGGATCCGCAAAGGTATCGTGACTCGACCCCTTGATTTGTGCTTTAGATTTACTCTTTTGTTTTTCTTTTCTAGAAAGTCATCAACCAAAGATCATGGGGCACCAAAGTTTTTTATAATTTTAATCCCTAACACAATGTTGATGATAGGGAAAGTGTAGCATGGATCGGTGACAGTGTGATTATAGGAGCCCGCTTAGCATATAAGAGTCCCCCGCTAGTGGAGAGACATGAGGAAGTGTGGTTTCAGGAGTGTGACCATCATCGAGCCATAGTGGAGCATCCAAGTTTCAAGGATGGTATTCTAATACTACTTTTTTCTTTGTTTTAATCCCATATTTTTGTTAAGGCCATTCAAACATGTCTTGTAAGATAGGTAAAAATATCAAATAAGAAAGTGGTGCTTCTAATTACATATGAAAATTTAATGTTACTAACCTTTCATATTTTCAAAATAGGTAAGTCTTTAATAATGTGGATGAGGTGATAATAAAAATAATAGGGATACTTGTATATTTTTATTGTATGATGATTTTGAACCTTCATTTAGTAAGGATTAATCAAAGAAGACTTTAATTTGAAATAAAATAGAAAAGATAAGGGTCCTTTGAAAAGAAAAAACTTTATTTATGTTAAATTTATATTTTTATTAGAAAGAAGAAAATAAGGAAGGTCAAGTAAGATAAAATGGTGTTTAGAAATGGTTGAAACCCCATTTTTTAAGAAAATGAAGCTAAAAATCATTTTATGCCTCTTTATACTTTAATAAGTAAGGACTAACATAAATTATTTCAGTAGGATCAACTTTTAAAAAAATTAGGAAGCCCTTTTTTAGAAATAAAAGCTAAAACTCCTTTCATGCCAACGTTCGTACTTTAAGTATTAAAGACTAATATAATGAAGTGTAAATAAGATAAAAATAATTTTGGTAGGAATATTTTTTTAGAAAAAGAGGGTAAAATCCTTTCATATTCACTTATGTACTTAAATTAGTTAGAACTTATATAAAGAATGGTGAGTATGATAAAACTAATTTTAAAATGGTATGAAGCCTTCTTTTAGAAAAAGGAGGGTAAAACTCATTATATTACAACTTTTGTACTTATTATTATAAAGGACTAATATAAAGAAGTTTAAGAAGGATAAAAACAATTTTAAAATTGGTACAAAACCCTTTCTTAGAAAAAAGAAGGTAAATATATTTTTCTTCCAACTTTCTTGCTTTAATTTGTATGGTCTTATATAAAGAAGTGTCAGAAAAATAAAATTATGTTTCAAAAATGGAAGGGGGCACCATTCTAAAAAAGGAGGGTAAACTCATTTTATTCCAACTTTTGTACTTTGATTAGTAAGGACGCAATAAATATGGTTCAGATAATATAATGTTTTATTTACTTGCATTTCTCTGGTTTTCTATAGGCCGATGATTACAATACGATTAGGGGCTCCATTTACCTGGTAAGGGAGCCGTGGGATAAGGAACTCGCTTTTGTTAGAGAATACATTCATGCAATGGGTTTGAGGCCTTTGATGGACATCTTGCCTCTGGGTAAGTTTTGCTGGGTAGGATAAGTTTTGGCAAACCTTGGACCACTTGATCACATACCATCAATAACTTTAACCTCCTAGCTAGTAAGATTGCAACAACATCCATGGGTTTTGCGGCCTTTATGGGACTACCTTTTGGTGTGATGAAATAGTGGTGGAACGCTCTGTTACTATCATTATATATGGCTTATTTGACGAACTAGGGCTTCCATGTGTACCTTTTTCATGAAAGTACATGGATATTCATTCATTGAGCGTTGGTTTGATAGGGATGGATGATTATGGGCTTGATCCATTGGCATCGTGTTAGTATGAAAGGTAAATGTTTCTAATGGTGGTGGGGGGTTACGTGGACCTTGGGTTTAAGGGGATATACATTTATGTGGGGATACATGTACGTAGGCATGCATGTCTCAACAGAGAGCCTATGCATTGGTGATGTCTATTCATGCAAATCTCGTACCTCTTTTACTTCACATAGTTTTTAATTTTCTCACTTTCACTATAATTTATTATATCAACTTGTATTTTATTTAGGAACCTTGGGATATAACTCTCCATTAAACTCCTTTAGATGATGTCATTTGGTAGTTTTTTGGACGTTGGTTTCTCTTGGAAGACCTCTACGGTTCAATCTCTTATTTGGGGGGAGGGTCATATTGCATCTTTTATGGGATGTGGTGCTTTGGTCGTGGTCCCCTCCCCACATATAAATTATGGATACTAAGATGCTACCTATAGGGGATCATTATATGTTGCTAAAGGGGATCATTTTTGAGCATTTCCTTTCGAATGATATATATTATTCCTTTTTTTACAGTGGAGGGTGATGTGGATGGTGTGTCATATTCCCTTAGTTGTTCTAAAAGAGAGGGTAGGTGGGGTTCCTTGAGGGTAACCAAAGGGTGTGCTTGTGGGTGGATAGAGTACCTCATGGGGCCCCTAGGCATGCCAACAAGTGGAGTCCTATGGGTGGTAGGGAGGTTCTATTAGGGGAAGGATATTGCAGTGAGGGTGGTATCTCGAGTGGCATATTTAGGAAGGAGGATGAAGAGGTTAATAGTGAGATTGAATGAGACTTTAGTGGTGATTATATTTAGGGGTGATAATGATTTAAATTCGTCTACTAGGAGTGGGAGGGGTGATGGGGAGTGAACTATCCCGGAGGCAATGATTGGGGTGATGATTTTAGGGGGATATTATGTAGAAGGCATGGATTTGTGTCGACGGGTGATTTTAGGGGACGAGCACATGACAAATTTATCGGATTTTTTAGGATTTATGTCGGGGTAGTGGGGGATCACCCTCTTAACTTAGGTATGATGAGGAGGAGCTATGGTAGATGCATGAGGAGATAAAGGGTATGTTGGCCCATGCTAGGGATAAGGGCATAACTGGGGGGTGAGACAGGTTGATTCGGTTGCAAGGATGTGAGGATATGGAGGCCCACATGATCATAACACAATTTTTATTCAAAATGAATATCGAGCCCATGCAAGGGAGATAACGGAGGCCATGTCTCGAATCATGGAGATGGAGGATGCTAGAGAACATAAGTTTGAGGTTGATGCCTCTTGTATTTAGGAGTTGGAGGAGACAGGGGTCAAGGGGAGGTTCAACTATGATGGATGCCCTTGCTTATTTTACTATATACTCTTATTGTTCTGCATGAGGGTGTGCTCAAGGATGTCCAAGTGCATCGGTTGACACGCTTTATAGATAGGTTGGATGGGGTATGTGCTTATTTTTTATGGAGGTGGAGGTATAAGTATGTCGAAACATATTATTATATTTCTTTGGTTATTTTTTACCCTCTCCCCCCTTTTTCTTTCATTTTCCACTAATAATTTCCCGTCGATCTTCTAAATTTTTTTTCATAGGAGGTGATTGTGGGATCTTCCCTATGAGGTATTTGTTGACCTTGTTCTCTTTGTGTTTATGGGATTTGAGTTAACAATTGATTGTGTAAGGAATGGAAGAGGAGAACTTGTAGCTCTCTGGTTGGAGGATGTCCCGGTCTTATTAATGAGATTCAATTGCGAGGGAGTCGCCATTAGACTCAGGCTCTCTGTCATAAAACTATCTCAGGGGGACGATGTTTCCAGTAGGAACTCATACGGCGATAGTGATGGTGAGGAGAGGGATAATAAGGTCAGTTACCCTGATGCAACGTTGGTAGGTGCATGGAATTTTTATTGCTAGGTGGTTGACCTATCCTCGCCATAGACATCTCTTAGATATTAATTTTTTCTGGATTTATTTATCCACACATATCATATAGGTTTTCCCATATACGTTATGAGACATCCTTTATTGTCTCCAGGTAGTGATTTTTTTATGCACGAATCATGAGATTTGAGCTGACATAAAAAAATAAAATAACAATAATAGTAACTCGTATGCAAGTTGTCTGGACATAACTTTTCTTTTATTAATTTTGAAGATGGGTAAAATCCTAAGATATGCAGATATAATGAGCCTATGTAAGATACTCAAATAATTGTGAGAACTCAGAGAGATAGTTCCAAAAGGATGTCGTCTCACCACTTTATAGTGATGATATAACTTAGGATAATAGAATTGGGGAAATGGTCCTTACTCCTTTGTCATTTTTTTTAAAAGGTCTTTTGGTGCAAATATTGTTGACCTTAGATGCCATTACTTCATTTGTACCTTGATCACCACTTTTAGTACTCAATGCGTTTTATCGCATGGTGGTTCGTACTAGGATATCGATCCATTTGCACTTGCTTGTTAATGACCTTGAGTGGGAAGGGTGTTTTAAAGGGGTCAATAAGTGGTTGTTTTTCATTATGAACTGTATTGGTATTTTGGGAGTATTTGTAGCGAAGGATTTTTAATTTTAAAGGGCACAGGATTATGTATATTTACCGCTAGGATTCTTTAGTTGTGTTTTTTTAGTATTGGGTTATGTCTTATTCTTAAAGAAGGATCATTTTTGCAAAGTTCCAAATGCACTGGTCACTTTTTAGAACTTGGTTTTTGTTTATAAAATATTGTCATCTTCTATTTTTTAAGAGATAATAATTGTTTTGATAGGATACCCAGGGATGGGGTTTGTGTTTATTGGAAAAGTCACGATGTTATATCATGGCCTGCCTATGTATGTCCGAGTAAAAGTAAATGAATCATTTGTTTCTAATTTTTATATCGAAGAATTATGTTCATGTAGTTTTGTCCAATAAAATGTACATGAGCTCAATGTTTTTAGTTGACCAAGAGGAAAATGTTAGGGGACTAAGTTTAGCATAGAGTGGATGTTTACTTATGTGAGTTTCTATCCCATCTAACGTTTTGTTGTCAAATAATCATTTTAGTCATTCAAGTTTCAAAGGATGGTAAAAGGCGACCATGCCGAGGTCTGCTAGGGTGGCATCCATGTTGGTGTTTATTTTGGTGACACTATAAGGTCCTACCTAATTAGGATCACACATTTATCCTAGAGTCTCATAAGGTTTTAATTTTTCTTTCTAAACTAAGTCACACGTTTCTATGTTCCTCTTGTTGACCTTATAGTTGAATTCTTAGGTAGCCCATTGTTGGTATCCTTTGTTATCCTAGGCGACCTTGATCTTTATTTCTTTAAGTAGTGACAATTCATCGTATTGAGATTGAACTTGGTCGGTTTTGGAAACCTAGATTTTAAGCATGACCCTGAGGGTGGGTACTTCTAGTTCAATGGGTATGATTGCCTCCATGTCGTAGACTGGTGAGTAGTGGTCTTCCCCAATGAAATTTCATTTTGTAACATAATAGACTTAGAGGGTCTAGGTCATTCGTCAGACTAGCCGTTCTAAGTCACTTTCACCTTCCATATGATATTTTTGACATTTTATTAATTGCCACAACTACTTTATTATTTTGAGGACTTTACGAGGAATACTCGTGTCAGGTGATCTCATATTCGTGTAGTAAGTTAGAAACTTCCTTCTCAAAGTGATAATCATTTTTGTAGACTAACTCATGAGGAATATTGAAGGGGCATATTATTTTGGATATTTTATTGGAGTTAAGAACAAAATATGATTCAGCCTCAAATAGTCGATTGTTTCCAAGATGAACTAACTTTCCATTGAGGACTTTTGGATCACTTTGCCACTGATACCGTTCCCCTAAGTAGAGGACATCAATTGCGAGGTTATGTAATATAGCTCTCGAGGAGGTAGATTTTGTCATGGGGGCATATTGTTGGAATATGAGACATCTTGTGACAAAATCAATACAATTATTTTGCATGGTATTCCAACAGTAAACATGTCGAAGAATTGTTTTGGAAAGGGTGCCCCGCTCATGTGAAGACTAAATTCATTGTCATGGATATTTTCCTTAATCTGAATGGTCTCCTTTTTTTATTCGCATCGTAGGTTGATTCCATTAAAACCTATTTAGTCGATCTACATCCATAAATTATGAATTGGATGGCCAAACGTCTCAAAGTTTTTCGATCACTTATTATGGCACCTATCGTGTAGCGATCGGTATCAACTAGGGTCCTTATGTTAAAATACCAAACTTTGCGGTCAACTACTACCTTCTCCATTTCACTAATATCAAGGCCGTATGAGGTTATCCTTTAGCTATTCACTGTGACGGTTATCTTGATGGTTCCATCGAGGATGTCTACCAAGAATCCCAAGGTGGAGAGAGAGTCAACAAAGCTATTTTTGGACCTAAGGTGGATATCTAACGTGAGACGTTAAAATCTGTAAGCCAATTCGCAAAGTAAGAATGGTAAGGATCGATATTCTCATCCCTAATTGTCCATTTTCTTCGTATTCGACTGGTGATTAGGGTGGTTTCTCCATAAGGGTTAAGTTCTGTAAATCCCATTTTCCACGCTATCTAAAAACCTCTTATGCAGGCTTCATATTATGTCTTATTGTTAGTGAACTCATAGGCGAGTTTGACCTTAGTAGGGAAACTCTTTACATTGTGGGATATGAGAAGAATACCTATGACCAAGCCCTTTTGATTGGTCACTCTGTAATGTAAAGATCTTTTTCTATTAATCATTGATTTCTAAACGGTACTAATTTGAAATTCAATTATTCCCTCTTCTTCATCTTTGAGGGGTTGCCCTGCTAGAAAGTCTACTATGACCCTGCCGTGGATGGATTTTTGTGTGACATAAATAACACAAAATTTAGTTAACATTATAATCCATTTTCCCATTAGATCGAACATGGTTGGCTTCTTAAATAGGTACTTCAAGGGGTTTATTATAGAGATGAGGTGTGACGGGTGTTGAAATCATATGTGACCTCAGACCCATATATGTTCCCCTCTGGACCTTGGACTGGTAAGCAGAGAGTAGTATCAAAGTGTTAGATAATTTTTTAAAGTGGATTAGACCGCAATTGAGGATCTTATGTCCACCATTGTCAAAGCGTATTTTTGTTGTTTAGTAGATCATAAAAGAATCATTATAATCTAAGAGACCACTTGAGTTTTTTCCATAAGAGTCTAAGGTCTTGTGTCCTTTGTCAACAATCCCAATGAGCTCAAGAAGTAACTGATGGAATCATCTAAGGGTTACTAAGTACTAATTTATAAATCAGCGAGGTATATAAGGTATAAGATAAGTGGAAATGATCCAAATTATAAGTATATCCTCACAATAGTGGGTTGAGAGGATATAAAGTAAGGAGTAAATGTGACACCCCGCCTAATTAAATACCGGGCGATCACTCCTTTATTAAATTAAATCAAGGTAAACAGTTGGTTCATTCTCAGCATCACTGTCGATAAAAATAATTTTTCCAATTTAACACCCTAAATAATTAAGCTAAGTGTCAAAAACATTTTTCATACAAACTTCCAAATTTTAATTAAAGAAAAGATTTACTTATACCAAACAACATTTCTACGATATAGAATCACACCACGATGAACTAAAATAAAACCATACATTCGTCAATCGAATGTCAACATAATAAAACTAAAATCATAAACCATCCTGAATGAATCCCGTAAAACAATACTGGAATAACTGAAATATAAAAATCCCAACAATAAATGAAATGATGAAAAGGGCGACACGTGCCCAATAAATGAGAGTAGTAGGAGTGGAGTCAATAACAGAAGTCGTCTACTCAAGTGACCTGCAACTCCCACCTAAGCTACAACTCGTTCTTCTCAAAGGATCCTAAGCAAGACGCCCCTGTGGCTGGGCACCTGAAAAAATATATATATATATACAAAAGAGAGAGAGAAAAAGAGACGGGTCAGGGCCCGAAAGTGTGTTTGATTTTAAAATACGTTAAGCAAGTATTTAAATTGATACAGGCCAATGCAATTCATATTAGTTCGACACTCTCTTAAGGAATTCTCACCTCTCTTCTAATGTGCACGCCTATCGTACTAACCTTCCCAAATAATTTAGTTTATCTTGACTTACTCCTAAGTCTTCAAAACCGAACGATGACAGTGTTTTAAAAAGGTTACTTTCAATCTGTAGCACTCCTCTCGTTTTAGCTTCATTAAATTATAAAGTTTCCCAGTGTCTTCTCATACTTTCACAAAATGAGTATTTAATAATTTGAGTCAACAACCATGTTCTACTTAACAAATCACAGTAGGCAGTTTAAAGTTTATAACCTCATATATATATATTAACTACTCGGATAATATACATATATAACAGCACCCCAACTAAACTATGGTGCGGGCATACTCTGCTATCCAATCCCCGTATCGCTCACACAAAGGGAAATAGAAGTTCGGAATCACTCTCGAACTGTATTAACATATACAAACAACGTTGAGGCGAAGCATAGATTCCAAGTCCAAGAGGTCAGTACATACCCACACGTCTCTTAGGACCGTCCAACTATCAGTCTGATAGCCCGTACCTAGGATCTCTATCTTCTAGGGTATGAATCAATATCCCCCATAAAGCAACACAGGATAAGATCGTCCCAGCGTGGTAACCTCGGGGATAGCAAGTAGCGAGGGTACGTTTTTCACATGTATATAATATATGTACACACAATCATATAAATATACCAATTTCATCATGTTAATATAGGTCACTCTCCTTACCCATAATTACAACATTTATCCTTAATTTTACATTTTTAGGATTTCGTATAAGGTTTCGTCTCTAACCTTAACTCGGAGGGTTTTCTCACTAATTACGTGACACTCGTGGATTTTATCCATCCAAGTAACAAATTCAGTAGGTAGACGTCTATTCACTATCGTAGGTATTCGTTGTAATCCCTCACTTGAAATACGTAGTTCGTCATTCCTTAATTAATTATCCCTAAAACACAATAATCATTTCATAATAAAGTTCTCAACACTTAATCATATGTCCTACTGGTCTGTCCCATATCCCAAAACATTTTATTTATAATGCCCAAGAAATATTCCACGGTAAATTAATTCAACTAATTAAACAAGGGGAAAAAGAGTTTGCCAGGAGGGGTCGATTGATCGACGTCTGGGGTTCGATCAATCGAACCTTCGTTCGATCGACGCTCTAGGTTCGATCGATCGATCAAACAGGTATTTCGATTTCTGCAGAAGTACAGTTACGGGTTTGACTAATATTCTTCATTCAAATACATAATTTCCAACACTAATCGTCCCAAAACTTATACTACAATCATGGTAATATACTTTCAGATGTTTCTAACGTTAAGCATGCATATAACCATCATTAAACATGATTAAACAACCTAAAATCTCATCTAATCATCAAGAACCCTAAGTTTTCTTAACTTTTGTTCTAATCAGTTTTCTCCAGAATTTCCTTCTAACAAATCATCACAAATCCGTGGGTTAATCATCTACTTCACATATTAAATTTCCACAATAAGGTTATAATGGTTTCTACATGCAAATCCCTATCAAAAATTGGGGTTTTCTTCCTTTAATTATACTCCTAATCATTCCTACACTAATATGATTATTGCACCAACGAAAATACCCAAGTTAAACACTTGCCTGGGATTTCAGAGGTCTGGTTTCCTGTTGATATTGGTGTGGTTGCGTTCTCCTCCTCGCGATCTACGCGTTGGTGGTGACGGCGGTGAATTCGGTGGTGTTTTGGGCCTTGAATCACCTTAAGAGCTCTCTCCTCTCTTATCCAATGGCCGTTCTAGGGTTCTGAATGTTCTAACCCTAAAAGGCTGACTTAAATGGCTGCTAAGGATGGCTGAAACTCGTGGGTTTAATTACCCTATTTTGTAAAATGACCAAAATGCCCTCCCGGGTCACTAATTAAGCCTAAAAACATCCCGAGACCCAAACTAAACCCCCGGGTACACTTTTCTGACTATCTCGACCCTTCCGGACGCGTTGGCGCACTCAAAATGACCATACGGACAACTTATAAAATATTCCCTTTTTAATTAACATAGTTAGTCCCGACGTGACACGGGCACGTCCCGATTTAAATTTCCGAAATAGTCATATAATTCACTTATGACCTTCAATATAACCAATATAATATATTACTAGGCTCATTAGTAATATTCAACAAGTTTCCCATAATTACTAACTCTAGTCACGTTAATAATTATAACACAATTAATTTTCGGATTTTTATTAAATAAATCATCACATTAAATTTAATAAATCCCCAAATTAAATATAGCATAAAAGTACGGGGTATTACAGTAAACACTTATGAATGATAGAACTCTTTATTAACTGGATGTATTTGTAGATACCACATTCCAGGACCCCCTAAGTCTCTCCTTAGACCCCTAGTGCTTCCCCTTTCCTACACAAACCTAGGTCGCACTCCGAGTATCGATCTAGAGACCATCGGGATCACCCCGACCCCATTTGACCCCAATCAACTCCACCGTCAGAGCGAAAGATCTTTGAATCTTCTAAGTTCACTGAAACCCCTTTCAAACGGTCCTCCATGTGTATAAAACAACATAACCATTTCGACGAATGATTAGTTTTCCCTTAAAAATCGATCCGGAGGACACCGGCCACTCCCGGAATCCGTTTGACCAAAGTCAACTCTTCAACTCCAACAAGACTGAATGAATATCTGAAAATAACTGAAAACCATTTCTATCACTCTACCCCGTTCGCTATTCTGACCTACGGTACGGACGAATGATCCGTTTTACTCCAAGAGGTCACCGTGTGCTTCCGGACCCCAATTGACCAAGGTCAACTTTTCTAACCGAGATAAACTCTTTGGAATCTCAAAGTACATCTCCTAACATTTCCAACGGTCCGCTTTATGCACAATTATGACTTACCATGCGAACGAACGATCCGTTTGCGTTTGGCGATCTCCCGTCCAAAGGATCGACGTATACTTTCGAGCCACATTTGACCTAAAGTTAGCTCTCGGATCCGGGATAGGTCCAAAGGACTCTCGAGGGACTATGAAATACCTTTATAACGGTATGCCCATTGTGTGATTCATATCAACAGTTTTTGCGCTATAATCATTTTTCCAGAAAAGTCCGCACGAGACTGCTAATTGGCAAGTCCTGAACCATGCCTATCGGAACAGTTCAAGGGTGACCTGCCGATAGGCACCCCCTGGGGTACGCCAATCATCACCCCTTTTTTTCCCATAAATAAGGGTCATGACCTCATTCCCAATAGACATAAATCCATCAGCATCATTGATCTCAGTAACATTCTCTCAAAATTAGCGAAATTCCATATGAGAAATTCCATTCAAGCCTAAATACCCATCCTTTTCACGGCCAATTTGGCAAATTTCCTTCTCTCTCATCATCATCCATCAACATTCAAAGGAGTTCATCCCATATCCAAGCTCAAGATCCAAAGAAGGTCCAATTCCTTCCCCCTCTCTTTTAAATCTCTTGTTTTTGCATAAGTTACTTTAGATTCATAATCTATTTTCACATTAGTTCATACCTATTAGCATTTACTCTTTTATTAGTATATTACACATACTTTATTTTTCATAAAAAAAACTCAAAGATAAATAAAAGAGGGTTACACCCGTAAATTTCGAACGGAATTATCCACCACATTTTTTTCTAAACTAAAAACACATTTTCAACACGCACACACCTAATAAAATCCCGTTCGAATATATGGGATAAACCCCATCCCTATTCTATATTCGAACTACGTGAACTTTGATGCCTTTATAGGCTATGTATGAGTCTCGGATTAAAATCCGAGACTCGATTCCAACTTTTCAATTTTTCAATTTCTTTCATTTTCCAAATTTCTCAAAATCCCTCGTTTTTATAATTATTATACATATATTATGCTTGTTTGCGTCTCATCCCACATATATAACCGTTTCCCAATAACGTCAATATCTCGATCAATGTTCATATTCTATCTTCTACATTATTACTATTTTGGAATATTCATGTGGATGAACTCAACCTATCATTTTCATGGTATGGGTCGAATGATTCCAATCTCCATTATATAAACACATGCACACATTTCACGGGAATAAAGGAAAATATTAACATTTTCCCATGGAGACCGAAAGGGAGCGATAGGTACCTAACACCTTACTATTCCGTAACTTAGCCCTCGAAACTCCGATCTATTGGTTTCGCATTCATCAGTTTGTCCTTGATGTCTCTCTCTCGATGTGGCAACATATTCTTTTACCTGTTTTGAGCAAAATAGGCTGGCGACTGATCGAGGTGTAAAACCGAGCGTCCGTGTAATATGCTAGTCGTTGTTATCGGCTTCCAATCTCAATACCAAAAAAACCTAAACTTGTAACTACACTCTTAAGGAGTATAGTGGTGAGTCTGGGTATCGAATCCACAGGGAATGTTTGATAGAATTTAACTGATTTATTACTTCTAAAGAAAAAGTGAAAAAGATGATGATGGTTGAAAAGGGAAAAAATAGGTAAATAATGAAATTAAATTAATTAAGATGAATGAGAAAATAGGGTGGAGTACAATCCCTCAAACCTTAACAAATTACCGTATAGACTACTAGGATTGTAAATTAAAATTATTGACTAGATCCGGTCTTTATAAATTCTAAGCATTACATATATGAGGGATCTAGCCCGCATCATATGAAATCAAAGATAGATATAAAGCGGTGAATGATAAATTATACTCACAAAGAGTTCTTAAACATCTCAAGTACCTAGGGCAAGAGAGATTAAAAGATTGACAATGTTTGTATGAGTTTCTTTCACGATTCAATCAATATTTTAATTTAACCTCTATTTTCTACATAAATAATTTGCATTGGGTTGAGTTCATGTACCCCAACCCTTGGGAATTTAGCTACTCATGATTTTTCTAGAAAATAAATTCATACCTATACATGGAATTATGGATCTAACAAACATTGATAACAAATTGCAAAACAATTGAAAATTGAAAATAGAATTGAGATTAAATAAGAGAAGGGAATTTGATACTTGAATTGAATTGAAGAATTGATACTTGAAATCTGCACTAGATGAACATGAATCTTCAAACATACAAACTATGGCTTTTTTAAGAGTATGAAAAACTAAAAAGGATTTCTAAAAAAAATGAATTTCTCTCTCTAATTTAGAGTCCCCCCTTTGAATGAGTTCGGGCTTGGTCTTTTATAGCACCAAGTTGCACGAATTTGACATCTAATTTCGCTTGTGGCACAAGTTTTTACCAGCCAATCACCTTAAAATCTGCATAATTAATGACAGCAATTCGCACAACCGGACCGGTCCGGACCGGATCCATCTGGTCCCAGATCGGTTCTTTTTTTCCTGACCGGAACGGTCCGGTCCCCACCGGATCGGTTTGGTTCCATCCGGATCGGTCCTGTTCCATTTCTCTTTATTATCGCACAACTTCAAAACATCGTAACTTCTTCACCGTAGCTCGGATTGAGGTGCCGTTTTTTCCAGTGTTCTTGTAATTTAGAGCTCTTAAACTTTCTAGTTGGCCCCACCTCCGGACTAAGGCTGAAAAATTACGAAAATACCCTTCAACTCTCCATTTCTTGGTTTCTTTCACTGTTTTGAGTTCTCCTTCGCACTAACTTGCATGAAATACCTGTAAAACACATGAGAAATACACAAAACACGAAATACTTGCCAAAAGGGGTTAGTAGCATAAATACGAGACAAATCCAAGATATTTACACTACACGGGATCATAAAAATACCGAAATTAAGGGGATAAATGTGAAGAATATGTGCCTAATCAGCGACTCTATCTCTTTACATTCACCCCTCACCAACGACGACCGAAGTGCCCTTTTCAAAGAGAAGGGTGAAAGATCGTGACACAGTTCTTCCTCGAGGGATCCTCCTCCTTCCTCCCTCCGGAACGAATGCCGCGCCGACTGGGATGGCCACAGTGGTTACTCTCCTGGGGACTATGATTAAAAGGGCTAGACTCTAGTTACATGGGTGTTTTATTTTCTTGTATATTCCCCTATTTTCATGTTCCCCTTTATTATTCATGTATACCTAATGATTTTACTACTATTCACACACTTGTAGAAGATTCTCCGTGTACACTTCACGCCATGTGCACCTAGGATCATGTATATCCACATGTTGCACACATGACTTAGAAATCCATGCTTAGGTGTCACTAACACACACCTCCACTTGTATATATCCATGCTCACTCGTCACACACTCACATGGAAATAGTTACACATTACTCACACATCACTTATCCATGCTTGGTATAGCTTTACTATTGGTACTTGTACTTTGCTCCCTATTTGGCATGATTAAGAAAAACGATACTCTCTCCATAAGATACTAATAAAATAATCATGCATGATTCACACAACATCACCAAAGAGAATTTTTATTGACCAAATTTTGACCCATAATTGGAAAGTCAATTCGTAATGGGCGCTGGTCCGGCAGGGCGCAGTTAGCCTAAGAGATATGACTCTCACCTTCCATTAGCCAAGTACATTCGATGTATATCGAGCAGTTCCCCTGCATCGTACCGCTTTACCAAAGTCATGACGGGAGGTATATCGCAGCGAACTCATTCACGTATGTTGAGTATACTGAATTCTCTGTCACACGTACCGTACCCACGAGGTATATAGTGAGGCGATTCATGTACACTCAGGTGTATCAAATGGCTAGTCCACATATACCGATTGCCCTCAAAAGCAAGACGTAGATCGTGGAAGTCACGCCAAAGGGGGAACCCCTTCCAATTCACCCAACCAACTTCATACCTGCATATAGGTGTCAAGCCTAGGACAAGCATGTTTAGATTACCAGTTTTGACCCAAAACTCTGTTGAAATTCCAGGTTCGCCTGTCACCCAAATTTTGACCAATTTTTAAAACGGGACCCTGTCCGTGAGCCTGGTTACAAGTCCAACCATAACTTTACATATGTTGCAAACCAAATTTTTCTAGGCTTGGGTCCCTTCCGACATTTCATTTTGCATTTAGGTAAACTTAATACAAGTGAGAAATTAATAAACATAATAATCATGCTCAGACCCGTCTCTAGTCCTTTCCTCTCATTTTTCCCAAAAAGTGGCCCAAAATATTTTCCATCTTTTATCAAAAATACCAAAAAACTTTTCGTCGTCATGCTTTCCAAAAAATGTCAAAAATATTTTCCTCCTTTTCCAAAAAGAACAAAATTCCCTTCTTCTTTTTTGAAAATAAATTCTAATTTTTCCTTCTTAGGTCAATCGCATACCCTTGGCCTGGATCCCTATTGGCTTTGGTCTTCAGTCAGACCACCTCGAAGTTTTGTCAATCCCCTTACTTCCTCTGAGTGTGAGATTCACCCTCCTTTCATGGAGAATTGGGATCAAGTGCCGAATGTACAGTCAAATTTGTTGATAGTTTTGGCTTAGCTCACTGCCAAAATTGACAACCTTCAAACCGAGGTTCATGAGATGCAACAAAATTTTGTCCCTATCCCCAAAGATCTTGAGGTCATTTTCCTTCACGCCATGGGTCCGCCTGCACCCGAGCCTATCTGAAGAATACCATCATGATCCACGTGCTCCTCTTGCTAATGGGCCACCGCCAGCCTAGCTTCCGATGCCAAACCTTGCTCAGACTGAGGCTAATTTATGAGTAACTATTGATCCGAAAGAGGAAGAACTGAATAAGGTCAAGGAAGACCTCAAGATTCTAACCAAGATATTCGAACAAGTCATAATCTTTGCGAAATACATGGACTACACCTACAAGTCTCCCTATCCTAAAGCCAGGTTACCAAAAAAAATCAAGATGCCAAATATCGAGAAATTCGGAGGCAATGGACCCCGATCATTCATCTCCATAGCTATCACTGAGCCATTACTCTCCTAGGGTCTTCTGAAGAAATAATGGCTCAGATGTTCCAGTAGACTTTGAAAGATAGATCATTCTTTAGCTTCCTATCCCTTGAAGAATCTAGAATTCGTAGTTAGGAAGACGTTGCCCGTGAGTTTATGTCACAGTACAACTACAATGAGGATCTAGAATTTACCTCTATGACTTAGAGAAACTTAAATATAATTATGGGGAATCAGTCAGCAACTTCATAGAAAAATAAAGAGAAAAAGTAGCTACGATGACCAATTGGCCTTCCGAAGAAGAATAAGTTAGTATTGTGAAGAAGAACTTTCTACCTCATATCCGAGAAACCATGGGAGGACAGTATTACCCTCACTTCCGAGCCCTATGAGAAGATGGAGAAGATATCGAAGAAGGTCTTGTCAAGACAAAAGTTGAACCAAAGAAAATCTCTGGAGAGTTTTATCCTAGAAAGTTTAAAAATCCTGCTAGTACCGCAATTTCTACTATCAATAACATCTCTCAGCCTGTCGCTTCATGGGCACAAGAAACTTGCCCAAACCTAATTCAAAAGGAATATACTGAGCTTCACTCTCCTCTCTCCAAAGACTACTAAGATATCTTAAACCGAAACCAGATAAAACTTTTGAACCCTCATCCGTTACCAAATCCACTTTCGAAAAATTTCAAACCTAATGCCCATTGTGACTATCACCAAACTGCATGTCATACTAGAGACTTATGTTTCCATCTTTGAAACAAAATCCAAAGCCTGATTGGCCGGGGTATCATTGCCACACCAGCTAATCCTAAACCAAACACTACCGATAATACGCTCCCAAATCATGCAAAAGCCATCTTTCTAGAAGAAGACTCAGAACTCGACCCATCTGCCAAAATAATGCCAAGTAAATCAATAGTCATACCCATATACTCTCCTAAACCTCTCTAAACATTCCATATTTCCTCTTACGCCCTACCATCCTTGTCGATCAAACCTTATCACTCCTCACTAGAGCATGTATCATTGTCCGTACCCATTCTAGAGGTAAAAATATGGAATTATCAGAAGTGCTGAACCAACTCCTAGATTTCGAACTCAAATTCCCTCCCAAATGACCATCGGTTATCAAAGATTCAGTGCGTTGTTCTTAAAAGCTCAAAATTGGGCTCGAGAGTCAGTAACTGGGTAGTGCCAGCCGACGGAGTCAATCTAGATGACCTAGTCCAGATCTTGGTCTATTTGTTTCAAAAGACTGGTTATATTTGTAGCATATCTGAGCTATTCGACACTTTGAAATTACAAGGGCACCTGGTCCCCTCAGTCCTGCACTTTCCTGCCGAATGGGAGGAGTTATACGAAGAAGCCATAAAGTTCTAGAGTGTATTGACTTTTCATGGAAAAATACTATCGTTTCCACCGGATGAAGAGATGATTCTGAAGATTTAGATGATGATCCAGATTCAAGAAGGACTAGTCTGATATCTAACTTATGCGAAATGATATCATTTGAGGAGCTTCTAGGAGAGATCAACCAGGTAGCTAAGCAACCCGATGTCGATGAAGAAATAAGATTTTTGTTGTTCCCCTCTTACGCGAACCACGTGACCAGGTCGGGGAGACATTACAAGGATCCAAACTTGCTACCATCAATAAGTGATAAAGGGAAAGGTGTCGAGAATCTCCCTATGCCAGAGATGACTCTTAAAGAAAGTAAGGTTTTTTATCAACTGAAGAAGACCTAAGCCAACATCACTCTACGGGGACTTTTCATGTCTTCCCACCTGCACCGAAATTCCCTAATCAAGCTACTCATAGGACCTAGAGTTTCTCCTTTAACCACACTAGAAGAAGAAATGAACCTAGTTGTATCCTTGAACTCTACCCGAATGCTCTCCTTTTCTGAAGAGGAAATCCCTAAAAATGGCCCCAACCACAATCATGCTCTTAATATCTCTATTGAAGTTATGGGGAAAACTATCCCCCTCTCACTCATCGACAACGGATCAGCTCTAAATGTTTACCAGTTAAAAACCCTCAACTGTTTGGGATTGAAGGTGATCAACCTTGCTCCAACCTTTGCTGTTGTGTGTGCCTACGACAACACCCACCGAGAAGTAATGGGATCTATCAATCTTGCAATAGGGGTTAGCATGATAAATCTTATTATTTATTTCCAAGTCATCAACATCCCAGTATGTTTTAATCTGCTGCTCAGACGACCGTTGCTCCACAACATCAAAGGGGTGTCCTCTTCCCTTCATCAAAAATTGAAATTCTTTACCGATGGAAAATTTATCACCATCTTGGGAGACATTGACAACACCAATAATTCTAGCACTAGTAATTCGGTACTCGAGATACAACATGGGGTGAACGATATGCTGCTATCTGGCTTCCAGGGTCGAACCAATCCCACTCCCAACTAGGGACGAATTCAAAGACAGGGTTTGTTTAGAATATGACCCTCATGGAAATGTTAATGTAATCCAAATGTTCTAGAACATTCACTTCATGCTCGGGTTGGGTCTAGGGAAAAGACAATAAGGGATAACTGAACCTATTATGTTGAAGGAGGCCTTTCCTCCTTGTGGCTTGGGCTACCAACCATCAGAAGAAGAACTCAGATTGATCTAACATCATCGACTGAAGAGGAAGTTAGAATACGCCATAACTATCTCGGGAGATTTCCTAAATGGAAGATTCGTCAAAGGGTGTGAAGATCTCCCTTTATGCGGCTTCCCTGAACCTTAGTATGACCCTATAGACAAAAGGATGAAACCAGGAATGGAGATATTTTTTCAAGACAAGTACTCAGGGGCCAAAAGATACTAGCATTATGTACAACCACTCACTAAAGAAGCCATGGCTGATATTGGGGATTTTGAGGACAGCAACTATGAGCACTCTATCAACCTAAAGATACTGGGGTTGGCACTCTGCATGATCCACTCAGGGACTACATCATTCAATCCATCCTACCTTTTTAAAGATGTTGATATACCTCTTCTCAACTGGTATGTTGCACCTGTGCCACCTGTTGATATTCAACCTAACCCTGATGTTTATCACCTTTCCCCTATAGTTGTTTCCTCTCACTTTGATGTAATCGAGACCTCCTATGATGAGGTTCTCAATGTTGTTTTTCCTATCAATGAAATAAACAAAGATTTTGAGTATCTCGTTGTACCTTACATTAATTGTCTTGATTCTATCAAACTCTTGATGATGATGTCTTTGAAAATGAACAATTCTTAACTGAATTAAATAAGCTTAATAACAAACAACATAATCGCATTCAAGTTAATGAATATGAAACTATTATTATTAATCTCGGTTCTTGTAGCCAAATGTGTGAGATTAGGATAGGGGCTACCCTTAATGATCATGATCGCATTCAACTCGAAGAACTACTTAAGGAATTCGTGGATATCTTTGGATGGTCATATGATGATATGCCCAGCATTGACCCTGAGATAGCACAGCATGAGATTCCAACTCTCTCGGAATGTAAACCAGTCTAACAGAAGCTGCGAAAGCTCCGCCCCGAATGGTCACTCAAAGTAAAAGAAAAATTAGTCAAGCAATTGAATGTGGGCTTCATTCGTGTGATCGAATATCCTACATGCCTAGATAATATCGTACCCATTTCAGAATTAGGAGGGAATGTCCGCATGTTTTTTTATTATCGATACTTGAACAAGGCCTCTCCGAAGGATGATTACCCGCTACCCAACATTGATATAATTATGGAAAACACAACCAGTCATGCTCTTAAGTCATTCATCGACGGGTTTGTCGGATATAATCAGATCAAGATGCACCCTGATTATCAGGAGAAAACCACATTCATCACCTTTTGGGGAATCTTTTGCTACACTGTCATGCAATTTGGTCTCAAAAATGCAGGGACTACCTACCAAAGGGCGGCCACAACCATTCTGCATGATCAAATACATAAGGAAGTCGAGGTCTATATAGATGACATGATTATCAAGTCCAAAACTAGAGAAGGTCACGTTATCGCTCTCTGAAAATTCTTTGAACGACTGAGACGGTACCAAATGTGGCTTAACCCATAGAAATGTGTCTTCGGCGTTACTAAAGGGAAACTCTTGGGATTCGTGGTCAGTGAGAAAGGGATAGAAACAGATCCTACCAAGATGAAAGCCATACTTGAGATGTCACCTCCCCTAATGGAGAAAGGAGTTTGAGGATTCCTTGGGAAATTACAGTACATCAGTCGATTCATCAGCCAATTAACTTCCCTTGGTGAACCCATCTTCAAACTCCTCCAAAAGGATTCAACCAAGGTCTAGAATGAAGCTTGATAAGAAGCCTCCGATCGAATGAAGGAATACCTAACCCGACCTTCGGTACTCATGCCACCACAGCCTGGTCTTCCCTTACTCATATACCTAACCGTGACCGATACTGCACTCGGGGCTTTGCTAGCCCAATACCTTGAAGAAACCCGCAAGGAGAAATCCATCTACTATGCCAGTCAAAAATTGGTTGATTACAAAGTTAACTACAACGCATTGTAAAAATAATGTGTTGCTCTTGTCTGGGTTACCCAAACGTTACGGCACTACATGCTCACCTTCCCCATCAGACTCGTATCGTGAATGGATCCCGTCAAGTTCCTAATCGAGAAGCCCAACTTATACAATCGAATGGCCCATTGGTTGATGCTTCTAGCCGAGTTTGATATCACCTATCACACATAATCCCATGAAAGGAAGAGCCTCTGACTACCTTGCTATCTACCCTATGGAAGAAGTCGATGATTAGATTTTTGAGTTCCCGAACGAGAATATCCTTTGCGCCTCCCAAGAAGATCTTCGATGGAAAATATTCTTTGATGGTGCCGCCAATAAAAAAGGATATGGCATTGGAGTTCTCCTAAATTCCCCTGATGACTCCCACATTCCCATTGCCATCAAATTGGATTTCTCATGTACTAATAACATGAATGAATACGAGTCGTGCACAGTAGGCCTCAAAGTTCCCCTTAAGAAAGGAATTAGATACCTTGATGTCTATGGAGATTCATCCCTTATCATCGGTCAATTACTCAGGAAAGGGAAAGTTAAGGATGAAAAACTCTTACCCTACCATACCCACCATGAAGAACTAGCTTCCCAATTCTAAGAAATCACCTTCTACTACCTTCCCCAAGTAACTAATAACTTGGATGACGCCCTTGCCACCATATCCTCCATGATTAACATGCCCAAAGGAATAACTATAACCCCCTTCCTTATCCAGAAACAAGACAACCAACCCACTGCTACCACATCGAGCTCTATACAGAGGAAGAACCCGAAATAGCCGACTGGTGGTACTATGACATTTGGCGCCTCCTCAAACATGGTAGGTATCCCCAAGGAGCAGAAAAGAAAGACTAAGCAACTCTCCGTAGACTGGCCGCCCAGTGCATTCTCTGTGATAAAGCACTGTTTAAGAGAAACTTCGATGGAACCCATTTACACTGCATCACAGGGGCTGACATTGAAGAAATGATGAAAAATATCCACAGTGGGGAATGCGAACCCCACATGAATGTCCATATGCTTGCCAGAAATATCATTCGATAGGGATACTCCTGGACTACCATGGTTCAGGACTACATATCCTACGTTCGAAGATGTCTCAAATGCCAACAGTTCTTCAACCTACAACATCTGCCTCTAAGAGAATTGTACAACTTGACTTCTCCCTGGACGTTTTCCACATGGGGCATCGATATCATAGGGAAATTTACATAGAAGGCCTCCAATGGGCATGATTTCATCCTAGTCGCTATTGACAACTTCACCAAATGGGTCGAAGCCGAGTCATACGTAGTTTTGAATGCCAAGAAAGTGGCCAAATTCATTAAGAGAAATATCATTTGCCAATATAGGGTCCCACACGAGCTGGTATCAGAAAATGGTCTACATTTTGAGGCAGAGGTTACAGAAGTGGTCGATGAGTATGGGATTCAAATACATAAATCCTTTCCATACCGACCTTAAACAAACGGAGCAGTCGAAGCAGCCAATAACAATCTCAAAGCCATCATTAGCAAGATGACTGAGAGTTTTCGTGATTGGGCTAACGGGATCCCTTACTCCCTCTGGGGCTACCGCACTTCAGTTCAAATCTCTACTGAGGCTACCCCCTACTCTCTAGTCTACGGAATGGAAGCAGTCCTACTCGTGGAGTTGGAAATACCCTCACTGCACGTCATGATTAAAAGCAAGGTCAGCGAGGAATACTGGCACCAAATCCATCTTGATAAGTTGTCCCTCTTAGATGAGGGGAGATTGAAAGCTCTCTATCACATACAAGGGTACCATCATCGTATAGTGCAATCATTCAATAAGAGAGTCAAGGATCGCGGTGTCTGAGAAGGGGACTTAGCCCTTAAAGAAATAGTGGAGCCTATCTGGGACCCTAGAGGGAAATTGAAAGCCCAATTAGAGCGGCCCCTACACTGTGAAGAAGATCCTATCCGGTGTCGTCGTTATGCTCATCGATCTTGATGAAGAAGAAATAGTGCGTCTAGTGAACCTGGACCATCTCAAGAAATTCTATCCCTAGTCTGAAATCTCGACGCGCTACTACTCTTCTCATCTCCCTTCTATTCTAAAAAAAACTCTCTTCATTTCCCCCTACCAAGAACTACATGGTCCTGATCCTCTAAACAAAATTTTCAAAAAAAAAATGAAATTTCAAAATTTTCCAAAACCCTTAGAGGTACGTAGACAGCTCATTCGCTTAACATGAGCGCGGCCCCCTTTCTTTTCACAAAACACTATAATTTTCTTATCCCCGAGAATGAAAATTCATTCTAACATATATATGAACAAAAGGATTATGTATGCCTTAGTGATTAGTATAGATAATTCAAAATGCAAAAAATCATCAAGAGGCATAACTAGATGATCAAAAAATTATTTATTTCATTATCTGAAATTTTCATACGATTACATTGACGTAAGGAGTTAAACGATTCCTTAGCCAAAAAACAAAACCCAGTACTCTTAAAAATCACCCCAATTATTCCCACAAAACATAAAACAACACCTATTACAAGAAGCTTCACAAAACCCTACCCACGGTTCCCATAGGAACCAGCACCATCATCACCTGCATACAGGGCTTCCCAAACCTCCCCTTCCTGAATGGATTATCGCAGATGCTCCATATAGCGATAAGCCCGGGCTAGCTTGGGGTAAACAACAATGCCTCCCTCCAAGGTGTCAGATATGGCAATCCACCTTTGACTAGTATCCACAGCTAGCATCCTGGCCACTACCTTCTTCCATAACTACTTCATGTAGTCCCTAGAGACATGCCAGACTCGCCCAGTAGACTAAGAAGGACGGGTCGACGGACGATGATTCTCCCACAGAGAACTAAGAAGCATGCACTTATGCTCTGTCAGGTCCTCCATAGGAAATAATTTCAGTGTTCGCGGTGGCACAATTTTCTACTGACCGTTTTGGCAAAATAGCCGCTAGGGAAAGTAGAAAGAGGTCAGCCTAAGGCCAACCAGTCTAACGTACTGGTACTCTCCAAGATCCAAAATGGGCACCAACTCCCCCTACCAAGGTACAGACCAGTGTAAGCCTCGAGACCTGTGCTCTATAAACGAGTTCCCCCAACTCTTAATGTCCAGGCCTACGTTAATAAAATACCGCGAGAAGAAGTTTAGAACTGCCGACAAAGGATACTCAGTTGGGACTGCCATAAAAAACCTCTTTGACAACCACATAAACAACATTACAGGGATACCCCTCAGGAATTCATAACGATCCTCCCGCCGACATCCAGGCCATTCAAAGTATCCTCCAATATCACCACCGTAGGATTGCGATGGTACGACATCGAAGAAATAATGGCAGCCAGTTGGGGGTCCACTATCATCTCCCCAATCACCAATAGAACTTTTGAAACAATGCCTAGAATGACGGCCCCAGCATATCCAGCATCACCCATGTCCTGCGAATGCACGAACTGCAACACCTCCATAAGGGAATTCATTCCCCCCGTAACTAAGGTCCTAACCGCAGAAGGTGAAATATTAATAAGCCCAGCCAACAATTCCATAGAAGAGCGAGAAAACTCAGGTAGAGCCGCAACAACGCTGGGATTTATCCCCAGCATGGAAGAAAATTCCTCATAAATAGGACAAATCTCATCTAACTCGAAGCGGAAGACATGATCCTCAGTATACCAAAACTCGACAACTTCCATCAGCATGTTCCACTAAATGGGTCGGGTTCGCCACAAAGAGACTCGATGATTGTGAAAGGCGTCATAATCAAAATTGTAAGAACACATTGCTTCCAAGGCTTCGAAGTAGTTAGCGAACTCAATGCTACCAGAGAGAGCCATCTTGCAAGACAAAGAGATAGTAAGAAAGTAAGAATTCGAAA
Organism: Sambucus nigra; assembly: GCA_949130495.1. Taxonomy (NCBI): domain Eukaryota; kingdom Viridiplantae; phylum Streptophyta; class Magnoliopsida; order Dipsacales; family Adoxaceae; genus Sambucus; species Sambucus nigra. Next base: position 333,083,393 of record OX422208.1, read on the forward strand.
AGGAGAGAAAGTGAAAGCGTGAAGAGGAAAGCCCCATCCACACCCCCTTTTATGCTTGGAAACTCTCAATATAAGATAAGGAACCCTGCAGAAATCGAAGTAAAACTTACCCCACGAAGTACCAAGCAATTGAAGAAAGTTAAATCAAAGCCTTGGATTGATTGGACTGGAATGACATGCCGATAGGTAGGACAGGGGTCATGTCGATCGTCAACCCCCTATTTTGGAAAATTTCCCTTTTTCCTCTTTTGTCAAAATCAAAAAACTCAATAAAATAATTTTTATCTTAAGGAAATTCTGAATTTCCTTTATACTTTTACTAATCTATTTTTAATAAAATCATTCTCAAAATAAATCTTTAAAATTCTTTTTACGATCTCAGCGGCAAAGGAAAAAAAGCATGTGTATTAATCACTAAACAAAGAAAATTAACAAAACATTATATCCTTCATTTGCATATATTTTGCAATATTACATTAACATTTTGTAGGAAAATAACAAAATGGGTGTAGACACCCCATTCTGTTACCCCCTAAAACTCTCCTTAGGTCCCTAGCACCTCCCTTTATCACTACAAATCCAGGTCATACCCTAGGTACAGACCTAGAAGCCATTGGTCACTCTCAGGCTCCGTTTGACCAAAAGTCAAAGTCTTCAGCTCGATCGAGACTGAATGAATCTCTGAAGGGCACTAAAACCCCTTTTCAACGGTCCATCCCGTGCACGATTTCGACTTACCATGTGGACGAACGACCAATTTCTCTCGAGACTCAATCAGGAGGCCATCGGGCGCTCCTGGGCTCTGTTTGACCTAGGTCGAGACTGAATGAATCTTCAAAGGGGACTGAATACCCTTTCCAATGGTCCATTCCGTGTACGATTCTGACTTATGGTATGGATGAACGATTCGTTTTACTCCGAGAGGTCATCGAATGTTTCAGGGCCCGGTTGACCAAATTCAATCCCCGAACCTGATCAAACTCTTTTGAATGTCAAAGTACATCTCCTAACCATTCCAACGATCTGACCTGTGTTTGATTGTAACTTACCATGCGGATGAATGATCCGTTTGCGTTCGACAGTTCCCCACTCAATGGACTGATGAATGCTTCCGAGCCATATTTGACCCAAATTCAACTCCCGAACCTGGGAGATGTCCAATGGACTTTCGAATGTCTCTGAATTACCTTTCTGACGATCCACCCCATCCACGATTCTGATCAATAGTTTGCGCTCTGCGGCCAATTTACAAAAAAGGCCTGAAAAATACTGCCAAACGACAAGTCTCAAACCCTGCCTATCGACAGTGTGCCTAAACTCACCTGCCGAACGAAAGGAACAGGGCTATGATGATCGGCAATGCCCTGGGACTATAAAAAGGAGGTCTGACCTCACTTGCAAGGGGAGCCCAAATCTGATAGATATCACTCTCAACAGACTTCGAAAACTTCTCTCGAAGTCAGTGTGATTTTCACACCCAAATCCCTTTCCAACCTTCACTTCTCATCATCATTTTCATCAAACTTGATGATTCACTACCCTCCATCATCATCCAAGTCTAAGGGTTTCTCTCCAACATTCAAGGTCAACCTCAAGATCTTCAAGAAGGTCCAATTTTCTCAACTCTCTACTTAAATTCTCATAAATTTGCAATAACTTGTTTTATTACTTAGTGTCTTTATTATCTCATCTCACACATCCTAATATACTTTTTAATCAGTAGTATTGCACATCTCTTATTTTCATATAAATAAAAACCCAAAAAACAAGAAAAATAGGGTTTGCTCATAAATTCCAAACGGGAATTCTCATACTTTTCTTACACTTCTCTCACAACTAAAACACTTTTTCTACACACACACACACACACAAATAAGAGAATCCACAATTGGATTTATGGGATAAACCTCACCCCTTGTTTCGTATGCGAACTACGTGGACATTGATGCCTCTATAGGCTACGTATGCATTTCGAGGTAAATCCCGAGACTCGAGTCCTATTCTTTAGTTTTTCTCTCATTTTCCATTTTCTCTAACCTCCATTATATTACATTATATATATACATAGATTCTTATTCTTAGGGGCGTATCATTCCGTGTACGTTATCATTCCCTCATAACGATTAACGTAAGGATGATCGCGTAAATCTTATTTTCTAATATTATTTTTAAACCTTCCTACGGATGAGTCGCTTTACCTCTTCCATGGTACAAGTCGATGATTCTTATCTCCACTATATATACACATGCACACATATCATGGGGAAGATAAAAGGAAAATAACAAAAATCCATGAGAGACCAAAAGGGAGGAATGGGTGCCTAACACCTTACCATTTCGTAACTTAGCCTCCGGACCCTTCTCGAATCATTTTGGTTTCATATGCACCAGTATGTCTTTGGATGCTGTCCTTTCGGGATGGCTTCCTCTTTTCTTTTATTTATTTTGAGTAAAATAGACTGGAGACTCTAATATCTCTACATCCTTCACCTCACCTCAAATGGCGCCAACCGAAGCGCTCCCAAGAGGGACACACGGGACCTGAAAATCCTCCGTCGTGCGGCGAAGATCGGGGATGGCCACAGTGGAGACTCTGCTGGGGACTTTTATATCTTTATTTTTTAGGCCTAGACTCTATTTACATGGATGTTATGTTTTCTTATATTGTCCCCCTATTTGCATGTCCCCCCTTTATTACTCATGTGTATCCCATGCTTATGCTTCTATTCACACACTTATAGAAAATTATCCATGTACACTTTTCACCACATGCACCTAGGGTCACATATATCCACATGTTGCACGCCCCATCCATACTTAGTGTACCATTATTAATTATACTTTTCTCCCTGTTTGGAATAATCAAGAAAGGCATTTTCATAAGATACTAATAAGAGGATCATGCATGATTCACACGACATCACCAAAGAGCATTGCTATTGACCAAATTTTACCCAGTAACTGGAGGGTCACTTCGTGATGGTTGCTGGTCCGACAGATATGACTCTCACTTTCCATTGTCCAAGTACCTTTGACGTATATCAAACGGTTCCCCGCATCGTACCGCTTGAACGAAGTCATGACAGAAGGTATATCGCACGGAATTCGTTCACATACGCCGAGTATATCGAATTCTCTCTCACACATACCGTCCCCACGAGGTATATGGTGAGGTAAATCACGTACACTCAGGTATATCAAATGGATTGTCCACACGTACCGATTGCCCATAAGAGCAAGATGTATATCGTGGAAGCCACGCCAAAGGGGGGGAACCCATTCCAATTCACCTAACCAACTGCATACCCGCATATAGGTGTCAACCCTAGGACACACATGTTAGATTGTCGGTTTCAACCTGAAACTCTACAAAAATTCTAGGTCGGTCTTTCACCCAAATTTTTCGCGCATTTTTAAAATGGGACCCTGTCCGTGAGCCTGGTCACAAGTCCAGCCATAGCTTTGCATATATTAAAAACCCAATTTTTCCAGGCTCGGGTCCCATCTGGCATTTCATTTTGCATTTAGGAGAATTAATACAAGTGAAAACATAATAATTATTATAAGCATGATGAGACCGTCCCCAAAGGGGGAAATTCCTTTCTTTTCTTAATCAAAATTCCAAAAACCTTTCTTTCCTTATCAAAAATCCAAAAACATTTCTCATCTCTCTATCAAAAATCCAAAAACATGTTGTCTTTCCATCTCGAAAAAATGTCAAAAATATCTTCCCTTTTTTTCTCAAAAATAAATCCCATTTTGCTCCTTCTCGGGTCGATCGCAAGCCCTTGGCCTGGCTTCTTATTGTCTTAGGTGTTCAGTCAAGTCACCCCGAAGTTTCGTCTGTTCCCCTATTACTCCTTCCGAGTCCAGAATCCATCCGCTTTCCATGGAGAACACAGATCAAGTACCCATTACGTAGCCAGATCTAACGGCAGTTCTAGCTCAACTTGTGTCCAAGACTGGCAACCTTCAAACTGAAGTCCGAGAGATGCAGCGAAACTAGGTTCCCATTCCTCAAGAGCCTGAGGTCGTATTTCCTCGCGCTATGGATCCACCCAAGCCCATCTGGGTTCCCAAAGAGTATCAGCACGCTCCACATGCCCCTCTTGTCAATGGGCCGCCTCCTGCCCAGTTTCCTATGCCAAATCTTTCCCAGCATGGGTTTAAATTGCCTATGATCATTGATCCGAAAGAAGAAGAATTGAACAAAGTCAAAGAAGACCTCAAGATGCTCACTAAGAAGTTTGACCAAGTCAGAATCTCAGGAAATTACATGGACTACACCCACATGTCTCCTTATCCTAAAGCAAGGTTACCCGAGAAGTTCAAGATGCCAAATATTGAGAAATTCAGAGGAAGTGGACCCCCGATTTTTCATCTCCAAAGTTATCACCGTTCCATGACACTACTAGGGACTTCTGAAGAAGTGATAGCCCAATTATTTCAAGAAATTCTGAAGGATAGAGCCCTCTGATGTTTTTGTCTCTTAAAGAATCCAGAATTCATAGCTGGGAGGATGTGGCTCGAGAATTCATCTCGTAATACAAATACAATGAAGAGTTTCATGTCACCCGCCCTGATTTAGAGCTGCTCAAACAGAACCCTGTAAAATCAGTCAGTAACTTCATGGCCCGATGGAGGGAAAAAGCAGAAACCATGACCAATCGGCCTTTCGAGGAAGAACAAGTCAGCATAATAAAGAAGAACTTCATACCCCATGTTCGAGCAACGATGGCAGGATAATACTATCCCCATTTTCGAGCTCTCATAGAAGCAGGAGTAGAAATCGAGGAAGGTCTTTCCAAAACAGAAGTTGACCCAAAGAAGGTGTCAGGACAGTTCACCCCCATAAAATATGACAGGCCTGCTGGTGCTGCAGTCTCAACCATCAACAACATCTCTCAACCAACCACATCATGGGCACCAGAAAGCCGCCCTGTACGGATCCAAAAGGGGTAGATTGAGATCCATGCTCCCCTCACCAAAGTTTATCAAGCCATGTTAAGCCGAACCCTTATCAAACCTTTGGACCCCCGTCCATTGCCAACTCCACTCCCAATAAACCTCAAGGAAGATACTCACTGCGCATTTCACCAATTTGCTAGCCATACCATCGACCAATGATTTCACCTCAAAAATGTAATCCTAGGTCTAATTGACCGAGGTACCATCGCCCCACCATCCAATCCTAAGCCAAACACTACTCACAACCCACTTCCAAATAATACTAACGCCATATTCTTAGAAGAGAACCCAAAATTGGATCCCTCAACCCAAATCACACCCATATACTCTCCTAAGCCTCTCTAAATTTTCCCATATTTCCTCCTACACCCTACTAGCCTCGTTGACCAGGCACTGTCCGTACTCATTCTGAAAATGGAGGTATGGAATTGTCAGAAGTGTTAAACCAACTCCTAGAGTTCGGGATAAAATTGCCCTCACAGATGGTCATTGATTGCCAAAGGTTCAGTACGCTATTCTTAGAAGCACGGAAATGGGCCCGAGAATTAGATAGATGGGTAGTACCAAGCGATGAAGTCAGCTTGGATGATGTCGTCCAGATTATGGCAGAATTATTCAGGGAAACCAACAACATTTGCAGTATTACCAAGTTATTCGATGCTTTGAAGCTACAAAGGCGTCTGGTCCCTTCACCTTTACACATCCCCGCAGATTAGGAAGACCTATATGAAGAAGCCATTGAAGTTGTGGAATGCATCGACTTTACACGGAAAGACAAAATTGTTGCCATCGGATGGGGGGGAAAATTCGGACATTCGAATGAAGAGCAAGCTTCAGAGAAAATTGGACCGATAGCTGACATGTGTGGAATGATATCATTAGAAGAACTCCTTTGAGAAATAAATAAGGTAGCAGAACAACCCGAGATCGATTAGGAAACAGGATTCAAGTTTTTCCCTTCTTCAGTAAATAACATGACCAGATCAGGGAGGCATTACCAGATCCCAAACTCACTACCAGCCAATGACAAGGGGAAGGGCATGGAAAACCTTCCTATGCAAGAGATGACCCTCGTGGAGGGTAAGATCCTCGATTAATTGAAGAAAACTCAAGCTAACATCACTACATGGGGCCTTTTCATGTCTTCTCAGCTACACATAAATGCTTTGATCAAGTTTCTCAATGGACCCACGGTTCATCCTTCTACTAACCAGAAGAAGCAATAAATTTGGTCGGATCCTTGACCTCTACCCGAATGCTATCCTTTTTCGAGAAGGAAATCCCCAAGATTGGGCCAAACCACAATCATGCACTCAACATCTCCGTCGAAGTTATGGGAAAGGTTATACCACTCTCTCTTGTCGATAATGGATCCGCCCTGAATGTCTGCCCACTGAGAACCTTCAAATATTTAGGACTGAAAGACAATGACCTCGCTCTAACCTCCACTGATGTGCGTGCCTACGATAATACCCGTTGGGAGGTGATGGGATCCATAAAGCTTGTAATAGGGGTTGTCCTATAAACCCTATCGTTGAATTCCAAGTTATTGACATCCCAGCCTGTTTCAACCTATTGCTAGGACGACCTTGGCTCCATAGTATCAAGGGCGTGGCTTCCTCACTCCATTAAAAATTAAATTTCTTCGCCGGCGGACGGGTCATTACCATTTTGGGCGATGACGACAATGCCGATGGTGCAAGTACCAGCTGTCCAATCCTTGAGATACAGCACGGGTCAAATGATATGCTCCTATTAGGATTCCGAGTTGAACCACTTCTACTCCTGGCAGGGGATATCTTCAAAGAAAGGGTTTATCCAGAATACGACCCTCATGGCAACGTCAATATGATTCAGATGTTCAGAAATACGCATTTCATGCCCGGACTGGGGCTAGGACAAAGACAGCAATGGATACTTGAGTCGATTGAACTGAAAAGGGATTTCCCTCCCTATGGTTTGGGGTATCAACCATCAGAACAAGAACTCAGAATGATCCGTCAGTCTCAATCAAAGAGGAGACTAGATTGTGTCCAGACTATCCCAGGTGATTCCTTGAATGGATGATTCATCAAAGAGGGTGACGATTTTCCCTTTTGCGGCTTTTCAGAACCATGGTATGACCATATAGACAAGAAGATGAAGCTGGGAATGGAGATCTTTTTCCAAGATAGCTACCCATGGGCCGAGAGTTCCCAATACCATGTACAACCACTCATCAAAGATATCGAAGAGACTGAGGAAAGTGACTCCGAAGATTCCTTCAACTTACAGACACTGGGGCGGCACTCTACATGGTTCACTCAGGCACTACATCACTGGATCCATCCCACCTAATTAAAGCAGTTGATACACCTCTCCTCAACTGGCATGCTGTGCCAGTTCTATCTTCTAAAATCTCCCCTAAACCTAATGTTTACCATATTTCTTCTTCTCTTGTCTATCCTTATTCAAATATAATCGAGTCCTCTTTTGATGAGGTTCTCAGTGTTGTTTTTCTTATCAATGAAATAAATGAAGATTTTGATTATCTTGTTGTGCCTTACATTAACTGTTTGGATTCTAATCAAACTTTTGATGATGATGATTTTGAAAATGAACAATTCTTAACTGATCTAAATAAGGTTAATAATAAACAACATAACCGCGTTCAAGTTAATGAAGAAGAGACTATTTTTATTAACCTCGGCTCTAGTAGCCAACTGCGCAAGATTAGTAAAGGGGATACCCTCGACAAGAATGAGCGTCCACAACTTGAAGAATTGCTAAAAGAATTTTTGGATGTCTTCGCATGGTCCTACGATGATATGCCCGACATTGATCCTGAAATAGCTCAGCACGAGATTCCTACTCTCCCAGATTACAAGTCGTTCAAACAAAAATTGAGAAAACTCTGCACCGAATGGTCGCTCAAAGTCAAAGAAGAGGTGGTCAAACAGTTAAACGTAGGCTTCATTCGTGTGATCGAATATCCCATATGGCTAGCCAATATAGTGCCCGTGCCGAAATCAGGAGGAAAATTTTGGATGTGTGTAGACTATCAGGATTTGAACAAAGCCTCTCCGAAGGATGATTATCCGTTACCCAATATCGACATGATCATGGACAACACAGACCGTCATGCTCTCAAGTCCTTTATCGATGGGTTTTCCGTATACAACCAAATCAAAATGCACCCAGATCACCAAGAAAAAAACCGCATTCATCACCCCATGGGGAACCTTTTGCTACACCGTTATGCCATTTAATCTCAAGAACGCTGGGGCTTCCTACCAGAGGGCTGCCACAACCATCCTTCACGATCTAATTCACAAATAAGTTGAGGTATATGTGGATGATATAATTATCAAGTCCAAATCTAGAGAGGGTCACGTTCCTGCTCTCCGAAAGCCCTTCGAACAACTGCGACAGTATCAGATAAGACTCAATCTGCAAAAATGCATCTTCGGAGTTACAAAGGGAAAACTCTTGGGATTCATGGTCAGTGAGAAAGGGATAGAAGCAAATCCCGCCAAGATGAAGTCCATACTTGAGATGCCACCTCCCTGAACAGAGAAAGAATTCTGAGGTTTCCTTGGGAAATTGTAATACATCAGCCAGTTCATCAGCCAGTTAACCTCCATCTGCGAACCCATCTTCCGAAAGGATTCAACTAAGGTTTGGAAGGAGGCCAACCAAGAAGTTTTTGACCGAATCAAACAATATCTGACCCAACCCTCGGTACTCATGCCACCACAGCCTGGTCTCCCCTTGCTCATATACCTAACCATAATCGACACTTTAGCCTGGGCTTTGCTAGCCTAGTACCTTGAAAATTTCCACAAAGAAAGAACCATTTACTATTCTAGTCACAAATTGTCCGAGTATGAGGTTAACTACACTTCTTAGGAAAAGGCGTGTGTCGCACTTGTCTGGGTCACCCAAAAGCTGCGGCACTACATGCTCGCCTTTCCTATCAAACTTTTATCCTGAATGGACCCCATCAAATACCTGCTCAAGAAACCCATTTTATCCAGTCGAATGGCCCGATGGTTGATGCTCCTAGCCGAGTTTGATATTGTGTACGTCACGCGGAAAGCCATGAAAGGAAGAGCCATCTCTGACTACCTCGCTTACCACCCCGTAGAAGAAGCCAATGTCTGGATCTTCGAATTCCCAGATGAAAACATCTTTTGCACTGCTCAAGACAACCACCGATGGAAAATGTTCTTTGACGGTGCTGCCAATAAAAAGGGACATGGCATTGGGATACTCATGATCGCCCCAAATGACTCCCACACTCCCATAGCTATCAAATTGGATTTACCTTGCACCAACAACATGACTGAATACGAGGCATGCACGGTAGGCCTATACATTGCTCTCGAGAATGGTATTCAATGCCTAGATGTCTACGAGGATTCCGCCCTCAAGTGCTCAAAAACTGGAAAGTCATGGACGAGAAACTCCAACCCTTCCATGCCCACTTAGAAGAACTAGCCTCCCAATTCCAAGATATCACCTTCCATTACCTAACTCGAGCAATGAATAACCTAGAAGATGCCCTTTCTACCCTAGCCTCCATGGTCAACATGCCCGAAGGAATAATAATGACCCCCTTCCTTGTTCAAAATCAAGACAAACCAACCCACTGTTACCACGTTGAGCTTGTCACTACAGAAGATCCTGAGCTAGTCAATTGTTGGTACTATGATATCTGGAGCCTCCTCAAGCTTGGTAGGTATCCCTAGGGTTCTAACAAGAAAGATCGAACAACCCTCCGAAGACTGGCCGCCCAGTACATCATCTGTCATAAAGCACTACTCAAACGAAACTTCAATGGAACCCATCTACACTGCATCGTAGGGGCTGACATTGAAAAGATAATGCAGAAAATCCATAGCGAGGAATGTGGACCCCACATGAACGATCACATGTTTACCAAGAAGATCATTCGAAAGGGCTACTACTGGACCACTATGACCCAAGATTACACCACCTATGTCCGAAGATGCCCCAAATGCCAACAATTCTCCAACCTTCAACATCTGCCTCCGCATGAATTATACAACATGACCTCTCCCTGGCCGTTCTCCACCTAGGGCATCGACATCATAGGGAAGGTTACACCGAAGGCTTCCAATGGGAATGAGTTCATCCTAGTTGCTATTGATTATTTCACCAAATGGGTCGAAGCGGAGTCATATGCAGTACTGAACGCTAAGAAAGTGTCCCAATTCATCAAGAAAAACATCATTTGCCGGTATTGGGTCCTGCACGAGCTAGTATCAGATAGCGGGTTGCATTTTAAGGCAGAAGTCATAGAAGTGGTCAATGAGTATGGGATTCAGAGATACAAATCTTCCCCTTATCGACCTCAAACCAATGGTGCAGTTGAAGACGCCAACAATAACCTCAAAGCCATCATCAGTAAAATGGTCGAAAGCTATCGGGATTGGGTCGACAGGATCTTGTACGTCCAATGGGGCTATCGAAACTCAATTAAAACCTCTACTGGGGCTACCCCTTACTCTCTGGTCTATGTCATGGAATCAGTCCTACCCGTGGAGTTATAAATACCCTCACTACGCATCATGCTTAAAATTAAGGTCAGTGAGGAGGACTGGCATCAAAGCCGTCTTGACGAGTTGGCCGTCCTAGACGAAAGGAGACTAAAATCACTATACCACATACAAGGGTACCATTACCGAATAGTTCGTTCATTAAATAAGAGAGTCAAGGACCACGATGTCCGAGAAGGGTACCTAGCCCTCAAAGAAATCATAGAACCCATCTGGCACCCCAGAGGGAAATTCAAGCCCAATTGGAGCGGCCCCTACATTGTCAAGAAGATCTTGTCTGGCAGTGTTGCCCTTCTCACCGACTTGGATGTGGAAGAGATGGCCCGTCCAGTCAACGTGGACCATCTCAAGAAGTTCTACCCCTAGTCCAAAATCTCAGTGCTCTACGACTCTTCCCATCCCCCTTCTATTCTAAAAAAAAGCTCCTCATTTCCCCCTTACCCAAAACTACGTGGGCCTGATCCTCTGTAAAAATCCTTTTCAAATAAATTAAAACTTTTCAAAAACTCCAAATGTACGTAGGCAGCTCATACACCTTACAGAGCACGACCCGTTCTTTTTCACAAAATACTATTCTTTTCTTACCTTCGAGAATGACAGTCAATTCCAACATATGTTTGAACAAAAGGATTATGTATGCCTTAGCGATCGGTATAGATAATTCAAACAGCACAAACTCATCAAAGGCACAACTGGATGATCAGAAACTTGTTTATTTCCTTAATGAGAAATTACGGTACAAATTACATAAGAAGAGGAAAGGATGACTCCCTTCCCCCCACCTTCCTAGAAAGCCATAATAAAATCCCCACATTTATTCACCATTACAAAATAAACCGTCCTACCCACAGCTACCAGAGGATCCTGCTCCATCATCATCATCTGCATCCTGGGGTCCCCAAGTTTCCACTACCAGAACAGAGTGTCGTAGACACTCCATGGACCGATAGGCTCAAAGCAGCTTCAAAAAAACCACAACACCTCCGTCCATGGTGTCAAAAGAAACAAACCACTTCTGTCCAGTCTCCACTACCAACATATTTCTAACTACTTTCCTCCACAAGCACTTCATATAATCCCCAGGGATATGCCAAACTCTCCCAACAGACTGAGAGGGACGGGTCGACGGACGTCGATGCTCTCACAGAGAGCCAAGCAGCAGACGCAGGCGCTCGGTCAAATCTTTATCGAAAAGAAATTTAGTGTCCTACGTGGCACGACCTGTGTCCAACCAAATTGGCGTAGAAGCCACCAAGGGAAATAGAAAGAGGTCTATCTGAGACCAAACAGTCGCATATATGACTGTTCTCCTAGCTCCAAAACAGGCAGCAACTGTCCCCACCAAGGCACTGACCAGTACAAGTTTCGAGCACCATGCTCCATAAACCAATTCTCCCAGCTCGCAATATTCAGGCCAACATAGAAAAAGTGACTCGAGAAGAAGTTGGGTACAACCAACAAAGGATATTATGGAAGAGTCACCAGGCGGACACTTTCAGACAACCACATGAATAGCATCACGGGGCTACCCCGTAGGAAGTTAAAACGACCTTCTTACTAGGCATCAAGACCATTCAGGGTCTCTACCAGTATCATCGCCATAGGATTATGACGGTATGACATCCATGAAGTAATGGCTACAAGTTGAGGATCCACCAGTAGTTCCCCAATCACCAGCAGCAATTTTGAAACAAAGCCCAGAGAAACGGCTCTAGTGTATTCAGCATCGCCAGCTTCCTGCAAATGCACAGACTGCAACACCATCGGGAGGAAGATCATTCCTCCAGCAACAAAAAATGCGAAGAAGCCCAGCCAGCAAATCCCCGGGAGAATGGGAAAATTTAGGTAAAGCCGTAGAAACACTGGGATTTACCCCAGCATGACAGAAAATTCCTCATAGGTAGGACAAACTTCATCCAACTCAAAGTGGAATACATGGTCTTCGGGGTACCAGAATTGTACCGCCGCCATCAACATATTCCACTCAATGCACCGATTGCGCCATAAAGAAACTCAATGCATGTTTGAAGCATCATAGTCAACGTTATAAGAGCACATCACGTCCAAGGCTTCGAGGTAATTTGCAAACTCAATGCTACCAGGGAAGGCCATCTTGCAAGGCTAAGAGATAGTAGGCAAGTAAGTAAGAATGTGAAGGTGTGATGGAAACACTCCACCCTTCCCCTTTTTATACTTGAGAACCCTCATAAGAGACATAATCCCGGCAGAGATCGGAGGGAATCCTACCCCCACAAGGTACAAAAGGTTGAAGAGGGCACTAATCAAAGCTTTGAATTGATGGGACTGGGCTTGACTGCCGGTAGGCAGGACAAGGTGCTTGTTGATCGGCAACCCCCTACTCTTAGAAATTTTCCTTTTTCCTCTTTTGTCAAAATTCAGAAAACTTAAAAATAAATTGATATTCTAAATAGAATTTCAAAAATCCCCTTTTTATCTTAATAATAAATTTCTTTCAAAATCCCAAAAACATCTCTTTTTATGGTCTCAGCAGCAAAGTAAAAAAGCGCATGTGCATGCATTCACTCATTCATCATTAACAAAAGATAATTAAAAAAAACTCCATTGCATTGCATATATATTTGTTCTTCTGTGTTACATCAAAATTTTGCAGGAAATAAAATAAAAGAAAAAAATAATGGAACTCAGCCCGAACCTACATCCTCTCTCTCTCACCTACCCTTCACATCTCTCTAAGAGCTTCCACCCCTACGACGCACTCTCTTTCTCCTATAGCGAGACGACGCACCACCGCTAATCGAGCCCGAGTCCTCCCCGGACGAAGAAGACGGCACCAAGTAAGAAGGAACCAGGATCGCATCCCGAATATGGGCAATCGCCGAAGATATCCAGTCTCTGATGTCCCTCACCCAAGTGGTTGACACCCGAACTTGTTGCAGAGGAATCAAAATAGAAAAAGGCAAAAATCAGTGTCAAAGAGGAATCAAAGCAGAAAAAGAACCAAAAAAAGGGCAAGAAGGTATACCAAAGGACGAAGAACCTCCTCGGTCAAACCCAACTCCTCCGGATCCATCGCATGAGGACGGTGTAACATAGGCACCATCACCTTATCAGCTCGCTGAATGTTATATGAAGGAGTGTGCAATCGCACGAAAGGAACCTAGGTAGCTGTCATCACCGCTATCGCAGGACCACCGCTACTATAGGAGGACACCACCACCTAACTCGACCCGCAGGAGGGAAAGGCAAGGCATCATATATGCTGGGCACCATCAACCAGCTCATCACAAAGTCCATATAGTCATACGGCGCTGCCGTATCAGTATACAACAAGTAGGACTCGTTGATCGTCATTGCGATCCTCGCATCCTTCGGCATAAGTCGCTCCCGCCTCATGGACATATGAGGTTGCGTGAGTGGCACCACCACCTCCTCCTCAACAATCTGCCGAACCATCCTCTCCCCGAGATACCAAGAATGGCCAAACTCATGCGCCAGTAAGTGCCGCATCTACCCATTCACCCTAGTCACCCCCGTATCCTGAATGGCTATCCCCCAAGGGTAAAAGGTCACCTGAAAATACCTGAGAAAGCATAATTCAATACAAAATCAGATAATGCCAAAACCAAGACTAAAAATGAAAGAGTCTTAACCTAGCACTGGTCAGGCCATTCAAGACCTGACGCACTGCCTCCAGAGAGAGAGATCCCTTCGAATGTCGATTGGCCTTCCGCCATCGATATAATCGACAGAAGTCCCCAACAGTCTCGTCCTTCAGAGCGATCAACTAGGTATTGCACCCAATCACCTCATAGAACAACGTCTGCCAAAGATAAGAATTCACATTAAAAAAAGAGACGCATAAGGAAATTACGAACGCATGAAAAGAAAAATGCGTAAAATTAAAGGTCAAGGACATACGTGGCTCCAGTAAAAGTTTACCGAACGCACCGACTGAATGCATCCAAAGAAAAATAGAGGTTCGCTAAAGTCAGGCTCCCCCAATCATAGAGAGGGATGATCAAAAACATCCTCAAATACGGAAAGAACCACAAGTGGACGACGTCGTCGCTCAACGCCACCATAAAGCCTCCCGGCACCAATAAAATGAACAACCGGGCCATCTGCCTCACCTGCAGTCCGTCCTCCACATCGATCACCCTACTCAGCAAGACATCCTTCAGTAAGGACAACCGGATGGAATCTCTAGAGACTATCCTCCCTATGTCACCAAGTGCCGCACGCACTACCTCCGGCCTCACCCTCAGAGAACGATCAACCTCTATCTTCTCTCCATCACAATCCAGCCCCAATAACTGTTGCACGTCTATGGGAGTAACCGTCATCTCCCCAAAGCCGAAATGGAAGGTATGGGTAGTATCCCACCATCTTTCCCCCAAAGAGCACAAGACCGCTTCCAATCGATGCGTATCATCCAACGCAGACGTCAACCTCCCAAAACTTGCTAATGATACCACCCAATGCACCATGGGAGGAAGATACTCCCAGACATCCTTAAGCCCCGTCGTCCCACGGATATGCAAGTTCTTCAAAGAGATATCAGACTGTCAAAAGGAGAAACCTTGTCAAAATTCAAGAAAGGAAAAATCACCAAAAAGAGAGAGGAATGCCAAAAGTCAGGTTACTTACATAATCGCCAGGGCTCACCACCTTAGAAGACCGATGATGCAATGACTCCCGTAGAAAAGTTCGCTCATACGCAATCGGCTCGAATGCATCAAAGGAGTTATCAATCCCCAAAGTAAGAGGCGACCTAGCCCTCCATTCCACGTTCGCCCAGTCATCAACAGTCAACCATTCCCTATGTGCTGTAGTGCTCACAAAGATGGACATTTCTTAGAGATCGTAATGCAATAATGATTTGCAGAGGAAAATCACAGAGAGAAAGAAAGCAAAGAGCTGTGAAAAATGAAGGGAATTCGCCCCCTTTATATAGGATGCTAAGCGTCATGCCGATCGGCATTGACCCCCCACCCACCGATCGGCAATGTCTCCTTACCTTTCCGAGGCAGTCCAAAAGTCTGCGCCACTGCCGAATGGTACCCCCTACACTATGCCGGCCGGCACCCTTTTGAAATTTTGTACAAAAATTCCCAGAAAATACCAGAAAGCCCTGAAAAATCCACAAAAAATTACTAAAAATCCAAGGAAGGAATTAAAACATTTTCACCAAGAAAATTTCGCACTCCCTTAAGCGAAACCCCCATTTCCACAGCAGAACTCTAAAAAACCAAGTAAAACTCCTCCCGGCGACGCCCCCGGAGGATCTCTAATGGTCTCAAACCTCCTCGAGCAATACGTACAAAACCTAGACCACCTAATCACTTCCCCAGTAAAGTTTACGATATCAAACTTGCCTCCGCAGATCACAAACACTTCCTTGGGAATCAACTCCCCATCTCAAAATAACGTCACGAGGTAATTTCCCCAGTGGAACTCTAAAAAATCATTTTCAAAGTCTCTAAAGGACGCACTACGTTTCCCCTAGCTCATTCCCCAGCGGAACCCAAAATCGATCGTCACCACTCTTAGGTCAGAATTGACCTCGGTCCTGGATCATCATCTCACCTTAAGCCTGCATAATTGTCTTCGACACGTAGAATTTGTCATCTCTACATAAGCCCACGGAATTGGCTTCTACCCGTAGAATTTCTCATCTCTACATAAGCCTGCAGAATTGACTTTGACCCACAGAATTGGTCACCTATACATAAGCCCTCGGAATTGGCTTCAACCCGTAGAATTGGTCATCTCAACTTAAGCCCGCAAAATTGGCTTCGACCTGCAGAATTGATCATCACAACTTAAGCCCTCAGAATTAGCTTCGACCCGTAAAATTGGTCATCTCAACATAAGCCCGCAGAATTGTCTTCGATCGGCAGAATCGGTCACCCTCATCTTCAAGCCCTCAGAATTGGCTTCAACCTGCAGAATTGGTCATCTCATCTTCAAGCCCTCAGAATTGGCTTCAACCCGCAGAATTGGTCATCTCAACTTCTCAGAATCGGATTCGACCCACAGAATTGTTCATCTCAACTTAAGCCCTCAGAATTAGCTTCGACCCGCAGAATTGGTAACCTCCACTTAAACTAGCAGAATTGGTCATCTCAACTTAAGCCCATAGAATTGGCTTCGACCCGTAGAATTGGTCATCTCTACATAAGCCCGTAGAATTGGCTTCTACCCACATAATTGTTCACCTCTACATAAGCCCTCAGAATTGGCTTTGACCCGCAGAATTGGTCACCTCTACATAAGCCCGCAGAATTAGCTTCGACCCACAGAATTGGTCACCTCTACATAAGCCCTCAGAATTGGCTTCAACCCGCAGAATTGGTCATCTCAACATAAGCCCGTAGAATTGCCTTCGACCCGCAGAATCGTTCACCCTCATCTTCAAGCCCTCAGAATTGGCTTCGACCTGCAGAATTGGTCATCTCATCTTCAAGCCCTCAGAATTGGCTTCGACCCGCAGAATTGGTCACCTCTACATAAGCCCGCAGAATTGGTCACCTCTACATAAGCCCGCAGAATTGGTCATCTCAACTTAAGCCCTAAGAATCAGCTTCGACCCACATAATTGGTCATCTCAATTTAAGCCCGCAGAATTGGTCACCTCTACATAGGTTCTCAAAATTGGCTTCGACCCGCATAATTGGTCACCTCAACATAAGCCCACAGAATTGGCTTCGACCCGCAGAATTGGTCACCTCCACTTAAACCCGCAGAATTGGCTTGGACCCACAGAATTGGTCACCTCTACATATGCCCGCAGAATTGGCATTGACCAACAAAATTGGTCATCTCAACATAAGCCCACAGAATTGGCTTCGACCCGCAGAAATAGTCATCTTAACTTAAGCCCTCAGAATCGGCTTCGACTCGCAGAATTGGTCATCTCAACTTAAACCCTAAGAATTGGCTTCGACCCACATAATTGTTCATCTCATCTTCAAGCCCTCATAATTGTCTTTGAACCGCAGAATTGGTCACCTCTACATAAGTCCTCAGCCTTGGCTTCGACCCGTAGAATTGGTCACCTCAACATAAGCCCTCAAAATTGGCTTCAACCCACAGAATTGGTCACCTCTACATAAGCCCTCAGAATTGGCCTCGACACGCAGAATCGGTCACCCTCATCTTCAAGCCCTCATAATTGACTTTCACCCACAGAATTGGTCGCCTCTATATAAGCCCTCAAAATTAGCTTCGACCCGTAAAATTGGTCACCTTTACGTAAGTCCTCAGAATTAGCTTCGACTCGTAGAATCGATCACCCTGATCTTCAAGCCCTCAGAATTGGCTTCGACCCACAGAATCGGTCACCCTCATCTTCAAGCCCTCATAATTAGCTTTGACCCTCTGAATCGATCATCCCTAACACCTCCTCAGTAATTGGCCAAAACCTTTCCTCCAAATCGTTCCTTAGGTTGTCAGAATCAGCCTCGACCACCCTCTGAATTGGTCATCCTCATTTCCTTAGGTCCTCAGAATTGGCCTCGACCCTCCAAATTGGTCATCCTCCCTCAAAAGCATCATGCGGTGTCTATTCGACGACTATCATTTGTTCCAAACTTACCCGTCGAGGGGCTCTGTAGACACCCCATTCTGTTACCACCTAAAACTCTCCTTAGGTCCTTAGCACCTCCCTTCATCACTACAGATCCAGGTCATACCTCGGGTACTGACCTAGAAGCCATCGGGCACTCCCAGGCTCCGTTTGACCAAAAGTCAAAGTCTTCAACTCAATCGAGACTGAATGAATCTCCAAGGGGCACTAAAACCCCTTTCCAGCGGTCCATCCCGTGCACGATTCCGACTTACCATGCGAACGAAAGACCCATTTCCCCCGAGACTCAATCAGGAGGCCAGTGGGTGCTCCCGGGCTCTGTTTGACGTAGGTTAACTCTTCAGTTCGACCGAGACTGAATAAATCTTTGAAGGGCACTGAATCCCCTTTCCAACGGTCCATCCCGTGGGCGATTCTGACTTACGGTACGGACGAACGATCCGTTTTACTCCGAGAGGTCACCAAATGCTTCCAGGGCCCGGTTGACTAAAGTCGACTCCTTGAACCGGATCAAACTCATTGGGATGTATAATTAAATCTCCTAACCTTTCCAATGGTCCACCCCGTGCGCGATTTAGACTTACCATGCAGACGAACGATTCGTTTGCGTCCGACAGTTCCCCGTCCAATGGACTGACGAATGCTTCCGAGCCATATTTGACTCAAAGTCGACTCCCGAAATTGGGAGCGGTCCAAAGGACTTTCAAAGGTATCTGAATTACCTTTCCAATGGTCTGCCCTGTGTGCAATTATGATCAACAATTTGCGCTCTGAAGCCGATTTATAGTAAAGGCCTGAAAAATACTACCAAACGACAGGTCTCAGGCCCTGCCTATCGGTAGTGTGCCTAAACTCACCTATCGAATGGAAGGAATAGGGCTATGCCGATCAGCAATGCCCTGGTATTATAAAAAGGAGGCCTGACCTCACTTGCAAGGGGAGCCTAGATCTGATAGATATCACTCTCAATAAACTCCGAAAACCTCTCTCGAAGTCAGTGTAATTTCCACACCCAAATCCCTTTCCAACCTTCACTTTTCATCATCCTTTTCATCAAACTTGATGAATTCACTACCCTACATCATCATCCAAGTCTAAGGGTTGCTCTTCAACATTCAAGGTCAACCTCAAGATCTTCAAAAAGGTCCAATTTTCTCAACTCTTACCTTAAATTCTCATAAATTTGCAATAACTTGTTTTATTACTTGGTGCCTTTATTATCTCATCTCATACATCCTAATATACTTTCTATTTAGTAGTATTGCAAATCTCTTATTTTCATATAAATAAAAACCCAAAAAATAAGAAAAAGAGGGTTTGCTCATAAATTCTAAAGGGTAATTCTCATACTTTTCTTACACTTCTCTCACAACTAAAACATTTTTTCTACACACACAGACACACACAAATAAGAGAATCCCCAGTTAGATTTATGGGATAAACCCCACCCCTCATTTTCTATGCGAACTACGTGGACTTTGATGCCTTTATAGGCTACATAGGCTTTTCGGGGTAAAACCCGAGACTCGAGTCCTATTCTTTACTTTTTCTCTCATTTCCATTTTCTCTAACCTCCATTCTCTTACACTATATATACATATATTTTTGTTCTTAGGGGAGTATAATTCCATGTGCGTTATCGTTACCTCATAATGATTAACGTAAGGATGATCGCGTAAATATTATTTTTGAATATTATTTTTAAACCTTCCTACGGATGAGTCGCTTTACCTCTTCCATGGTACAAGTCGATGATTCCTATCTCCACTATATATACACATGCACACATATCACGGGGAAGATAAAAGGAAAATAATAAAAATCCATGAGAGATCGAAAGGGCGGAATGGGTGCCTAACACCTTCCCATTTCGTAACTAATCCTCCGAACCCTTCTCGAATAATTTTAGTTTCGTATGCACTAGTCTGTCTTTGGATGTTGTCCTTTCGGGATGGCTTCCTCTCTTTTTTTGTCTGTTTTGAGTAAAATAGACTGGAGAATCTAATCTCTCTACATCTTTCACCTCACCTCAAATGATGCTGGCCGAAGCGCTCCCGAGAGGGACGCTCGGGACCTGAGGATCCTCTATCGCGCGACGAGGATCGGGGATGGCCACAACCGGACTCATCCCAAACCAAATCTCTCTCTCTCTCTCTCTTTCTATATATATATATATATATATCTTTATCTCTTCTCTCTCTCTTCTCTCTCTTTCTAGGATCCCCCATTCCTATGGCGTGCCCTCTTCCCCCTGCAGCAAGACGACGTACCACCACTTCCAGAGCTCGATCCTCCCCAGACGAGGCATACGGCACTAAGCTAGAAGGAACCGAAACTGCCTCACCAATATGAGCAGTCCCCGAAGATATCCAATCCCTGACGTCCTTCAGCTCGGTGGTCGAAACACTAATATGCTGCGAGGAAGAATGGAAAAGATAAAATCAGTTAAGCATGAGGAAAAAGAAGATTCTGATCATCCATCACAGGCTCAAACGATTCGAAAGAGTTCTCTCTACCTAATGCAAGGGGCACCTTAGCCCTCCACTCCAAACATGCCCAGCCATATCATCATTGAGCCACGCCATATAGGTTTCAGTACTCGAGAAGTCATCCATTTTGGACGTTAGGATGATTTGTGAAGGTTTATAGTAGAAGAAAATAAGTCAGAAAGCTGTGCAAAATGAGGAGAACCTGCCCCCTTTTTATAGGAGGCTATCATTTCACCTACTCGAGGCACCCCAAAAGTTCGTGCCAATGTCGATTGACACACCTCCATCCATGCCGGTTGACACAACCTTTAAAATTTCGTACAAAAGATCCAAAAAATACCAAAAAATCCCGAACAATTCCCGAAATATTCCTAAAATTAACAAATCCATTCTAGCAACTTGTTCACCAAGGAAAACATTTTTCTTACACCCCCAGCAGAATTCCAGAGAATCTTTCTCCCCCACCAACGTCTCCCAAAAACACTCCAATTTTTCCCTAGTTCCAAATCCTTGGATCTTTCACGATTCCCCATCGAAACCCAAAATCCAATATTTATCCCCAATGGTGTCCCCAAATTTCCCAAAGGAAAAGTACACCTCTTTTAGGTCAAAATTGACCTCGGTCCTCTGTCATCACAGTCACCTCTTTTAGGTTAGAATTCACCTCAGTCTTGGATCATCACCTTAGTTAGGTCAGAATTGACCTCAGTCCTAGGTCGTCACCCCTCTTATGTCAAATTGACCTCGTTCTTGGATTGTCAGCTTAGGTAGGTCAGAATTGATCTCGGTCCTCAGTCTTCACCTCTCTTAGGTAAAAAATAACCTCGATCTTGGATCGTCACCTTAGTTAGGTCAAAATTGACCTCAGTCCTCGATCGTCGCGTTAGTTAGGTCAGAATTGATCTCGGTCTTAGATCATCACCTTGGTTAGGTCAAAATTGATCTTGGTCCTCAGTCGTCACCTCTTTCAGGTTAGTATTTTAGGTTATAATTGAGCTCAGGCTTGGATCGTCACCTTAGTTAGGTCAGAATTGACCTCGATCCTCGATCATCACCTCTTTTAGGTTAGAATTGACCTTGGTCTTAGATCGTCACTTTAGTTATGTTTGAATTGACCTCGATCCTCGGTCATCACCTCTTTTAGGTCAAAATTGACCTCAGTCTTGGATCGTCACCTTAGTTAGATCAGAATTGACATCGGTCCTCAGTCGACACCTCTTTTAGGTTAGAATTGACATTGGTCTTGGATCGGCAACTTATTTAGGTCATAATTGACCTCAGTCCTTGGTCGTCACCTCTTTTAGGTCAGAATTAACCTCGATCCTTGATCGTCACCTTAATTAGGTCAAAATAAACCTCGGTACTCGGTCATCACCTCTTCTAGGTGAGAATTGATCATGGTCTTGAATTGTCACCTTAGTTAGGTCAAATGTGACCTCAATCCTTGGTATTACCTCTCTTACGTTAGAATTAACCTCGATCTTAAATTATGACATTAGTTAGCCAAAAATTGACCTCGATTCTCGGTCGTCACCTCTCTTAGGTTAAAATTAACCTCAATCTTGGATCATCACCTTAGTTAGGTCAGAATTAACCTCGATCCTCAATCGTCATCTCTTTTAGGTCAGAATTGACATTAGTCTTGGATCATCACCTTAGTTAGCTCAAGATTGACCTCGATCCTCGGTCGTCACCTCTTTTAGGTCAGAATTTACCTCGGTCTTAGATCGCCACCTTAGTTAAGTCAAAATTGATCTCGGTCCTCGGTCGTTATCTCTTTTAGGTCAGAATTGACATTGGTCTTGGATTGTCACCTTAGTTAGGTCAGAATTAACCTTGATCCTCAATCATCACCTTTTTTAGGTCAGAATTGGCCTCGATCTTAGATCGTCACCCTAGTTAAGTCAGAATTGACCTCGGTCCTCTTTCGTCATCTCTTTTAGGTCAGAATTGACATTAGTCTTGGATCGTCACCATATTTAGGTCAGAATTAACCTCGATCCACGGTTGTCACCTCTTTTAGGTCAAAATTAACCTCGGTCCTAGATCGTCACCTTAGTT
Source organism: Sambucus nigra (assembly GCA_949130495.1). Taxonomy (NCBI): domain Eukaryota; kingdom Viridiplantae; phylum Streptophyta; class Magnoliopsida; order Dipsacales; family Adoxaceae; genus Sambucus; species Sambucus nigra. The sequence goes on from OX422208.1 coordinate 333,106,042, forward strand.
AGGTCAGAATTGACCTCGGTCATCACCTCTTCTAGGTCAAAATTAACCTCGGACATGGATCGTCACCTTAGTTAGGTCTGAATTAACCTCGGTCCTCGATCGTCACCTCTCTTAGATCAGAATTGACCTCGGTCTTGGATCGTCACCTTAGTTAGGTCAGAATTTACCTTGATCCTTGATCTTCACCTCTTTTAGGTCAAAATTAACCTATATCTTGGATCGTCAGCTTAGTTAGGTGAGAATTGACCTCTGTCTTAGTTCGTCACCTCTCTACCTCGATCCTTGATCGTCACCTCGTTTAGGTTAGAATTGACCTCGGTCTTAGATTGTCATCTTATTTAGGTTAGAATTGACCTCGATCCTTGATCGTCACCTCGTTTAGGTCAGAATTGACATCGGTCTTGAATTGTCACCTTAATTAGGTCAAAATTGACCTCGGTCCTCGGTCGTCACCTCTTTTAGGTCAGAATTGACCTCGGTCCTCGATCGTCACCTCTTTTGAGTCAGAATTAACCTCGATCTTAGATGGTCACCTTAATTAGGTCAAAATTGACCTCGATTCTTGGTCGTCACCTCTCTTAGGTTAGAATTGACCTCGGTCTTAGATTGTCACCTTAGCTAGGTCAGAATTGACTTTGGTCCTCGGTCGTCACCCCTTTTAAGTCAGAATTAACCTCAGTCTTGGATCGTCACCTTAGTTAGGTCATAGTTGACCTCTGCCCTCGATCGTCACCTATTTTAGGTCAGAATTGACCTTGACCCTTTGAATAGTTCATCCACATTCCTTAGGTCCGCAGAACTGACCTCCTTCCATCATGTGCTGTCTATTCGATGTCCATCCTTTGTTCTAAGCTCACCCTTCTTGGGGATCTATAGACACAACAATCTAGGACCCCTAAGTCTCTCCTTAGACTCCTAGTTCTTCCCATTTCCTTCGAAAACCTAGAGACCATTGGGTGCCCCCGGGCCCCATTTGACCCTAATCAACTCCACCGTCAGAGTGAAATCTCTTTAAATCTTTGAAGGGAACTAAAACCCCTTTCCAAAGGTCTACCCCATGCACAAAACAGCATAACCGTTTAGACGAACGATCAGTTTTCCTCTAAAAATTGATCTGCGGTCACCAGGCATTCCTGGATTCTGTTTGACCAAAGTTAACTATTCATCTCGAATGAGACTGAATGAATCTCTGAAGGGCATTGAATTCCCTTTCTAACGATTCACCCCATGTGTGATTCTGACCTACGATACTAACGAACGATCCATTTTACTCTGAGAGATCGCCAGGCGCTCTCGAGCCCCGATTGACCAATGTCAACTTTCTGAACTGAGCGAAACTATTTGGAATGTCGAAGTACATCTCCTAACCTTTCCAACCCATGCGTCATTCTGACTTACCATGCGAACGAACGATCTGCTTGCATCCGATGATCTCCCGTCCAAAGGACCGAACTGCGCTTTCGAGCCACATTTTACGCAAAGTGAACTCTTGGACCGGGATCAGTCCAAAGGACTTTCGAGGGCCTCTGAAATACCTTTCTAACGGTATGCCCCATGTATGATTCGAATCAACGGTTTGTGCGCTACGATCATTTTTCCAAAAAAGTTCGCACGAGACTACCAATTGGCAGGTCCTGAACCCTGCCTATCAGCACCATGTCAAGGGTGGCCTTCTGATAGGCGGGGTAGGCCGATTGTCACCCTTTTTTTCCCTACTAATAAGGGCCATGACCTCATTCCCAGCAAACAAAAAACCCATTAGCATCATTAATCTCAGCAACATTCTCTTAAAATCAGTGAAGTTCCATATGAGAAATCCCATTCAAGCCTAAATACCCATCCTTTTCACGCCCAATTTGGCAAATATCCTTCTCTCTCATCAACATCCATCCACATTCAAACTAGTTCATCTAAGATGTAAGCTCAAGCTCCAAAGAAGGTTCAATTCCTTCTCCCTCTCTTTTAAAACTATTGTTAGTGCATAATTTACTTTAGATTCATAATATAGTTTCACTTTAGTTCGTACCTATTAACATCTACGCTTTTATTAGTATATTTCACATACTTTATTTTTCATAAAAAAACTCAAAAACAAATAAAAGAGGGTTACACCCTTAAATTCCGAACGGAATTATCCACCACACTTTTTCAAAACTAAAAACACATTTTCTACACGTACACACATAATAAAATTATGTTCGAATCTATGGGATAAACCCCACCCCCATTCTATATTCGAACTACATGTACTTTGATGCCTTTATAGGCTAAGTAGGCGTCTCGGATTAAAATACGAGACTCGAGTCCACCTTTTCAATTTTTCAATTTCTTTCATTTTCCAAATTTCTCAAAATTCCTCATTTTCATAATTATTACGCTTGGTCGCATCTCATCACACATATATTATCATTTCCCAATAACGATCAATATGTCGATCAACGCTCATATTCTATCTTCTATATTATTACTATTTTGGGAATATTCATGTGGATAACCTCACCCTATCTTTACCATGGTATGGGTCGAATGATTCCAATCTCCATTATACAAACACATGCACACATTTCACAGGAATAAAGGAAAATATTAACATTTGCCCATGAGAGACTGAAAGGGAGGGATGGGTGCCTAACAACTTCCCATTCTATAACATAGCACCCGGACCTCCGATATATTGGTTTCACATGCATCAGTTTGTCCTTGATGCCTCTATCTCAAAGTGGAGACATATTCTTTTGCCTGTTTTGAGAAAAATAGACTGACGATTCTATCTATTTACATTCACCCCACACCGACGATGGTCGAAGCCCCCTTTTCAAAGATAAAGGTGCGAGATCGCGATGTAGTTCTTCCTTGGAGGATCCTCCTCCTTCCCCCTTCGAAACTAATGTCACGCCAAGCGGGATGGCCACAATATCATCACTTGAAAGTTCCTTCAACCTTTCCCCGACATTCTATTTCTATCTAAACTCTAGGATAGATAATGAGTGGACTATCACATCATGGTTGTGGTGCCTCTGAGGTCTAATGGTGTCAAAAAGGCAAAAAAATATTTGCCAAAGTTTTGACAAGTGGTCTAAGGCAATTAGTACGTGCATTAAATATAGGTGGGAGCCTTCAATGTAAGTGGTCATAACTGGTGGTGGTAAGTGAAACAATGTTGTGCTTTTCACCTACCCACCACACTAGTTGCAAAAGCCTTATTAGAGGTCCTTGAGGTATGGAGCTATCATGGAACTGCAATTGTATACATTTGTGTTGAGGGTTAGGTGACCTTAATTGGTCATTTCTCTTTAAATGAAGGTTTGTTATGACCATGAATCCTAGAGGAACCTTTATTTTGTGACTCTGAACTTGGTTGAGGGGACTGTTGGAATGAATAACCGTTATATGAGGAAAGATGGATGACATTTTGATCTAATATAATATTGTGGACTTCTTTTGATATTAATAAAAGTCTTGGGGACCAAGAAGGGGTATGTCTGAGGTCAGAGGTTATCCTCCGGACCTCTATTCTTGAGTGGGGGTATTCTAGGGGACCAAGAACCTTTTATATACCAAGTGTTAAATAAGTTATCATCAGTAACCCCTTGTTGCTTCTTGCAAGTGTTCCAAAGGGAAACACCTAACTGTTTATGCAAGTTAAGTTTAAGGTTTTAACTAACCACTGAGATTCTTCTAATGATTATATTCGCATTGGGAAGATGCTTTCATGTGTCTAAGGGAATGTTTTAGGGGCTGAGAGCATTGATGGTATTGAGAATACTGAGGCGTCTGAACTTGATGGATGAATGAACCATAATTCTAGACATTTTGGGTTATAAACATTCCCATTAGGCTAGGGTGAATCATTCACCACTAACCCTAGCTATCCCTTCTTTCTCTATAATTCTCTTGAGAAATCAACCTTTTTCTTTATATCTATGTCAATAAAAAAACATTTATCATTCAATGGTTTTGGACCAAAAGCCCTTGTCTGTTGTTAATCCTCATATTTCTTTGCCTCCATCTATAGATAAAATTTTTTAGACATCTGATATCCTACTTTAATTTGTCAAACTTAGCTCTTAAAGCTTACTGTTATCATGGATAGAATTATTTTCCCTCAAATCTCTCCCAAAACTAAAAAATAGTCATTTGTGCCTGATCCTCTATGGTGGTGACAGACTCCCACCACTGAAAGGTATCCCCTATAAGTCTAAAACTCGTTAACATATGGTTTTGGATATCAATTCACTCCAGTATGTGTGGATGTCAATTGATGTCACGCCTCTACTGTAGTATAACCATAATATTTGTAACAGATGAGAACTTTAGTGGGTGCCTTTTATCAAAGATAGCTTTAGATCTATCCTAAATGGATCCAACAAGCTAGGCAGGAATATGTGCTACCACAGGTGGTGGCGATTGTTGCTACTGTTACCGGGCTTCTATAGTCGCAGCTACATCTTGTGAGATGATTGAGGCTAAGTCAGCCTTTTGGAATAGTACGTGTTTGTCCATCTATGATAGTGGAGCTAGTTGCGGCTACTGTTGGGGTGCCAGTGCCTTTGACTCAGTGCTAGCAGCTGGTCGCGGTCTAACAAAGCATTGGCATTGTGTGTTGATCATCTGAAAGATAGTGAACAAAAGTTTATGAGTACATGTAATGCCGGAGCCTAGATTCATGGGTTATCCGTAGTCAACCCGGTCTGACCCGAGCATTAGCTGTAAAGTGCAATGAAATAATCTATATAATGTTGAAAGTCTAGTTTTATTTTATTTAACATTTAACTTTTTTAGCATGCGATTCCAATTTCAAAAATAAACTACATGAGGGACCCATGGAGAGCACCCCGAAGTCCAAGCATACAGTGCTACTGACATAATATAAAAAAGTACTTACCTATGTAATGGTCTCAAAATACGAAATCGCTCCCAACTTTTCGTAAGAAAGTGAGGGTTGAGCCAAATGCTTAGTGATAAATATACAAATGCAGTATAGAATTGAACGGCAGAAAGAAGACTCTAACACATTCTACCTACAGGCTCATGCAACTACCTTTTAAACATATATAAACATATATATATACATATACTTAATGCATGTAATTGTTTACTTCTGAAAACCTTATTTATCCAAATTAATTCACCCTAATGTTTTAAAGGACTTCATTTTTCTCATTTTGACATTTCTCACTTTATTTAACACACAATGTTCAATACTTGAAATAAATACACTTTATTTTTCCCAAAACAAATTCTTTATCGAAATTGTCCTTTTCATTTTAACCAATCCACATTAGTATTTTTGTTGAAAACCACCCTTTCATCACATGCGAACACCGTGTTAGAAAATACTCATTTATCATTTGAAAACATTTTACAACACATCATTTTGTTAATTATGGGTTTAACCACTTAGGTTGCTTAACCATCCATTTACCCACTTATTTTGCCTTCTCTTTACCTTATAAAGATTAATCAATTAAAATATTTACTTGTCTAATTAACCTTTAGCGGAACGTTTATTAATTCATTTAAGTTAGGATGTATTAACACATTTTACCACACAACCCGTTTCTTGATATGTTCCTTATTCCTTTATCTTTTCTCGGAATCTTTCACTAACCTCATACTTCACTGGGCTCCACACCGCCGGCTATGCGACCATATGCTCCGGCCAGTTATTTTGGATCTTTCAATAACCCATTTCTTGACATGTTCCGACTTCCTTTACTTGTGTTATATCATTTTGCAAGTATTCAAATTATTCTACCTTTCCTTTTTACCTAGTCGAAACCAAAACCTAAGGTTACACCCCAACTTGTATTACACTTTGAAATTCACCATTTCATGTCCTTCACTCTTTATCCCTTATTTTATTCAAAAAAATAATATTCATTTAGGACCCATTTGTGCAGCACCTTTTTTAACATTTTTATTTTATAGAAATGTTCCACTTTAAGTAAAATTATACTTGTATCCATTTGTTTCCAAACTGATCTTTTACTCCATTTTTGCAAGTGTTAATTTTTCCAAAACACTATTAAGTCACCTACACTAGCTTCTTAAGTGTTTTAACACATTAACACCCTTTAAACCTTAGAGTAATATCCTTCTTAATTGGAAACATCTTTATATCATTATTTTCTTCCCAATTTCATAAGTGTTAAATTTTTTACAACATTATTAAGTTATACACACCAACTTTCCAATGTTTAACTTTTAAAACTTATTCAACCGTTTATTAATTATCTTCCAAACTAGTCATTTCTTTACATTCCTTATTCAAGAAATCTAATTACACTTGAACACTACTTTTATAAGAAAATAACATTTCTTTTTATCATCACATGTAGTCTTACAACCTTATGTTTAGTGTACCATTAATCCTATTTTCATGCACTTGAAGACTAGAATTTTCATTTTTTCTTTATTCTATGTTTAAACCCAACAAAATCTTCTTTAAACTTATTTATACATTCATCATCCAAATTCTACAAGTTTATGTGCATGAGAGATGTATTTTAAACCTTAAATCCCATTAAATGGGTTCAACACATTCTGCATTCTAGAAATTCATCACACTTGCAAAAATATACTTTTAAGCCTTAATTTCTTTAAACTCGAAAATTTTCAATTTTTCAGAAAATCTTAATTTTTGCAAGAAACTTTAAAACATTATTTTAGCAAAATAAATCATTATTTCCAAACATTTTATTTTATAAAATGTTTAACACAAATCTTTCTAAAAAAAACATCATTTTCATAAAATATCAACTTCTAGCATTTCAAGACTTTGAAATATATATTCATTATATATTTTCAATAAAATAACATTTTACCAACATTTTTATTCCATACAAATGTTTATTATCTTTTACACATGACTCCGTCATTTAATTAAATTCACACTACTCATGTAATCAAACTACAAGACTACAAATAATGCAAAATAGAGTCTTAATACAACAAGTAAGATTTTCCCACCTCTAAAGGCTCGAATGGTGGTAAAAATGTTTGTGTAGGAGGATCAACCCCAACCTCCAAGGGTGGCCTCAAGGGGTTACCAAATGCATCCTCTACAAATGCTCCATTCAAGCTTCCAAGAAACACACCTTTAAAACCTACATTAAAATCCATGAAAGTTTCCATCTTCATCTTCAAAACCCCCGAAGCTTCTTCAAAATTCAATGCTCTCCTTCAACAATGGTGGAAATGGGTGTTATAGTCTTGAACATGGTGGAATATTATATAAAATGGTGGCGCAATGCTTGGGGAATACTAAAAATGGGGGAAGACTAATCCACTTTCTTTCTCCCTCTTCCAACTTCTTTTGACTCAAAAATACCCCAAATAAACCAAACACACCCTTATAAAATACCCCAAACACCTTAAATTCCCATTTTTCTCATTCTAGGCTAATCTGAGCTCGACAACTCAAAGTTTTAAGGGGCAAGAATGTGACAATGCACAAGGGAAAATCAGAATAAAATATTTTTGAGGCACGTCATTCGAACGGTATGAACCTCATTCGAATGACATGTCTATCTCACTCTAACTTTGGCTTCACGCGACCTGGTACTATAATGCAAAAACATCTTGTTTGAAGGTCGTTTGAACATTGCTTCATGCAACGTTGAATTTCTTCTAACGACCACCTTAGGTCATTCGAATGACCTTCCTTTCTTTCTATTCTTTTATTTTCTTCAATTTTTAACCCATAATTTTTTAATAATTCTCTTCAACCGGCACTCCATCATAATTTATACAAAATTTAATTGAATTATTGGGATGGGGTATTAAAGTACACATACGAAAATAAAGTACAACATCTAAATAAATAATTTTAAAATCTCAAAGAACGCTATGCGAAAAGCAATGGATGCACTCAACATTCCTAGGACACTAGAACCTCACTTTGTTACTAACTTTGTCGCCCCATAAAATTTAGACTATAGTGATAAGGTTTAAAGTAAATGAAATAGGAGTCTAATGAATTAGTACCATTATGAACATGACTAGAACTAAATTACTACATAAATAAATATGTAAGCTCAACATCAAGTGGTGAACCAAACCAAACTCTGATACCAAAACTGACACAAAGTAATTGAATCCACGCATACAATCACTGTCTACGAATACATGCCAAAACATATAAAATAGTAACTAACTAAAGTATAAAAATAATATGAATAATATAGAGTATAAGCATGCAGTCTCGACACCTACATCCTATAAGATTGGCAACAGAGAGGATATCAAGATTGGATTAGGGATGAGGCTGCACTTCAGGCCTATGACCTAAAAATGTTAATGACAAACATTAACAGCAAGTCTAAGTAGTATAACCATATATTTGATCTTGGACTATGATATCATTATGCATCCTCTTCTAGTCTTTTAGTTTCTTTTAAGTTAACCCAACCCAAATCAAAACCACCTTAGCTATCACAGACATCTACTCCCAAACCCATATGTTCCCCGTAATTAAGTCTTATTCATCATTATATACTTTTAAGTCAAAATTTAACTTCTTCCATTTAGACATCACAATTATTAAATGTCATATGGAAAATAGTATTAACATATATATCCACATAATATAAGTATCTTCAATACACATACCCCATAAAAATCCAGATCACAAGCCCACACAAAACGAAGGCCTATCTTACTGCCTTCAGGGATTGCTTGCACATACTAGGCATAGTTATAAGTTGTCCCACACCTAGAACTTGTGACACCCCGCCTAATTAACCTCGGGTGATCAGTCCTAAATTAAATTAGAACAGGTTTCTCAATTGGTTCATTCTTAGCATCACTATCGCCTTTTTAATTACTAACCAGCTAAGTGAGAAAATAAGACTGGTGCCAAGTTTTTTTTCTTTTATTAACTAAAATTAAAGACTCATGCGTAAATAGAATAATATAAACAATCACCATTAACTGAAATCAACCATTCACAATTGTACTGAAATCAACCGAATAAACCATTGGCTCAAAATCCAACAAAAGTAAAGACAAGGAATAAATCTCAACAGCTCTAACATAAGTACTGAAATAAAAGTGTGAGCAACATGCTCGAATAACTGATAGGAAGTCTATACACTAAGAATGAAAAGAACGAGGCGCCTATCAAACTCTCGCAACATCCACATATGCTGCAGCGACGGATCCCTGAAATGAGTCAAGCCTGGCGTCCCTGTGCCTGGATACCTAAAAGGTTTTTAAAAGTATTTATAGCAAGGGTTAGTACCCAAAACATTTGGAAAACATTTAGCAAATGATTAACTTGCATAATAAATATATATGCATGCTCTTCATATTTTAGTTAATGTCGCACTCTCTTGAGAACATCCTCACCCCTTCTCTAATGTTCACTACTAACGCCTTAATTAATTTACCTATTTATTTATCCCATGACTAGATAACTAATTTAACCCCTTGAAACCACACCACTCTAATCGAGTGTGTCATAATTATGATTTCTAAGTTATTATTAACATTAACTTAATTAATCCTTTCCCTTTTTAAAATCATATAACTTTCACACCCATTATATGTATAATACAATTCACAGCCTATATTAATTTACCCGTATTTAATTATTTATCTCATTATATACGTATAGTTATATTGCAACATTCACAAACATGTTGGAATAATAATTAATATTAAACATCCTCCCAAGTAATAACTCACCGGATGTAAATTCTCTAAAGTTCTATCCCACTAGGCATATTCACAGAACCTAGTTACCCCAAGTCAGAATTTCTCACAAACTTGGATCATACGTAAAAATTGGAGGCTGTCATATTCCTTCCCTGAAAGTGAGATGCCCCTCACCCATATAACGGACGCTATGACCTGGGATTATACTCGCCCTACTCCTCAAGCTAGGGGATTCATGCACTACGCGCAACCTCCCCCTATAGCACTAGAGTATATGTAATAATAATATCTAGCCACTAATATTAATGCACACACCATATATATACACCATCGCACACCGTATATATAAAAATATAAACTGTCCCTGCTACACCATGTACTAAGTCCGTAACACAAGCCTATTCAGATTATTATGAGTTTATGGTCCAACTCCAATTATTAATTAATTCGCACATTAACTAATTAAATTACTTTTGGTGTCGCTCCAACCAATATATTCGGACTTACTCCCGTGGCCCGAAATAAAAAAATACCTGAGTCTAAATTCCCGACTCCCAATTATTTAACTTTCAATTTAAATAAAATTAACGTCTTGGTATCGCTCAACTAATATACCCGGACTTTCCCACTCAATCCGTATTTAATTATTTTGAAATATTATTCCCAAAATTTTAATCCTAGTGTGACACATATAAATTTCCTCCAAATCCTAATTCATTTTCCTTCATAATTAATTAGATTGAAAATCTTATATTTATTTCCCATTAAATAAGGCATGGAAGAAATTTTAAGTAAATCTTCCTTATACAAAAACTAGCTGAATTGCCAAAATATGTCGATCATCGATTGATCGATCCCCAACCCTCGATCGATCGATCGCACAGGTCATCATCTTCTTCCCCCTTCTATTTCAGCAATGGACGAAGAGCTCTAAACCCTAACTTCTTCTACTGCAAAACCCAAGTCTTCCCATCAATAATATAAACCAAAAACCTCATAACGGACCCCCATAAAGTCCACAAACACAATTTAATTTACGTTCTCTACTGTTTTTCATAAATTGGTGAAAATCCGTTTTAAGTCTTTAACCCATTTAAACATCAATTCCTTATCTCCAATTCATTTTCAATCCATCTGGGTTTACACATCATACCAGATATATATACTAATCTCAGATTATACATGAATTTCTACACAATTTAGAAATCAGAATATTGGTTTACAAAAAACCCTTGTTTGTACCCTTTAAATCCCAAAACGAATTTTGATTTCTCACATCACAAAAATATGAATAAAAACCCAAATTAATTGTTACATCAAGTCAACCACTTGCCTTATGATTCGTAGGGTCTGATTTGAGGTTTTGAATTCCCAAGGTTGAAGACGAAATCCTTTCTTTTGGCTCTATCCTTTGTTGCCCAATTTGCCTTTAACTGTCTCTTATGTTTTCCTCTCCAACTAAGTGTTTCCTAATTTCACATCAGTCGTTCCCCTTTTTATTTTAATTAGGTAATTAGTCTAAATCCAATTTTTGGCCTAATGGCCAAGCCCAAGTGACCCAAATACCCCCGTGTGGGCCCGGCTATGCCTAAAAACGTCCCGTGACCCGTTTACTACCTCGGGTACAATTTTTTGACTATCTCGGCCCATTCGGACTCAACCGTACACTCTGAATTGGCATTCGAATTAATTTATAAAAATCCTTATCTCACACCCCAAGTTAGTCTATACCGACTCCCGGCTGAGATAAGTACATACCTCGTCACTAATACTCGGAATGACATAAATAAATTATTACTATTCACTTAGTAATTAAATTTCACTATTTATTAACCATTCACTCCCCGATTAATATTTAAATAAGTATTACCGTAATTAATTCAATTAAAATTACGACATAAAAGTAATTTAGAATTCCCGAATTAATTAAATTTTAAATGCACAAAAATACGGGGTGTTACAGAACCCTCAAATCATCTCTAAATCACAATGCCTTCACACCACTCATATAGCCCAATACCAAGTATATATGAAAGGATTAACCCGAGCATCTTATTCTAGATATAACGGGAGTTTTAGCACATAGTGTCCATGTAAATATAACCAAGTCAAATCCGTCATCATCGCATCAGGGTACTAGTCTCCATCGAGCACGTGCCCAAATAAGGATACCCCTTTTTGTACATATATCACGAGTGCACACACCCGGTATATTACAAATAATACACAAATTATGTAATCCTACATAGTTAAGATTTACAAGACTTATCCCTATTTTATTACTTAATCAACTTCTATTAATTTAGGTTATTATTCAATTTAGAATCCTCATTATTCCATATTAACATACTACATGTAAATCCTATCCCAAAACTAGGCTCATAAACCAAATGATAAAACCGAGGCCGAAACTGAACTGATTGATTAATCGATCGATTGATGGAATCGATCGATTGATGGAATCGATCGATTGATGGAATCGATCGATTGATGGAATCGATCTATCAACATTAACCATCAATCGATCGACAATCCCAGATTCCTTATCCTCTTCCTTGTGGACTTTGCATCTCCAAATCTTCATTAACGAATATTCAAGATCTTACTTCGTCAGTAGAGAGTATTATAATCACATATACATAACCAAATATCATTCCTAACATATGACAATGGTTTTGTCTACTTTTTAACATGAAATTCAAGAGATAATCAACAATTCCTACAATAACCCTAGATTTACAATTTCAATCAATTCAATCCACACACACACACACACACACACACACACACACACACACATATATATATATATATATATATATATATATATATATATATATATATATATATATATATGTATATATATATATATATATGTATATATGTATATATATATATATATATATATATATATATATATATATATATATGTATGTATGTATGTATATTAATTCTCTCCAAAATCAAAGGGCTTTTAACATAATTCCTATACTAAAATGAATTCAAATCATTCTAATCAATTTAAATCTAGATTCATTTAGAGTTTATCTAAATTTCTTGACAATTCCATTATAGAACTAATAACTTAATTAGTTGATAAATTTCAATATAATTTCATATTAATTCACTTATGTTTAGAATCAAATACATAATTAGACTATAATCATGATTTCAATTATATACTTATACTGATAAACTTGCCTCTAATTTGTGGGTTGAACTTCAATCTAAATAGTCCCAATTCTTATTTCTTCTTATTTGAGTTTCATCCTTCTCTCTATTCTTTAATGTAAGGACATAAGTTTATAAACGTTCGTTATCAATTAGTGCGTTGTATACCTCTACAACCGTCGAAGAATGTTCAAGATTGCAAATGCAACAAGTCGGATCCGAATATCCAGTTTCTTCAACAATCAAGCCTCTGCGAGATGAATTTTGTTTAGGTTGTGTTTTTATTCCTTAGAATTTCACTTGGAATATTGGGATATTTTTTCATCAAAAACTTTCTAAGTGTTTGAGCGGAGTTTTTAAGTTTTTTATCAAAATTAATTTTTGAAGTTTTAAGGCGCTGCATTTTCTAGAAAATGAAAAGGAAAAATATTTTTTAAAAGGCTCGTTCGATCGATAACCTATGTCATTTAAACGATAGGCCATCTCGCGTGAAGTTCATTCGAGCGAGATTCAATTTCGTTTTAGTGATATGTTGCCTTAATTTTTCTATTTAAGCGTGTTAAACAACTTCGGTTATCTCAAGAAGCCTGCAACTTTAAACTGTGATGAAACTGCTACTGTAGAAACATATGTCTTCTCACTTTTAGATTCTTAAACCTTTTTGTTTTCAATTCACAAGATCCCAATTTTTATGTGAATTATTTTGGAACCCAAGCACATACTTTGCTATTGTTCAACCTTTGTGGAGTGCGTCTCTACACCAAAAGACTGAGGTAATTGAGGTTCGCTGCATGTGGATCTTTGCTGAAGATTGGATTGTGTTCATGTGGGTTCACTACATGGAATCCATTGTTGACTCTAGGTTGAGTGTCTATGTAGGTTTGCTGAGGTAAACTTATTGTAGATTTCATTATAATTGTAAATTGTAGTTTAATTATAGTGAAATAAAAGTTTTTGCCCTGAAGGGATTTTTTCCTGAAATCCGTGAGTTAGCATATTTTTGTTTATGTTGGTTTGACATATGCACATATGTAGATATTGATTTAAGGGCTAAATTAATTTGATTCAAAAAATTGACTATAATTAAATAAGTTTATAATTGGAATTTGCGAATTTATTTAAATCTTTATCACACATAGGTTTTACAAATTGCTATCAGAGTGGGTTTCTCTAAGTTATCGAGTGATCCTTATTTTTTGAAAATTTGTGTGATGTTGATTTTTTTTTTAAATCTGTTTTATGAAAAATCGCAATTGGTCTTGCGTTGAACCTCGGTAATGTTGTAAGCTTCTTTAATCTTCAAAATCTTCTCATTTTTTTCTTTCTGGATTTTTTGAACAAGAATCATGTATTGAAACTTATTTTCAACTTGAGTTAATATCTATTTGTTTATCTTCAGTAAACCTTCTTGAATTTCTTTATTTCCATCTACTTCAGCCTGTTGAATTGTCGTTTTTGCTAACTTTTGATTGATTATGTATTGAGACACCCCATCTAATTAAATACCGGGTAGCTACTCATGTATTCAAATTAATACAAAATGTCAAGTTGGTTCAGTTCATCGCATCACTGTCGAAAAACATTTTTACAATTACTAGCCACTTAATATTTAAAAAGTGAGTTGTCAATTTTAACCAATTTAGATTAACATGCAACAAGTTTAAATTATAAAATAATGATACCACAACCACATCACAGTCACAATACAATAATAATGGAATAAAATGAATCTGGAGGACTACCCCTCTGAATAATCCTAATACTGAATAAAACCAAATATAAAGTCTGAATCACTAATTAATTAATCCAAAACTGAAATGAAACTAAATAAATAAGCTGTCTCTAAGAGAAAAGGGGAGACATGCCCTACAGATGAATAAATTTGGAATGAAGTCAAAGAAAAAAGTGGAGGCGTCTACTATCGAGGTCCTGTAACTTCCACAGCAGCTACAGCACGACACTGGATTGGAACTTCTAAGCTTGGTGTCCTTGTGGCTGGGCACCTAAAAGGTTTTTACAAGAAATAGATTTGAAAGAAAACGGGTCAGAGCCCGATTGTGAAAACAGTTTAAAATATAGCAAGTGTTTAATATCATTAAACAGTGAATATAAAATACAGGATAGTGCGTGCACTTACATGAGTTCCTCACCTCTCAACTAATTGTGCACGCCTAACGTACCCGTACCCATTCTAGTTATTCCACTATCTAACTAGTCAAATCCATAACCTGACTGTACTTTACAATTCAAAGTTCAATTCCAGACATCTTAATGTAAATTGAGAGTCTTACTTTTTATTACGCAGAATTAGTTATAATAATTACTAAGGGCCTGTTTGGTTCTCTATTCAGAAAATTCGATTTAAACACTGTTTTTAAATACAGTTTTAAAATTCAGTTTTTTGTGTTTATAATTATTGGTGTGCGTTTGGTAAAGTAGTTTTTAAATACAATTTTTTGAAAATTTGACAAAATTGACAAATATGTATATTTATATCATACATATGCGTGTGTGTGTTTGTGTGTGTATATATATCTATGTATGTACATATAAACATACATAAAACTTTTATACATACATGATACATGAATGTATACATACGTACATACATCATAAATTATATACATGTACATTTAATATCATGTATTTTTAGGTATATTTAATGAGGTATGTTGTGGAGTTTATATATATATATATATATATATATATATATATATATATATATAAAACTTTCATACATACATGATACATGAATGTATACATATACATACATACATACATCATAAATTATATACACGTACATTTAATATCATGTATTTTTAGGTATATTTAATGAGGTATGTTAGGGAGTTTAACTCTCTCTCTCTCTCTCTCTCTCTCTCTCTCTATATATATATATATATATATATATATATATATATATATATATATATATATATATATATTTATAATGATGTCGCAAATATAATTCACTATAAAATTATATACATACATGAATTGATAATATTTTTTAATACATATGTACTATATGTATATTTTATATTATTCCATACATTAATAATATATGTATAAAACTATATATAAGTATCATGTATCTATTGATAATATTATTTAACTTTATATTATTCCATACGTAATTTTGTGTATATGTACATATATATTTTTTATTTATAAGAATTACACACATTAATGTATTATGTATGTATATTATATATTAAGGTATAATTGCTTTAAAATATTAAGAATGAATAATTCTGAGTTGAAAAATAAAAAAAAACAGATGTTATAAAACACCCAAAATCTGTTTTCTGAAAAACTTGATTATAACACAGGAATATTATAATTCTGTGTTTAAAAACAGGTTGCCAAACGAAGATTTTTATCAGAATTGTATTTAAACACAGAAAACAGAATTATAGTTGCAAACCAAACAGGCCCTAAGAATTTTCCATTTTTAACTCTCCTAAAAATGTCACAATTATTCACACTTACACTTTAATAAACAGTTCATCTCAATTATCAGTATATTAATCTCATCATAAATATACAATAATGGTACCCCTAGGCTAAGCTGCGGTGCACACATACTCTGCTATCGAATCCCGGTACATCATGTACATAAGGACCACGTGTTCTGAATCTCTCAAGAAACATTTCAATAAGCAACAAACACACATAATGGAGGAGAACATAGTTCACATATCCATGGGTCACGCACATACCTACGCTCCCATGGTCAGCTGACTTATTAACTCACCAACAAGTCATTCTCTGACCTATGTTCTTGAGGTACCAATCTAAATTCCCCCCGTAGGCATACAAAGATTAGATGGCCCTGATTGAAAGCTGACCTCCCATGATAGCAAGTATGGTAGGTATGTTATACACATATAAGTCCATATACTAAGCATGCACACATATTAGATATCTGATAATATTAATAGAGGTATATTTTACATTCCTATACCGTCATTAAATGTTGTACATTTACAAGTCCCCGGATAATATACACTATAGTTATCCAACACTTCTCACGTCGCAAATTCAAGTACTTACAACCTAACCCCTAGAAGTCACCAAGTCTTTTATATAATTCCAATTTTTAATCCTCAATGTAATCCAATCTCACAAATATACCCATTAATCAACAAGGGAAGAATAACACTCAATTAAATAAGTCTACGAAAAGTTCGAAACTAAAATTGGACCGAAAAAGACCATTCTGTAATCTCGTTAGAAGTTTCTGGGATCTCGTTCGAACGAGGACGTTCGAACGAAAGGCTTCGAACGAGCCACCGACTCGTTAGAAGGGCTACTGGAATCTCGTTAGAAGCTCGTTCGGGTCCTCTAACGAAAATTCCGCGAATGCCCAGAATTTCTCCCAACTTCGTTTTCCCCATTTTTCTTTCTCTAAATCCATCCTAAGTTCATACCAATTAAGTTTTAATGTTTTTAAACTACTCTAAATCATCCTAGGTCACTTCTTAACATATTTTTGGGGTCAAATCTTACTAATCAGCATTTAATAACCATATATCCCCAAATCTTGCCCCAAACCTTATGAACATGAACCCAGAATTTACTTGAATACAAAGACTCTGTATTAATCCATTTTCAAATCATCAAAAGTTATATTTTAGGTACTGAATTCGTCCATAACCATTCTACATGCAATCCCTATCCAAAATTATGAGTTCCACAACCATCTTATTTGGGTTTTCATCAAAACTTTCAAGGTATATAAAGTTTCTACACTAAACATAGAGGAAATATTCATTGAAATTAATAACATCAAATCACTTGCCTTAAGTTTGTTCTTCAGATTTTTTGTTGGTGAATATAGGCTGATTTTCTCCTCTTTCTTGTCATAAATCCTTCCAAAATGGTGGTGATGGGTGATGGTTTTGGTTTGGAACCTCTTGTAACTTCTCTCTAACTTCTCTCAAAACCCCCGTAGCCTACTCTCTTACCTTTGGCTGAAATGACCTTAGTGGCCTATCTAATAATATATTATTAAACTCTAAAATTCGTGGGTTTTAATTCCTCAATTTTTAAAATTACCAAAATACCCTTTTGGGTGGCCGGTTTGGCCTAAAAATGCCCCAAGACCCAAACTAAACCCCTGGCTAGTGTTTTCTGACTATTTTGACCCTTTCGGACATATTGACGCACTCAAAATGACCATTCAGTTGATAAAAATATAATTTACTTTTTAATCTAATTAAATTCATTCCTGACGCGACTGACACGTGCGTCCCAACTTAATTTCCCAAATTGTTGTATTTCTACCTCGAGACAATTTTAATATTTTCAATACTCGTATATTACCATCTATTCTCAGTAATGTTTTATTTTAATATCATAATCAAATACCAATTCACATCTCGCTAGTATTTACCTCCGGATTAATTTCCAATTAATTCTCATTTAATTCAATTAATCCCTTAAATAAAAATCAACAAAATTACGGGGTATTACATGTCTTAATTTTGTTGGTTGATTTGGGATTTCCTTTTATGATCTTTGGTAATAACCGAGCCACGAGAACTTAATGAGGAGATGAAATCATCTTAATAATTTAGGGTAATACTAGCATGAAGGCCACGCGATGTGTGGCCGAATTTAGCAAAACTTTAATTTTTTTTTATTATTTTGTCTTTTTTCACATAATATACCAAAGATCAAAACAGTAAAAAAAAATTGTTTTCTATTAAGTACACTTTTTCCGTCCTTTACATATACACTTTATATATATAAATTAAATGATTTTCAACAAAACAACATATATATTTAGAACTACACTTAGCTTAGCTTCACAGAATAATTTTTCCACTTTCAACAATCATATCAAAAATTTCAATTTCAAAATCCAAAACATACCAAATCCATTTCAGTCTTAATTTTTTCCACACTTTTAAAAGAACAATTGATGTAGTATAGAGATTGCAAATAGCCTATATATGTGTGTGTGGGGGGGGGGGGGGGGGGGGGCGCGTGTGTATTTTGTTATATGTATATAGATGTAACACCAATTTGTTCAACCCCTACATAAAATCATAAGAAAACCCTTACATCATAATATAAATTTCAATAAAAGGGATTCTAAAAAAAGCTACATGAACTCTAATTGTGGTCATGTTATACGATGGTATGGGTCATTGACATTTAAGATCTAAGTTTGAAGGTCTACAAAGTTAGTTCTGTTTACCTCTCTATATGGGTTCTCTATGTTTGATCTTCACCATCATCCAAGTGGAAGTGATATTGGTGGTGAGCTGGGTTTTGAGCCTTAAAAGTTTTCTTTGGTTATGGTGTAGAGTGGGTTTGAGTTTCCAGAGCCTACTGTTTATCTTTATCCGAGATGGAGTTTGGATTTTTCGTAGGCTCTTGTCTTGTCTCTGAGTTTTACAGTATGGATTGTGTGTCCAGTTGGTTTAGTAGAGTCTCACTTGTGCTTTGCCAATTGTGAGCCTTCGTTTTTTCATACTAAATGAAAAAATCTTGGGAAGGTGAATAAAGCGTCGGAACCCACAATGTTGAAATCAAAGAGTTTCAGGAATGGTTTATTCCAAAGAGGCAGCGTGACTCTCATCATAATTGAGTCTACAGTTATGAAAAAATCTTGGGAAGGTGGATAGAGCGTCGGAATCGACAATGTAGAAATCAATGAATTTCATGAATGGTTTATTTTCCAAAGAGGTAGCGTGACTCTCATTTATGATATGCCACGTGTCAGCCTTAGAAGATTATGAATTATGAGAGACTCTCATTTATGATATGCCACGTGTCATCCTCAGAAGATTTTGGTCTATAATTTTTATATAGTTATATAGATGAGGATTATAACTTGTCGAAAGATGTTGGTCCGTTGATTCACCTCTAATATCCGAATCCAACATATTGTCCAAGATATTATCATTTAACTGTTTCCCAAGTTTGATGAAATTTATTTTAAATAAATGGGCAGAATGTCTCCTAATAATAAACCTCTATCAATGTTAATATCATTATCTTCCTGAGATTATGGACCAACAGGGGCGTGAGCATCCCCAACATTAAAAGAAGCAGCGTGGACTAAACAATTATCCTTCTTTATTGGCGCTTCATTATTAAGTGGAGAATGTAATTGAATGTGACTACACAAATCTGTGTTAGGATGTTCCACTACTACAATCCCTACATCTTTGGATACATTGTTAACTTCATAATTTTGATCCAATGGCTGAGGAGTCCCAGAAAAAAGAACCACACTTTGTTAATAAGTTGGTCCAACCTCCTGAACAGTGTATGTAACCTAATATCTCGGAGAGTATAGATTTTATGGAACAACTTGCGAAGTGTCCTGAATGATATTGTGAACAATATGCGTAAGACTATTCAAATGGAAATCCTAAATTTTAAGTGTGTGTGTGAAATAGTATTACCGGGTTAGTTTTTGGACTGCCTGGTTTTTTTGTAAAAATCGAGTTGTATTTTGAACAAAGCTGATCTTATCATATGATCTAACCTTCGGGACATCAACATTTACAGTACGACGAACCATTTTTTTCATTTTGTTGTAGTTAGAAATAGAATGACCAATCATTCCACAATAATCAAAGAAATATGGAATGTGTTCAAAACATATTTTTATAGGTTTTCAAATTTTATTTAATGCCACTACAACAGTAATGGGTAGGGAGTAAAAGAAATCGACCTCCACCACAAGTCTAGCATACAATCCATATTTTTTAGGGGAATTTACAATTAGATCTCTTGACAATAATTTTTAAACATTTAAGAACAATTTCCTATTAGGTTCACTTGTTATCACACTAGCTTGGACTTTTACAAGAAGAGAATTAGTGGACCTAAGTGTTTAAAATTTGTCAAAATTCCTCTAGTATTTAAAATTTGTTTGTGAAGGACCTAAGAGTACTTTCCCCTATTTTTTATCCAATGATGCAAGATCAATTCTAAGTGAAACGCCCACACCATGAGCAATCTCAAAAAGAATCCTACGGTGCAAAAACTCCTTCGGTAGGTCTAAAAAATGGACCCAAACATGAGCATAAGTAGAAATAAAACTTGAAGGACTGAAATTTGGACAGTAATGTATAGGTTTGAAAAATGCCTACATTAATCGAATTGGCCCCACCATCCATGGTCGTTGCATGTCCTCAAGAGATTCAAAGAATAGACCATAGAAAACCTTACCTTTAGGGGTGAGAATCCATGGATGCTTTGTTTCCTATGACTAGGTAAGCATTTTCTTCAAATCTTCAATTGTGGGAACATTGTTTCCTTTGGATAAAATTAAACAACTCAACAATACGGATTTACAAGACTACACAAGGTGTTTGTAAACAACTTCTGAAAGCTTAATGATTGGTGCTTGATATTGAAAATATGGTTTTGGTAAGTTTGAGAGATGTGAAGAAACACTTTAATATCTTTGAAAGTAGAAGTGGAATGATGATTCTATGCAAGTGATGAATTAGCTTTCTTGAGAATATTTGCGTACGAGATTATTGGATTAATTTGTGAAGAAGATGCAATTAGAAAATGGATTATAGTATCAAACAAAGATGGCCACAAAAGTTTAACATTTGTGGAATTCTAATAAAAACTAATAATTTTTATCCTAAGCTAGTAGTGTACAAAACTTAGGTGAGTTATAAATTATAATTTGGGTAGATTCTAAATGATGATCATAAAATTTTGACATTTTGAGATATTTTTGGTATTGTTTCACGCAAATTATATATTTTATTTCAAAATATGTTACTTTTTACCCTCAAATTTAACACCCCGCTATATTTGTGTGTGTGTGTGTGTGTGTGTGTCAAAACCAAATTTTGATTACTTCACTTGGCCCTAATTTTAAGGTACTAACCCAAAATTATAGTTTGAGGCATTAAATAAGGGCCATGTTAGGATTTGAACTAACCATTTGACCATTGACTTTACGGGTCCATTAGAAATGGAGACAAAGACAAAAAGATCAAATAACAAGAGTTCGTTTGAATACTAAAAATAAAATTGGGTCTTAAAAAAATCATTCTCTCTTCCATTCCCCTCATTTATGGGAAATTTGGAAAGACGTGATTAGATGTAACTTCGAAGGTTCTCCTATGAATCATATAGAAGATATTTATAATGTAATTTTGTGTATTGAAAATTTAGCTAAACATAATAACTTCCCTGGCCATATTATTCAAGAAGACAGATTTCATATATAGTGGTTCAAAGTTCAATTTAAGCCCAACGTTGTTCAGTTCTTAATCACCAAATGGCCAAGACCTCATTTGATTGATTTAAACTTGATTTGAATTGTTCTTCAAATGGAAACCCATGTGTTAGTGGGGTTAGGGATTCATAAGGGATAGTGAAGGAACTATATTTCTTGTTTTTACTGCTACATTAGTCACCGAAATGTTATTTGTGTCGAGGCTAAAGCCTTGGAAATTATCCTCCAATTGTGTTATTCTCTTGGTATTAATAAAATCTGTGTGGAATCTGATTCTAAAAGTCTTGTACAGATCATTAGTGTAACCTGAAACCTTCATGGAAGATTAAAAATTCAGTTCAAGTTTCAAAGGCCGTCATTAACAGATTGTAAGTTTAGATCAACCACATTTGGAGACAAGTTCATTATGTAGCTAATTCTTTAGCAAATATGGCCGCCAATACCAAATCTGAATCATTTTCCTCCTTAAGTCTTCATTCCATCATTAAAGGTCACCTCATAACGAATAAAGCCTCAATGCGTTCAATTAGAGTAATCACTCATTCCTTGTAATGGTTATTCTGTCCCATCTCTTTTTTTTTAGTTTAAACTTTTAATTTTTGTAATGGAGATAGTTATTAATCCCCACATTTATGTTTTCACCCTAGTTTTTTCTTTATATGTAATGGGGATCTATATAAATTTCCAAAATTTGAGATTTCCTAGAGTTAACTTATTTATCTTAAGATTAACTCCATTTTATTTTCTTTGGAGCTGGTAAGACACATAGAAGACAGATTTTTTCTCCTAATTATCAATAATATGTTTTGGATTTTTGTCCCTCCTACCTTAAAAATAATAATCCTAAAAGTATATGGGTGTGGTTGAATAACTTATGAGGTTAGAGTTATGGTCATATTTTTCAAATTAAATATTGTGTGGTGACTCCCTTGTAGTATGAAATTATTATATTACAAAAGAATTATTAAATACAATTTTAATATCACACAGCCTGTTAAATTTAACAAGGGTTAAATATACTTTCTCCTAATTATACCACCAATTTCAGCTCATCAGTAGGACTTTCATCTTTTTGATTTAACCTTTGAACTTTAAAAATGGCTTCAAATACCACCTAATGTCAACGTCGTTAATTGTTTTATCGAAAAAGGCCATGCGACTCTCATTTGACTTTTTTAGAGGTGTATTATCGTATTTTAATATATCTCAAATTATAAAATAAATAAAACCCTCACTCTCTCCATCATCATTGTTCATTTTTTTTCTCTCACACACACGAACACACGCATATGGATTTGCACACACACACACACACTCCGATCTACACACAAATATTACATGGATTATTTATGCATTTGTTGGAATGGGTTCGGTTTCTCTATCTTGGATTTGTTGTGAGTTTGGTGAGAATGAAAATGGATATGTGAATAGGGCTTTTCTGAAATGGAGGTGATTAAAGTATTGGATTTGTAGTTCGGAGGAGAACATGTTGGACTATGTAGTTATTTTTATTTCTAGTTTTGGATAAGTTAGTGTGACAACCTGCCTAATTAAATATCGGGTGATCAATCCTTCATTTAATTAAATCAAAATATCCAGTTGGTTCATTTCAGCATCACTGTTGAAAACAATTTCTTTATTAATCACCTAATAGTTAATTAAGCTAAGTGTCAAAAACTTTTTCCATTTTTAATTTAATTAAAACCATCCCATGGTACGGGATAATAATATGCAACAATACATCACAACTAAATTAACTACAACAAGAATAAATGTGACTGGAATAACTCTCCAGTGAAATTATAACCTTTACACTAAATAAAACTGATATCAACACTGCTTACATAAATAATTACAACCTCTAGAATCCTGGGCAACATGCCCTAAATGAAGTAAACGCTATAGATAAGTGAATCAACAGAAAGAAAGCATCTAAACAAAATCCGCATCTCTGCTAGTAGCTATAATCCATCAGAATATCCATAATCTATGCTGGGCATCCCTGCTGCTGGATACCTGATGTAGAAGATATAGTAGAGAAGAGAATATGCAAGGAAACGGGTCAAAGCCCAATTGTAAAAGATTTTAAAAATAGCAAGTGCTTAACAATTAAAAATAAGCATTTGTTATGTACATGTTAATTTCTCGGGCTCTCTCTTGAGAATTCTCACCTCTCATCTAAAGTGCACACCTATCGTATCTTATTATCTTCCTAGTTAAGGTTCCCTCCTAACTAGTTTCCACAACATAATTCTAAACCATATCATAAACCCGTATGTCCCATACCATACGTAATATAATTATTCATATTCATTTCTCTTTAATATGAACTAGTCTTGTTACTACCTTGGAATTAAGTATTCACTTACTTGATTCCATTCAGATTTCATTATTTACTTATATCTATAACATTACACATCAGATTAAATCAAAGTTTATATTTTTAATCTACAATTTCTCACAGAAGATTACATCTCTATATCTACAATGTCATACAGTAGATTACATCACAGATTATACATATAATATCATAGTAATTATATATATACTAATACATCACCTCCCCAATCACAGCTGCGGTGCATGCATACTCTGCTATCATGTCCTGATACATAATGTCACTGTATAGAGGACTATTGATTCGGCGTCTCTGATGAATCATATCATAACAAAAATATATTGGAGGCGAGTATACTCCCCAGTCAAATGGGTTACGCACATACCTACGCTCCCATTAAACTGTCGAAACTATCATTACACCGATAGCACGTGTCCAAGGTCCTATGCTCAGGGTACGAATCTAAAATCCCTCCCAATTGGGTGTACAAGGATAAGACGGTCCACAACGCGAAACCTCCACCCCGATAGCAAGCAGCGTAGGTATGTCATACATACAAATAATAATATAGGTATTCATCACACCTCTATAAATATAACATCAATAAGGTATTCACACAATCATATGATAATAACAGGAAATCATCTCACTTATATATATAATAACAATGGGTATTCAACATACCTATATATAACCCATATAATAAATCCCATACATAATATAATTATATCCCGAATATCCTATGTATTTTTCGACTATGACTTTAATCCTCAAAGTATATATTTTCGAACTTATCTAACCGCACGATGGTGATTATTTAATCCTCAAATAAATTTAGTAGGTAAACATCACGTACTACAAATCCATGTCATCACGACTCCCGAATTTCTACGAATTAAATTCACTTTAATTAGGTTTAATTCTCGATAACCCTTAATTCACTCTTAACCCTTTATTCCACCTCTTAAGGTTAATCCCAATTATACCTAAGGTTATACCGGTAATTTATGACTCTCTTACTACTGGTCCTAACCTTGAATTATCATTTATTCGATTTAAACCCCAAATAATATAATTCTTCAAAATAACTCGTTTAATTACTCACTCATTAATTTCCCCTCATTCACAATCCCAAAACAATATTTTTAGGGTCTTAAGTATATCCTACTACCCTTCCCTAAGTCCCATTAAGTTCATTTAATCATCATCAAAGATTCCTCAAAGTTTGGGATTTAATCAACAATTAAAAAGAAAAATATTTCACATTTTCAGGGGGAGTCGATCGATCGATGATTATAGTCGATCGATCGATCGATCGATAGTCTTAAGTCGATCGATCGATCGACCAGATATTGCCTAGTTTTTCTGCAGTGTTTTTCCTACGAGTTTTATACTTTTTAATCATCAAAGCCTTTATTAAATCATTCCAAACTCCCCAATATTCATCCCATATGATATACCAAGATATATAATTGATCTCTAATAATCAAACAACCTAAAATCATCATGAAGTTTGGATTCAAACATATTATTTCTCATAATTTTAAAAAACTCATATTTTATTATTTCTCCAAGAACATCATATAAACTAAGATTTTCTTCACCAATAATTCCCAAATTTCGTGGATTAAATTCTATGCTCAAAAGAAAATTAATCCTACATCATTCTCCTTTCAAATATTTAATTAACATCACTATAACTCATATTTGATTGTGCATCTTTTCAGAATTTATTAAACAACCTAACATGGACAATATACATGCCACTTTTACAATAATTAATCACTTGCCTTTAGATTGTAGGTCTGATCCGTTGGGGATGATACTCTACTGGTGGTCCTCTCTTTTTTCGTCCAACTTCCAGCAGTGGTGGTGGTGGCTCTTGGTGGTGCAAGGTGGTTGTCCTTTGGTTTTCTCGAAGAGTATCTTCTTCTCCCATAGAAAGTCTCTCAATCTCCCCTAAACCTTTTCCTCTTATTTTCCTTCAATGAACCTAAGCTCTCTAATCCCTTTACTTATAAAATAAACTCAGATTTTCGAAGTTACTATTCACCTCCCTTGTAAAACTCGAGACCCAAATCAAGCACCCAAGTAGAATTTTTCGACTATTTGAACCCTTCCGGACACTTTGACGCAGTCAAAACGACTATTCGGATGACATAAAAATAATTCACTTTTATTTCATTTAATTATAATCCCAACACGACTCAAATGCGCGACCCGACTTAATATCCATAATTTTCGTGCACATAATTCGCAACAAGTTTATAAAGTCATAATCAATTGTAAATTCATAATCGTATATATTACTTTAATAACTAAGTAATATTAAACATAAATCACATATTACTTTATTCTCGAGTAATATTTAAATCCGGATTAATTTCCAATTATATCACAATTAATTTTAATTAGTCCCATTTTAAAAGTCATTAAAAATAAGGGGTATTACAGTTAGTGGCGAATTTTTGTTTTATTTTTCTAGTAATTTTAGGATTATTGCATTTCTCTTTCTATAATTTTAAGTTTTTTTCAATTATATTTATCTAATCTTTTTAGATATTTTTTCAACTCATAGAAGACTTTTCAAAAGTACTTTTCATAATTATTCAGATTTTTTCGATGTGATTAATATCATTTCCAAAGTGTTTTCTCAATCTTTTTTTAATCAAATGTATTCAAATTTTATAAATATAATTTCTATTATTTCCATATTGTTTCAAAATAATGAATATTTCATATTTTTTAAAAAGTCTAAAAAGTTCTCCAGAAATTTGGAAAAAAATAGAATTTTTTTTTTTTTAGTATTAATAAAATTTTAAGTTCAAAATTTTGTGAGGTTGATTTTTAGTGTTGACATTTGTAAATTTTTTGAGGTTGGATTAGTTAAGACCTTGGTTATGGTTCATATTAATAAGGTTTTTTGATATTTCATTTGTTAAGGTGAAAGTTTTCAGATACTTTAAATTTTTTCCGTCATTCCTAGATTACTTAATAATTTTTTCAATTTTCCAAGATTTTTTTTATTAGTTTTTAGTATTTTTTTCAATTATTTTCCTTTAATTTTCGGTATCTTTTGACAAATTTTCTATCAAATTTTACAAATATTTTTGCCATTTTCAGATTTTAATTTTTTTAATAGCAACAATATTTTAATTTTTTTTTAGTATTTTCCATATTTTTAAATACTTTTCAGCAATTTTTAAATGTATATTTGGTAATTTGAAATGTTTCAATTTATATTTTATAAGTTAATTTGTTTAAAATTTACCATATTTTTTAAATAGTTTTTGTATTATTTTCCATCATTTTATATTATTTTATGTAATTTAAAAAAAATAAAAATATATTCTATTTGAACAAAAGTGCTCATTTTCCCGCCAAAAATTAACACTATTAGGGTTAGGGGTTACTTGAAACCCTTTTTGAAAGTTCATGCGGTTAAACCAAGAAAATGAAAGTTTGGTGAAATGAAAATAGAGTTTAAATGTGGAGGTGTCATACTATGAAATATAACTATTATATATAGTTATATTATCACACTTGCATCGGTATATAATAAACACATAAGCGTTGGACCGCACACAATGCACCCTCACCATATGGGATTCCATAAGATTATTTATAAAATTAATCCTCTATTATTTACTATTTTCGAGTTAACAAATAACAACATTATGAATATTATAGTAATTTTACAAACATATATGCATTCAAATTTAATATATTATTATTTATGTTAGAAACTAAAACATGATAAATTATATATTTGCAATGAGAAGTTTTGTTGCACAACTTCACTCAATTGCATCAATTTGCAGAAAGTCGGGTTAAGGGATATACAATTATAGAACTTATTGTTTTTTACTCTATAAACTAAGAATTTATAATAATTTTATGTATCTTTGGCGGTCCAAATCCCTCAAAAATATTTTTGCAAGCCTCTCTCTCTCTCTCTCTCTCTCTCTCAATCTTAATTCTTGAGCTTGTTACTCAATTTCAACCTTTAAATTCTAAACTTCCACTTAATAGTCTTTGATATGTTTTATTACAATTTCTACTGACGGTACCATTACAGTAATTTTGAATAAACTCTTTGTTTTTATTTTGACTTTTTTTAATTGGATGCGTATATAAGATGTACCTCGAAACTGACTAATAGAAATAAATCTTCTAAAATTGCATTTGTAAAGATTCCTTACTTAATATAGAATCAAAAGCCCATATATAGAATATAGAAGGGATATATCATTTTGTACCTATTGTATGTAAAAATTACTCTCCTATGTGGACTAATGAACAATAGACACGTGTCCTCCTATGTGGCCATTCATCTATCTTGATCGGCATTAGAGATACATAGTTGGCTAGAATACCGACTAACTCCTAGAATGTGAACCATCAGGAATAGGAAAAGTTACTCAAATGGAATGGTGACTAGTATTGAATTTCAAGAGTGTCATTTATTGTAAACAGATGTTAATGCCTGGAGTTATAAAGGCATTCCATCTCTAGGGTTTCGGACCAATATAAATATATAATCTCCCTTAGCTCAAGGGGATGATTCAGCCAATCTCAAGCACACCATATTGAGATGTTGTAAACACCAACAATAATACCAATAGTAGACGTAGGCTTTTTACATCTTAACCACTTTAAAAATCTTTCCTTTTATGATTGTTTAGATTTATTTTGTTTATTTATAAGTGATTATAAAATTGGATCGATTCCATTTTTAGACATCAACAGATTGGCACCATCGGTGGGAACAACTGCTTGTCATCATTCTCTACTTCTTGTGTTTCTTTATTTATTACCTATTCTGAAGAATGACCACTGTTTCGGAAAGCATCCCGGTGGCTATAGATAACAACCTAAATCCATATGCTCCCCCTAATGAGATATATGTCCAAAGAATTTTGCTTAACTTGGATAGAGGATAGGAAGCCATGCATGAATCAGTAGACAATTGGTTCGTACGATGCAAGACAAATCCTCCAATTCTAATAAGGACATGCCACCCTGCCAGCTAGGAATGAGTGGAGTTATCACTCCAGGTCTTCTCGTGAAAGATCATACCGTCCTAGAGAAATATCATCATTTCGATCAACTAATTATTATAATGGAACATCTTTCTGCAATGAGAGACCAAGCATAATGGAACGGATGATTAGGGAATCCACCTTTGATCGTTTAGGTCCCCGAGTAACTAGAAGCTATCACAGCGAGCAAGAACATCCTCACGACCAGGGAGATGGATTCATGATATCTAGAGCTATCATGAAAGTCTTTGCGCACGCCGAGAAGACTTCTGAGGAAGAGAGCTCAACATATGTGCACAACAAAGCCATAAAAGCATCTTCAGCCAAGTGCAAGACAAAGGAACATTCCTAAAAGGGATATATGCAATGAGTAGAAGATCGACTAAGGGAAATGGCCCAAATAAAAAATCATTTGAAAAGGAGGTTTGTCAAAGGATCTCCTTTTATCGAGGCTATTGTGGCATACACCACACTTCCAAATTCAAACCACCAATTGTCACTCCTAAGTATGATGGACAACTGATCCATTCCTCTATATTGAACAATATCAAGTTGCTTCCAAAATATATTATGTCCTCGATGAGATAAGGTGCATGGATTTCTCTAGTTCCATCATAGGTCCATCCCAAATATGGTACAATAATCTTCTCGGAGGTAAAATTTTTAGTTTCCATTAATTGGCCGAATTATTTATTGATAATTTCTTCTTTGGGGCTAAGTCGATAGAGAGTGTTACTCATCTCTTGGCCATGTGCCAAAAATCTTGAGAAAGTACCCAGGGGTATATCACACATTTCAACAATGAGAAACTAGAAGTGGTGGATTATGAAGAAAAGATAACCATTGCAAGACTATTGAGTGGATTTATCACCAAGGATCTCTATTATGCTCTAGAAAAAAACCACTAAAAACTATGACAGAGCTGATGGCTAAGGCTGGGAAGATTATGAACACCGAGGAAGCTATGGTAGCAAAAGAAGTTCCGGAGACAAAAGCTTAAAGTCAGCAGAATAATTCATTCAAGAAAGATCAAAAGGACAAGA
Source organism: Sambucus nigra (assembly GCA_949130495.1). NCBI lineage: Eukaryota > Viridiplantae > Streptophyta > Magnoliopsida > Dipsacales > Adoxaceae > Sambucus > Sambucus nigra. Next base: position 333,136,525 of record OX422208.1, read on the forward strand.
AGATTGAAAGAATCGAGAAGTATGACGTGTATAATCCACTCACTAAAGGTTTCCATCACATCTTGGAAGAAATCAGGGGTAATAAAGACTTGAACTAGCCTTGGAAATTAAAGTCACCTCCCAATAGAAGGGCTAAGTCAAAATATTATGATTTTCACAGTGATCAAGGAAACGATACTAATAGTTGCATTGCCCTCAAGAATGGAGTGGAGAATCTTATTCGGTGAGGAAAATTAAATAAATTTGTTGAGCAGAATATTAGCCGAGATACCGAAAGAGGATCGAAGTCATCTGGACGAGGAAAGGATGACGCAAAAAGGGCACGCAATAGAAATTTCAAGGATAATCTTGACCTACTGAAGAAACCTGATGAACCAGAAGTAGAGGTAAGGATGATTTCCTTTGGTTGTTATTTCATTGGAGGAGGAGGTATTGGTGGAGGCTATGGACTTGCTAAGAGTAAAACCTACCTAAATGAAGCTAAATCATGGCCTGCTATCAAGCAAATTGACATGTCCAAGAATAGCGATAGTCATCCTAGGAAAGTCAATAAGTAAAGATTGGCAATCGGTTTCTACAAAAATGATTTAAGTGGGGTGATGTATCCTCATGATGATCCATTAGTCATAATTTGAAGGGTTTACCATGGTAGAGTGGAAAGAATTCTAGTTGATAATGGGAGTTCTGCCAATGTCATGTTCTATAACTGTTTCCATAGCCTACGGCTACGAGACAGTAAGCTAGAACCTTATCACGGGCCTATATAGGGTTTTTAGTAGAAATGGTATATCCCTTAGGAACAATAAAGATAGATGTGTTGTTAGACACTTAGACAGAAAGTAGAAAGGAAATAATTCGATTCTTTGTACTAGGTAAAAATATCCCTTCAGCTTACAACATAATTCTCGACAGAGTGGGGATGAAGCAATTAGAGGTAGTGCCATCTACTGTGCATCACTGCATGAAGTTTCCTACCAATTATGGAGTCGGCGTAGTTAATGGTAACCATATGGAAGCTATGGAATACTATTATACCTTAGCCGACTAATAGGAAGTATAGAGGGGTAGAAATACTTTCCATATTGACACTTTGGATCCTCGGTAGGAAGAAGATTTAGTGAAGGGACAGGTTATAAAATAAACATAAACTATTGTTCTTGATGATGAGAAACCAGAAAGGACCACTCAAATTAGTTCAAGAATAACACCATCTCTTTAAAAGAAATTAATTACATTCCTTAGATATAAGAATAATGTGTTTGCTTGGAGCCATGAGGACATGCCAAGGATTGACCCGAACTTCATCTGCAACGGACTCAACATTTATAAGGACTCTAAATCGATCAAGTAGAAGCATAGAGTTTTAAGTCCCGAGAATAATATGGCAAACCAATAGGAAGTAGAGAAGATGGAAAAAGAGCAATTTATAGAAGATGTTAAATGTCTGACTTGGTTGGCTAATGTGATGAAGGTAAAAAAGAATAATAATAAATCGCGCATGTGTGTATACTTCACTGACCTCAATAAAGCATGCCCAAAAGATCTACTTTACCAAGGATTGATCAATTGGTTGATGCAACTGCAGGTCATGATCTACTTAGTGTCATGGATGCTTATTCTGGTTACAACCAGATTAAAATAAAGCCAGAGGATAAAGAGAGCATATTCTTCATCACCAGCCGAGGAACATACTGTTACAATGTTATTCCCTTTGGGCTAAAAACTAATGGAGCAACATATCAGAGGTTGGTAAATAAAGTGCTTGAAGACCAGATTGGAAAGAACATGGAAGTATATATAGATGATATGCTCACTAAGGGCAAGTTTACTGCCGACCATATTACTAATTTAGCCTAACATTTGACTAGTTAGAGAAATATCAAATGAAGTTCAACCCGACCAAGGGTATATTCGGAGTAGATGAAGGAATGTTTTGGGGGTATATTGTAAATCGACAAGGGATTGCATCCAATTATGACAAAATAAATGATTTATTGCAGATGCAATCCCGAACCAGTAAGAATGATGTACCAAAATTATCTGGAAGATTGACAACTCTAAATTGTTTTGTATCTCGAGCTATAGATAAATATCTCTCATTAAAAGTGCTTAAAAAGACCTTTAAATGAAATGATGAATATGAGAAAGATTTTTTGCATTTGAAAAAGTACTTGGGATATCCCCCACTACTCTCCTCACCAGTTTTAGGAGAAAATTTGTATTTATACTTACCTATTTCAGAGTTTGATGTTAGCTCGGCCTTCATTCGACTAGAGGGGGGAATTCAAAAGCTAGTGTACTACACTAGAAAAGCATTCCGAGGAGCAAAAATTGGATACCCATGCTTAGAGAAGATAGCACTGACTCTTATTGAAGTTTCTAGATGAATGAGACCTTACTTATAAGCCCATACCATTGTAGTGTACACTAACTTGCCTCTATGACAAGCTTTGCATAAACCTGAAAAGTCAGGAGACTAATGTCTTGGGAAGTTGAGCTTGAATAATATGAGATTTTTTATGATCCGAGAACCTCCATGAGAGGGCAAGTAGTGACAAATTTTATAGCATGCAGAGGAGCCAAGCCATCCAAGTTTTCCTATCGAGCAAACTTCTTTGGAAGATAGATCAACTCAAAAGCAAACTGAGATGGTCACCGACTAACCAGAATCATCGAATTTTCAAAAAAGATCTCGAAGAATTGCTGAAAAAAGAAAATGTGTTCAAATACGGAGTGCTGGCAGAAGACGACTTCAACAACGACTTCCCAGTTTAGAAACTATTCGTAGCTGGATCTTCATGCACTACTAGCAGTGGGGATGGACTCATCATCAATGACCTAGACAATTTAGATGTGAAATATCCATTGAGATTTCGATTCTAAGCCTCCAACAATGAAGCTGATTATGAAGCATTAATTACAGTATTAGTATTAACCTCCTCACTAGGCGCCGAGCAGGTGATAGCGCACATTAATTTCCAACTCATTGTCCACTAGTTACTTCAGATATATGGAGTTAAAAGGAAAAATAATAGTAAAATACCTGATAGGGATATGGAGGTTATATATTGATTTCCTACAGTTAATATGGTTCAAATTCCAAGGGTGGATAATGTCCGAGCAGATGCCATTGCTCGTCTAGCCTCAGCAACTCCAATGGATCCTAGATGAAACATTCTAGTAGATATTCTCACCAGTAGAAGCATTAATGTGGAAGTTGTCAGTAAAATTTCTATAGAATTGGGACCTTCCTGGATGGATCCAATTAAGGATTACATTGAAAAGGCTTGTTACCATCCGACCAGAAAGAAGTAAGGAAACTGAGATACAAAGTAGCGAGTTATGTATTGGAGAAGGGTGTTTTGTACAGAAGCGGTTGCACGGTCTCCTTACTCCATTGTGTCCATCCAATTGAAGTAAATGATATGATTAAACATGCCCATAAAGTTTCATGTGGTTCCCATTCATCTGCAAGATCTCTAATACAAAGGATAACCATGCAGGGCTACTATTGACCAACAATGAAAGCAGAATGGGTCTCCTTCGTCAAGAGGTGTGACAAGTGACAAAAGTTTGCTATAATTAACAGAAGACCAGGGGCTTCCCTAAATCTTATTACTTCTCCTTCTCTCTATGATATTTGGGGAATAGACTTGGTCAGACCATTACTGACCACCAAAGGAAGGTTCAAGTATTTAGTTTTTGCGATGCATTACTTCACCAAATAGGTGGAGGCTGAGACCTTGATCGATATGCCCTATCAAAAAGTCTTTCAGTTTATATGGAAGCAGATAAAATCTTACTATTAAATTCCATACCCTTTCATCACTGATCATGGTACTCAAGCTGACGATGAAGAGTTCGAGGAATATTGCATCTGATCCAAGATTCAAAAACTCTATTCATCATTAGATATCCATAATGTAATGGTCAGATAGAGACTATTAATAAAACTTTGCTCAATGGTTTGAAGAAAATATTGGAAAACGGTAAGGGGAATTGGATCAATAAGTTGCACAACATCTTTTGGGCTTACAGGACTACACCGAGAACTGCAACATAAGAGACATCGTACATGCTTACTTTTATCAGTGAGGCAGTAGTACCAAGTAAAATAGGTTTACTGACTCACAGGGTGTTGAATTTTAATTCCCCTAAGATTAATATAACGAGGAGACTAGATCTGGACATGGTTGAAGAAGTCAGAGAGGATGCTACAATTCAGATGGCTGCTTATTAACAAAGGATGGCTAGGTTTTACAACCGGAGGGTCAAGCCGACCAACTTAAAATAAGGAGATCTTGTCCTTAAGAAATTGATTCAAAAGAACAAGAAGTTGGAATCCAATTGGCATGGTCCATATCATATCTCGACAGTTATTCGACTAGGAACATATCACCTAGAAATATAGAAGTCAAAGAATTTAAGAACCCCTAGAATGTCGACCATCTCTGCAAATTACCAGTAATTTCACTTTTTATATGATCAGTTATTCAATTTAATGAAGTTTCACTTTTCTCTCAATTTTACTTCCTTTTTATGTTTTGTTTTCATAGTATGGGGTGATACCACCTGTTACTAAAAGGTTAAGGTTCTTTCTAATTTTCATTCAAACTTTTCTAGATATAATATGTTTTAGATTCCTTCTAATTCAAACCTTTTCAACTTCAAAAAAGTTATTCTTTAAAATTTCATATATGATTTCGTCTTCAATAAATCAAGAACAAGAAGTTAGCAATACTTCATATAAGACTTAAAGTCAAACACAAGAGGTTTTACCTAACCAAGTTAAACACATGAATAACTATAAATTCCTAATAGACTTGGTCGACACTGATAACTAATGCAAAAACATAGTTCAACAAAACTAGTCACAGTTTTATCTAAGTGCATTAGTCGAATCTAAGGCATTACAAATAGATTCGGCCATGGATTAAGTATTTAACAGTTAAATAGATTACTTAGTCGACAAGATGATTAACTAATTATAAGGCAGGTTCCCTAGTCAGTAAGATGATTAAAATCAATCACGAAGTTTAAATATTAAGAGAAATATATCACAAGCGTACTTATTGAAAAATAAGTCCATTTTATTCCAAACACTTAGTGTTACGGTCCATGAAGAAAAAAAGTATAAAGTCTATCCTATTGGATGCTTTACTTCGGCTTTACTCATTCCAGTAGGAGGCTCATAAGGGTACCCGGTAGGGTGTGGATCTAAACTCCCTCAATCTGGCACATTTGTTGCTTCTCGGCTGCTTTGTAAATATTGGGGGAGAACATACTCATCTTCTCATTCAAGGCCATAGTCCCCAATATACTTTCTGATTGACCTTTGAGGAATGAAATCCATAGGAATCCAGCTAATATAAATCTTTTGAAAGGAGGATCAGGATATTCCAACATTCGCGGATCATGCTAATACCGCATTTCATTGACATCAAATATCTTGAGTAGACCAAGAAAGTTCAACCAACCCCATTTATATCCTTCATACCCAGCCTGCTCCATGTGCTTATCTAAGTAGGTCAAGGCCTAATCATACCCATCCATCCAAATAGCCTTAGTTTGCTTATGAAAGTGGAAGGTAAATCAATCCACCCTATTAAAAAACCTTAATAAGTTGTTTAACACAAGTTAAAACAGTTAAGTAAGTTCCGAATTACTTTTTGAGGAAACTCTTTTAGAAAAATCTCAACAATAACACAAGATGAGTCTATAATAGAATATATGAACAAGTTATTTCAGTTTCTTGGAAATAGGTTCAAAAAAGAAAATCTAAGCCTGTGTAGCAACAGTATTAATGAAGAAATAAAAAAAACACAAGAGATAGTATTTTCTACGTGGAAAAACTCTAAAACATGGGAAAACATCTACGATGACCTATGAGCCACAAAATAAAAATTCCACTATAATCAAACAATATTTACAAGATTACAAGAAGTAAGAATGCATTCAAGATCCTAAGTCTAAGATGAGAAATATACCTACACAAGTTCCTCTCTTAGAGGTATATCTGATCTAGCTTTGAACATCCTAGAAGCTTCTTTGCCTTCCTCATTGTCCTTTGTTTGCACTAGCTCAAACAACTCAAAATATCTTAAATGAACAACACTTACTAGGTTTCCGTGTGAGAGTGTTGTGAAAGTGAAGTAATTGTAACTACATGCAAAAATGCATCTCAAACCTCTCATCATTTATAAAAATAATTCCTAAAAAATTACATAAATTCTATAAGACATGTAAAGAGTTCACGTCCCTATGAAAATCAGACTTCAAAAATATTTTTCAAATCTGAAAAAAATAGATCTATCGTTTCAAAATTTATTTATGTAGGAAATAATTTCACATACTATGAAACTTAATCTTTTGAAACAAAGTTTTCAGATATGAGATTTTTACACAATTAGAAGTCTCTTTTTCAAAGTATTTGAAATAAAGAGTAGATCTTAACAAAATCTAAACATACAAGACAAGATCCAACATAGAAGAGATAATAGAAACCCTAAGATATAAAGTCAGATGTATCTCTTAATAAGTGTCATAATTTTTAGAAAGAAATGTAAGACATATAATGAGAAAAGGTTCCTAAGAGACATTTCGATTGAAAAGGTTCTTCAAATCTCACAGCCAAACACCAAACCCTCAAAAACCTAATTTGTCCTAACTCTTAAGGATGTAGGTTTTCTGGTAAGTATGAGACGTACAAGGATGTGTTTGGTTTTGGAAAGAAAACCTAAGTATTTATATGTGTAGACAACTAGTTTTCTCTATCTCTCTACTCTTTCTCTTTTCTCTCTTTACCTTATCTCTTCTCTCTTTTCTCTCTCAAATGAGACAAATGGAAAAATTTACGAAATGGATGACCCAAGGGACCTATTTATAGTAGCCTTATAAGGATATGGAAATACGAACTCTTTGAACAGTTGAGATTAGGTCTGACTATTTGACTCAAGATCTGAAGGTTATAAACGCACCGCACAAACTAATCCTCTTAATGGCCCATTCTAGCGTTACAAGTATCGATAAAGACAATATGCAGAATGTTGGTGAGTTTTAATCTAAGGGCTAGTAATGAATCTTAGAAATGTGAGAGGGAACAAACACAACTATAGCTAAAAGGAACCAAACACATAGGGCAATTCTGTTTGACGAAAAATGCGTGCTTTTGAACTATTTAAAATAAAATTGTTACCACATAATTCTTTGTCGGTTTTGTATTCTACTCTGGCATATTTTTAAAGAGAATAGATATTTCAATTTTAACCCCAAAACTTTAAAAACAAGATTTTAAATATTTTAAAAATCATTTCAAATGATTTTTAAAAAAAATGTTAAAAATAGTTTTTAAATGTTATTAAAATTCCTAAAAATATGTAAACACTTATGCACACACTTTGATACCTATATGCATGATTTGTGTCCTATAATGTGATCAGGATTTAAGAATACTTTCCTTTTTGGTAGATGTGAGGCTCTTGGATTGGATGATATTTGTTGATGTAGCTTGTACACCTTGGAGGGGATGGTCAAAATAATCTAGCCTATTTTGTCACCATATCCAAACTACTTGGAACTCCTATATGGTACAGACTCAAGTGAGTCTACCATATAGTGTGTTCTCAATTTCCCCCTTTGGATATTGGAGACAAAATTTCCTTGAGAAACTTGTAGTCGTGCATAAAAATAAAAAAATCCTAGATTTTCTATACAAAAGAGATATTTACCCATTTCCATCCTAGAACCGAAAATAACAGAAAAAATATATAACTCAACTATCACACAGACCATTTCCCTAAAATATGATAAGATGTACAAGGGTCTGAAATAGGTCCTAAAATAAAAAACATTCAAAAAGCTTATTAGATGAGTTAATATAAAATCAGTTACTCAAGATCTTCTCCCCCAATTTTTCTCAAATGTACGAAGGGTAGAAATATATAACAAGAGTATATCAAGCATGTAAGTTTCAACTTATAACCCTTAATTATACTACGGGTCACCTCAAGGGTCTTCTATATAAAATAGAGATAGGAGGTGTCTTTTGTCATTTGTTAAATGACCATGACCTATATCCTCAAGTACGAATTATAAGCATGAAAGTAATCGGAGGATATAGTAATAGGTGATAGAGATTTATTCAGGAATTATCATACCTATGGATTTGCTTAAGTATTCAAATCATAAATTATCCAAAGGTTTAGTGAATAAGTCAGCTAGTTGTTGTTCAGTGGGTAAATAGTTTATCTCCAATTATTTAGATTCAACTAATTCTCGTATAAAATGATGTCTTATCTTAACATGTTTAGTACGGGAATGTTGAACTGGATTCTTTGAGATATTTATCGCACTTTGATTATCGCAGTATAGATTTAACTTTCCTTCTTTAATGCCATAATCACTAAGAATTTTCTTTATCCACATTAATTGAGCGCAATAGCTTCCGGGTGCTATATATTTTGATTCTGCTGTGGGAAGTGAAGTGCAACTTTTCTTTTTACTAATCCATTCTACTAAGTTATTACCTATATAATAACAAGAACCTGATGTGCTTTTTCTATCATCAGAATAACCAGCCCAAACGGTGTTAGTGTATCCTTCTATCATGCTAGATGTATATTTTGTGTACCATATACCTAGGTTTATTATCCCTTTAACATATTGAATTATACGTTTAACACATAGACGGTGACTTTCTCCAGTGCACTTTGGTAACAGGCACACACACACACACACACACATAGAGCATACATGATATCGGGTCGAGAGGTTATTAAGTACAACAAGCTACCTATCATGCTTATATATAGGGTAAGATCTATAGGTTTCACATGTTCATCTTTGGATATTTTCGTACAAGTACTCATGCGAGTCCTAGCAATTTTGGCATTATCCAACCCGAATTTTTTCACTCACTCTATTGCGTATTTAAATTGCGATATGAATAACTCGTCATCTTTTTGCTTGAGATGAAGTCCTACGAAATATTGAATCTCCCCCATAAGCGTCATTTAAAATTCCCCGTGCATAATATTAGAAAACTCTTTAACCTCGGACGGGGAAGTAGAACCAAAAATAATGTCGTCAACATAAACCTCAGTTATTAATACCTTTTTGTTAAAATGTTTAACAAATAATGTCTGGTCATTTCCACCACGTCGAAAACCTTTATTGATAAAAAAGGTCGACATACGATCATACTAGGCCCGAGGAGCTTGCTTTAAACCGTATAATGCCTTTCCCAATCTATACAAATGAGGATCAATAAAGCCTTTTAGTTGTCCAACATAAGTCTCCTCAGTTAAAATACCATTTAAAAAGTGGATTTCACATCCATCTGATAAAGTGTGAATTGTAAGTGATAAGTTATAGCCAAGAGTAAGCGAACATGATCAAGGTGAGTGATCGGAGCAAAGGTTTCCTCAAAATATATTCCTTCAAATTGAGAGTATCCATGGGCAACTAATCTAGCTTTAGTTCTAACTATCATCCCAGATTCATCTGTTTTGTTTCTAAAAATCTAGTGAGTGCCAATGACCCTTTTATTTTTTGGCTTAGGCACAAGATACCACACGTCATGACTTTTAAATTGGGAGAACTCTTCCTGCATAACACCTATCCAAAATGAGTAATTAAGTTCTTCATTTACATTCCTTGGTTATTTAGAGAAACAAAGTATGAAAAATGAGCAACATTACATTATTGGGATCTTGTATGCACTAGCTCTTCAGGGTTACCAACAACATTATCTATGGGATGATCTTTGGAAACACAGTTAGGCACTTCAAGCATCTCAGTTGGTAAAGGATCTACTATCTCTATAGAGTTATAAATAAAATTATTTTCAGACTCATCCACTATATTTAGTCCTTGATCTTTACTCTCAACATTAGTGTCACTCATTATCACATTTATAGATTCCATGATTACTTTCGTTTGCAAATTATAAATGCGATAAGCCCGACTATTAGGGGAGTAACCCAAAAATATGGCTTTGTCACCACGGGTTTCAGACTTAGACAAGTGTTCTCTATCTTTGCAAACGAAGAAATTACTCCCAAATTTTCAAAAATATTTTAAGTTGGTCTTTTTGCCATACCAAAGTTCATATGAGGTTTGTTTGGTATTTTTTCAAATGTACATCCACTTGATGGTATGAAACATTATTTAAATAGCCCCAACCCAAAAGTATTTTGACAAGTTCTTAACATCTATCATTACTCTAGCCATTTATTGGACTGTGCAATTTTTATGCTCGACAACACCATTATGTTGGAATGTTTTAGGAGCACTGAACTTATGTTGATAACCATTACAATTACAATATTCTGTTACACCCAAGTCTTTAAATTCACCTCCTCTATTGCTACGACTTTGATTTACTTGGGTATCTTTTTCATTCTCGATTCTTAAAAGGATTTTCACAAATTCTTGGAATGTATTAGATTTTTATTTTAAAAATTCTACCCAAGTGAATCGAGTAAAATCATCCATAATAACAAAAATGTATTTGTTGCCACCAAAGCTCACAGTACATAAAGGACCCATTAGATCCATGTGTATTAACTCTAGAGGTTTAGTAGTTAAAGTATCTTTAACTTTCTTGTAAGAAGATTTAACTAATTTTCCTTCCTCGCATGGACCAGAAAAAACGTTTGAATTAGGTTTTATCTTAGGTAAGCCTCTAATAATATCTTGTGATCTTAATTTGCAAAGAATATCGTAATTAATATGGCCCAACCTCTTGTGCCAGATTTTATTATCATCTAGTCTGGCAATATTAGAAATCTTAGTACCCGGATTTACTGTATAACAGTTATCTAGCAGGGGACAAACATATTTAGCCTTAGATTCAGTAGTTGGCTTTGGACAATATTCCATCAGTTTTTCTGGCCACTTTTTCTTATTTTCAAAGTCTTTCTTTAAAGTTTGAAAATACGGACACGGGTCATCCGATTTTTTACCAGAAGAAACAAATTGCACATTTTTCAAAGTTTTTGTTTGTGCATTAGTTTTATTATCAAAACGTATCCCGATTTTATCTTTAGAATTGGTTTTGCTAGAGGCAACACAGATTTCAAAGCAATTAGAATTATTTTCAAATTTTAATTTTTTTTTAAACTGTTGAAACCATTTCTTTCGAATCTTCCAATTCTATCAAAGTTTCCTTATATTTCTTTTTCAAAACTTCATTTGATTGAGAAAGTTCTTTAATTTTTTCAACAAAAGATTTGGTTTTGGATTCATAGGCCAAACACTGATTTTATAGTCCTTAGCTTTCTGCTTCACCACTAGGCTTAAAGCTTATATTTTCTCAAATAACTCCTTGACAGTCTTTTCTAGTCTACTTCTCTTCCTAAGGGTCTTAGTGTAAAGTGTGTGAATTTTAGGTAGATCATTATTTTTGGACTTATGTAGTGCAGTGTATCAGTTGTCCCCAAGTGTTTCATTTATCAAATGCACACACACATTTAATTCGTCATTAGAACGATTATTTTGACTCACACACAACATCAAAGAATTACTTACTAACAACATCATTAAAATTTATATTCTTTAAGAAAAGAGCTGATAAACCAGTAATTGGTACAACATCATCAAGCATAACAGTTCTAGGCATAACAACATCAGAATCAGCATTGTTCACAAGCATATCATCAGTATAAATAATTTTCGCAAAGAAAACCATACAAGGATAAAAGGAATTGGAAGAGTCATGCTCATCTTCTTCAAAGTAACTTGAGTTATCCTAAGTCTTACATATATTGTCCTTGGCATTATTATTATTAAGTTTGACTCTACACTTACGGGAAAAATAACCTAGTTTACCACAACGATGACAATTAACATTATACATATCAGTCCTTGGTCTATTATTGTCATTAGGGTTGTTTTTGTCTTTATTTATCTCATGAGGTCTGTTATTAAAAGAGTTTTGATATCCAGGTTTGCCTTGTCTAGAAGCAACATTGTTTCTAAACTTAAAATATTTCTTGAATTATTTGGCCATTAAGGCAATATGGTTATCCAAACTCTCAAAACCACAACCCTCTTCAGAGTCAGATTCATCATTAGGCAGGACTAATTGAGGTGAGGTCATTTTAGACTAGAATATTACATTAGGATTGATATGTCTCTTATAATTGTTGGAAAGATGCTTCTTAAATTCAAGTTCCATTTCAATAGTCTTAAGTTTGCTACTAAGGAGTTCAGGTGGCAAGTGTGGGTCATTTATATCCTCAATTACATAACGTAGTGATCTAAGAATTTTAGAAACTATTTCTTTCCTTTCATATTTAATTCCATTAGCATGCAATTTAGTAATAACATCAGTTAACCTAATATATAATTCATCAATGTTCTCAGTCTCAGCTATAAGGAGAGTGTTATGTTGTTGTATTAACATCTGAGTTTTGCCTGCCTTAACATTGTTATCACGTTTGTGAGTGGTGACTAAGGTGTCCTAGGCTTCCTTATATGCTGAACGTATAGATATGCATTTAAATTCGTGTTCATTAGCAGACATAATTATGGCATTTTCCCTTTATTATTGCTTAAGGAGGCATGTTTCTCTTCCATAGTAAACTCATTGTGGAGTTTTTTAATCCTTCCATTACTACCTTCTACAACAAGCTTAGTTGGATGTGTATATCCATTTTCAATGGTATCCCATACATCATCTTCCAATGTCCCTTAGATGAAGGAAATCATCCTAACTTTCCAGTAGGAAAAATTGTTTACATTAAAGAGGGGAGGTCTGGACAGATTTCCACGATGCTCAAATTTCTTATCCATTAAGATTTTTAAGACATTTTTAAAAGAACCGGATCTAACAGTTTTGAAAAATAGATACTCGGCTCTAATACCAATTGAAAAGACTTACTAAGTTGTTTAACACAAGTTAAAACAGTTAAGTAAGTTTTGAATTACCTTTTCAAAAAACTCTTTTAGGAAAATCTCAACAATAACACAAGATGTGTTTATAATAGAAAATATGAACAAGTTATTCCAATTTCTTGGAAATAGGTTTTAAAAAGAAAATATAACTCTGTGTAGAAGAGTATTAATGAAGATATAAAACACACACACAAGAGATGGTATTTTTTACATGGTAAAACCCCAAAACTATGGAAAACATCCACGGTGACCTCTGCACTACAAAACAAAAAGTCCAATATAGTCAAACAATATTTACAAGACTACAATCACTAAGCATGCATTCAAGATCTTAAGTCTAAGATGAGAAATATACCTACACGAGCTCCCCTCTCAAAGGTATATCTGATCTGACCTTGACCATTATAGATGCTTCTTTTCCTTCCTACTTGTCATTTGTTTCCAGTAGCTCAAACAACTCAAAATCTCTTGAATTAACCACAATTACTAAGTGCCTGTGTGAGATCGTTGTGAAAGAGAAGTGATTGTAACTAGATGCAAAAATTCATCCCACATTTCTCAACATTTATACAAATAAATCCTAACAAATTACAGACCTTCTATATGACATGCAAAGAGTTTACATCCTTTTGAAATCGAACTTCAAAAATATTTTTCAGATCTAAAAATAAATCTTTCGGTAAAAAATAGATCTATCGTTTCAAAATTTATTTATGTAGGAAATTATTACACAAACTATGAAACTTAATCTTTTGAAACAAAGTTTTCAGATCTGAGATTTTTACATAGTTGGAAGTCTATTTTTTAAAGAATTTGAAATAGAGAGTGAATCTTAACAAAATCTAAGCATACAAGATAAGATCCAACAAGTATGAGATACTATAAACCCTAAGATATAAAGTGAGATGTATCCCTTCATAAGTCTCATAATTTTTAGAAAGAAATGTAAGACATATAATGAGAAAAGTTTCTTAAGAGACATTTCGATTGAAAAGGTTCTTCAAATCTCAGCCAAACACCAAACCCTCAAAATCCTAATTTGTTCTAACTCTCAAGGATGAAGGTTTTCTGGTAAGTATGAGACGTACAAGGATTTGTTTAGTTTTGGAAAGAAAAACCTAAGGATTGTACATATAGATGGTTGGTTTTCTCTCTCTCTCTTTCTCTCTCTCTACTCTTTCTTTTCTCTCTCTCTACCCTCTCTCTTCTCGTTTTTTTTCTCTCAAATGAGATGAATGACAAAAGTTCCCAAATAACTGACCCAATGGTCTTATTTATACTAGACTTAGAAGGATCTAGAACTAGGAACGCTTCGAACGGTTGAGATTAGGTTTGACTATTTGACTCAATATCTAAAGGTTCTAAACACACCGCACAAACTAATCCTCTTACAGTCCATTCTAACATTATAAGGATTGATAAAGACATCATGCAGAACCTTAATGAGTTTTAGTCTAAGGGCTGGCAATGGATCTCAGAAATGTGAGACAGAATAAACACAAATAAAACTAATAGGAACCAAACACATTGGGTGATTCTGCTCGAAGAAAAACGTGGGTTTTTTAACTATTTAAAATCTATGTTATTACCACATAATTCTTTGTCAATTTTTTTCTACCCAGGCATATTTTTAGGAAAAAAAAGATGTGTCAATTTTAACCCCGACACTTTAAAAACAAGATTTTAATTATTTTAAAAATCATTTTAAATGATTTTAAAAAAATGTTGTTAAAACATAAAAATATGTAAACACTTGTGCACACACTTTTATACCTATATGTATGATTTGCGTCCTGTAGTGTGTTCAGGCTTTAAGAATACTTCCTTTTTTATTTGATGTGAGGTTCTTGGACTAAATAATATTTGTTGATGTAGCTTATATACCTTACAAGGGATATTCAAAATAATCTAGCCTATTTTATCACCATATCCAAACTAGCTAGAAATCTTATATGGTACAGACTCAAGTGAGTCAACCATATAGTGTGTTCTCACCTATCATGGAGTTTCTTGATAGCCTTGTCTTTTTCCAAGAGTTGGACAGCTTGGTTTGCAACGCCTTCTTTAATCTTTCCTCATCAATAGTTATCCGAACAACCATGGCTTATCTAGAAGATTGGCTAGATTTAGTCTTTTTCTTATTCAAGTTTTTAGCTCCTCCAAAAGCATGTCATTATCCTTTTCCAAGAAAGACACTCCTTCATTCAACCCAGTAGATTTTTTCAAACTCTCCAATTCAGTCCTTAAGGCAATGTTTTCTTTCTCCAAAAGGGTAGTAATTGATCGAGCACATTCAATTTCTTGGTTCAACGCTAATTCCTTCTTACTCATGGCAGAAGTAATATCTTATACTTTTTTATCAAACCCCCAGCCTTCACTCAAGGACTGGTACTTAGCCTCATAATCAGAATGAAGAAATGCCATGGAGAGTTTATAGTCTTCTTGAATTTTCTCGATCCTTTCATAATACCCAAAGTTATTCACCACTGCCCTATCTAGAAGGCAATGGAGGTGAACATAAGCGTTTTTCACTTGGTCAGAGGCATCGGGGCCAAGAAACCCATCAAGTCTTCCTCAGCCAGTGGAACATAGCCAACCTTAAAAGGACTCATATATTGCCTGAGGAGGTCGGATTCAGCCAAAACTATCAACTTCTTCCTGGCATCAAGCATGAAATTTATAAGTATAAGTTTATGGGCCCGACCAAGAGAAATAAACAGTATAAACATTATTGAAGATCACAAGCAATAAGTAATCAACATCATAAGAAATGGAAAAATATTGAGCAAATATGTCATTTCATTAATCATTGAAGGGTTACAGAATTGGTTACATTATAAGAGATAAAGAAGAAGAAGAAATGGAAAATACAAAAGATAAAAGATAAAAAGCTAAAATATACTAGTTAAAGGAGTTAAATGTTATCCTTGTCCTTCTTCTTTTCCTGGGTTTTGTCCTAGTCAATAGCAAGTAAGTCAAAATGGATAGAAGGCACCATTGAAGACTCCCCAGAACCCTACTACTCATCATGAAAGTCTTCGTCCAAATTAGGAGGGGCTCTTAGGTCATGTCTCTAAAATAATTTGGAGTCTTCTTGAGTGCAGACCTCCTTTAAAGATTTTGACCAACCCTATGTTAAGGACATCTTTTTGGCATACTATATATCTGGATGGATGCAATCGCAAAAGATTTTTCCCATCCTTTATTTGCATCCTCTTCCTTATCTTTCTTGCCCTTGGCCTTTAGAGAAGATTTATCAATAGTCAGGCCAATAATATTGTCATCAACAACCTTTGCCTAGCACTCAGCTTTAGTAATTGTCTGCTTGGCCTAGGGTAACTAATCAACATCAACCTTTTATTCATCCTCTACTACCTTATCCTTATCCCCTGCAGCCTTAATTTTGTCCTTCCAGGTTTGTTTCTCTCTCTTTAAATCTTCATTAGATGCTTGTAAGGATTCTTGCAAACTCTCAAGAGATTCATCCACATCAGCCGAGGAGGAGGACCTTATTTGGTCATCTTTATCCATTATTTGATTCAACTTGACCGAGAACTACAAGTAATCTGTCATATCGGTTTAGAAGAAAAGCATTAAAACACTAGTGAATATCAACAAAAGGATCATGAAATTACCAAACCTAGAGTTTGGGCAACCTTTAGTTAATAGGGATATGGTCATGGGAGTTGTCGCTGACCAATCTGTTAGCAAAGTACCATCCATTATTAAACCCCTGGCTAACCTAGGGTTAACCTCCACAGAGGCATCCTCCATTCTTCCTTGGTCGATAACAAACTTCTTGGCCAACTTAGCAGATTTAGTCAGCTCGGTGGACTTTTTGGCCGATTCTTGATGGCCAGGAAAACCTTTCTTCAACATTTTGTACTGAGGTTCTTTAATTCGGGGATCCTCGGTGGTAAGAACTTGAGGCTTCTTCTCAATGGCCTGAGACCTCTTGTCAGAATTAGTGGTTTTCTTAACAGGAGTAGGAGAAGACCCAGACCCAACCAATAAGTTTGGAATCGTCCTCTTCAATATCACGACAGTAGGGGAAGAAGGGATAGTGTTGATATCAAGGGATTCAAAAGAGGAAGATGTTACTCCTTAAACAAGCTCTACTCTAACTAACTCTATAACTGAAGAAGTGGACACAGGTTCCTCATCTAAGTTGATAGGAGACTGAGGCAATACAAGTGTTGGTCCGACAACAAATGAAGTAATTAAACTCTTGTACTTCAACAACATAGAAGAAGATATTGGATGTTCCTCTCTTTCCCTTTGATTAATGTCCCACTAGTATATAGGTAGTCGATGTTCACCTCAGCTTCATTAGGACACTTCTTTTTTCTCTCCTCTGCACTAAAAATAGAACAAGAAAGCTAGTCAATAAATATTTAGATAGAAAGTAAGCAGAAGAGATCTAAGAATAAAGTTACGACCTATGCCACGCCCTTCCTGAGGAACCTAGGGCCAGTGTATGATACACCCACAAGAAGGGGGCATATTTCCAATTTTGGACAACAACACCATAATCCTAGTAGTCTTTACTGGAACTTGGTAGGTTGACCACTAAAGCCCTATTGTATTGTCTAATCTTCAAATAATATGTATTATCCCAAATCGTTCCCCATTTATAGCAAAACGTTAATTAGGGGATACCGATATGAGTCCCATAAATCTCATTCAAGCTACTCACTCCATTCACCACCCTTTATGTGTTTCGAGCTATTCTGGCTGGGGCGACATCGAAATATTGGCAAAACTGAAGAAAAAAGTGGATATGGGGGGATTTAATACAACACTAAGCAATAAAAAGAGTGAGAATCCAATGATCCTCTGCTAAAGAATGCATGTCCACAGGATCATGAGAAATTTCTAGAACTACCTAACTAGGAATTTTCCTTTTCTGTCTAAATTCCTCTAAGAATTATTATCAACAGTATAAACCATGACTAAAACTGTGGGCATCCTAAGATTTTCCCTCCCGCGCAAGGGGTGGCATTCTGAAGATCGCACACGCGCGTGGGGAGAGGGAGATAAAGGTCCCACGCCCTTCCTCGGGGCGCTTTGACTGTCGTCGATTTTGGGGAAATGTAAAGAGATAGAGTCGTCAGCCTATTTTGCACAAAATAGCCAAAAGAAAATATTACCACCTCGAGAGAACGACACCAAAGACATACTTATGCTTTTGAAACTAATTAGTTCAGAGGTTCGGGGGCTAAGTTACGAAATGAAAAGTTGTTAGGCACCCATCCCGCCCTTTCGATCTTTCATGAACTTATGTTATTATTCTCCTTAAATTCTTCATGAAGTGTGTGTGTGTGTGTGTGTGTGTAAGAGGATATCATAATCGTTCGACTCGCGTCATGAAAAAGGACGGAGTGAGGTCATCCATAGGAGTGTTCCCAAAATAGTAATAAAAAAATATGATGTGTGCGCTTATCGAGATATTGATAGTTATGATGAAAAGATAATATGTGTTAGATAAGATGAACATAACAATCGCAAATATAATATAGATAAATTATATGTGGATAAAATAGGAAAAAAGTGGAAAATAGGAAAATAGGACTCGAGTCTCAGTTTTTAGCTCGAGACGTCTATGTTGCCTATAAAGGCATTAAAGTCCACGTAGTTCGCATGCGACACGAGGGTGGGTTTTATTACATAAATTCAAACGGGGTTTTTATTATATGTATGTGTGTAAAAAATGTGTTTTAGTTTTGAGAAAATGTAATGAAGAATCCTTTTTGGAATTTATAGGTGTATCCCTCTTTTTATTGTTTTGGATTTTTTTTATAGAAAATATATTATGTGCAATACTACTAATAAAGGATTGAATATTAATATGTGTATGATCTAAAGTAAAATCTAAATTAAGAATGTATATAACTAATGCGAAAATAAAGAAATTTAAAGGAAGAGAGGAATGTTTGGACCTTCTTTAGAGACTTAGAGATTGATCTTGATTGTCGATGAGCATCCTTGCAAGTGGGTGAGGAATGTAGGGGAATTTTGATAAATTTGGTGTGAAATTATGGAAATGAAAGGTGGAGAGATGTTTTAAAGAAGGAAACTTCGCCGAATTTAGAGGAATGTTGTTGAGATCACAACTTCGCTGGCTTTAGAAGAATGTTGTCGAGATCACTGAAGTTGATATTTCTGAGGTGCCCTTCAAAGTGAGCTCATGTTCTTCTTATGTAGGGTCAGGGGGCTGTTGAAGGGAATTGTCCTTTCCCTGCCTATCGGCAAGTAACGCTAGACATTGTGCCGATAGGCACGAAAATGGACCTACAAATTCACAGTCTCATGCAGATTTTTTGAAAAAATGGTCGTAAAATGCAATCTATAAGTCCAAATCACACACAGGGCATACCGTTGAAAATTTTATTTAGATACCTTTGAGAATCCTGAGATCGCTCTCGGGTTCGGGAGCTGACTTTGGGTCAAACAGGGCACGAAAGCGCCCGTCGATCCTTTGGATAGGAGATCATCAGATGACGATGGATCGTTCATCCAAACCGTATGTTTGAATCGAGCATGAGATGGATCCTTAAAAAGGTTATGCAGTTAGACGGGTTGAATTTGGTCAAAAGGGACTCGAAAGCGCTCAGTGACCCTCCGGAGTAAAACGGGTCGTTCGTCCATACCGTAAAGATGATTCACGCACGGGGTGCACTATTAGAAAGGGTATTTAGTGACCTTCGAAGATCCGTTCAATTTCATTTAAGATGAAGAGGCAGAGTTCGAGAGTGTCCGGTGGCCTTTGGATCGATTTTCGGGGGAAAATCGACCGTTTGTCCAAACAGTCATGGTGTTTTGCTCACGGGGCCGACCATTGGAAAGAGGTTTATGTGCCTCTTGAAGATTCATTGATATTTCTCTCGACAATGAGGTTGATTGGGGTCAAATAGGGGTCTAGGAGCACCCGGTGGCGTCTAGATCAGTTTTCGATAGTAAAATGGTTCATTCATCTGAACCATTATGTCGATTCGCAAATGGTGCAGACCGTTGGAAAGCAGTTTCAAAGATTCATTTATCTTTTGCTCTGACGATAAAGTTAAATATAGCCAAACGGGGCCCGAGAGCGCCCGATGGCCTCTAGATCGGTACTCGGAGTATGACCTATGATTTTTAGTGAATTGGGGAGGTGCTAGTGACCTAAGGAGAGAATTAGGGGTGGTCATAGAATGTGGTGTCTAAAAAAACAAAGGAAAGGTGGAGAAAAGAAGGAAATGATATCCTACAGAGATCTAAAGGTAACTATAAGAATCGAAAAATGACGGTGGTAGCAAGAGACAAATTTCGGAGAATAAAGGCTTGGAAATAAAAGTACACAAGATTTTAGGTAAGAGAAGTGGAAAGAGGTTTTCATCTATTTATAGGTTTCCTCGAGAATAGGGACGAAATGATTAACTGCACGAACGATTGAACTACCGTCGATTGCACATTACTTAACACGCCAAAGGACTAATATGCCCTTGGGCGGTTATAAAAAGTTTGAATTATTTAAAAAAATTCCATTATTTTCAATTTTGGTAAAAAGAATTACAAGTCCAGGAGGCCGACTATCGACCAGTGCTTAGACATTACGTCGAGCAATATTTTAAACAAACACTCCATACTTTCGATCAATCATAAAACATGGAGCATGGGGGCTTTTGGTTTATGTACAAATTACACTCCTACGTTGACTAATGAATAATAGAAACTTGTCCTCCTACATGGACATTCAGTTATCTTGATCGGTATCAGAGATACCTAGTCGTCTAGAATTTCGACCAACTCCCATAATGTTTACCATCAGGAAAAACAAAAGTTACTCGGATCGAATATGGACCAACACGAAATGTTAAGAGTCTCATTTATTGTGTAAAGATATAATTGTTTGGATATATAAAGGCATTTCATCCCTAGGGTTTCGAACCGTTATAAATATATAATCTCCTTAGCTCAAGGGGGATTCAATCAATCCCAGGCACACTATATTGAGCTATTGTAAACACCAATAATAATACTAACAGTGGACGTAGGTTTTTTACAGCTAAATCACTTTACAAATCGTTTTCGCTTGTGTGTTTGTTTAGATTTCTTTTCTTTATTTATCTGTGATTACAAAATTGGACCCATTCCATTTTTAAACATCAATAGTAACATTTTTTAAATTATCATTGGAATTTTTTTTATATCCATTAGTGTTATATAAGGTTATATTAGTGCGCGATTCAGTGATATGACCTTGGCATGAAAGGTGTAGAATTATTTGCCCCATCTAAAAACATGTTTAATCTAAGGCCCCTTTCACGTGTTTTTAATATGGAAGTTGACAAAAATACCCTTTGCATGGTAAATGGGTAATAACAAGTTTCAGAATGCATGTGATTTAAATGACAAGCCATGTGTTCAATATCGTTTCGTATTCAACGATAAACTCAATTATGGAATGTAAAAGATTACTTCTACAATTTTGGAGAGCTTTAGGTTATATAAGATCTTCTTATATACGTAATCATTCTTCCTTTTCAAATATCACGAGTCTATTAGGGTTCTTATTATTTGAGAATTGAGAATTCAATCCTTCTTAACAAGTTAATAATAGAAAAAAATTATGTTACATGTTTTGTCAATCATGGTAAATTAAATGTTGCCATAGTGATATTTGCAGCGTGTTCATATGAGGATTTTATTGAAAAAGTATGTATTAAATGAAAAAAGTTGATATTAACATCATTTTACATGAGTTATGAGGTCTCAGTGTGACACCCCGCCTAATCTAATACCAATTTATCATGCCTTTATCAAAATTAAATGGGAATCATTATGTTTTTATTCTTAGCATCACCGTCAAAACAAATATAAATTAATCAACATAAACATACACCAAATAAAATGATAGTTGAACTGATAATCAAATAAGAATAAATAATCTAAACCTAATAAACCATTGGTTACCACAAATATCCAACGTAACAAATGCTAAGAGTAGTAAATATTTTACATAAATAAAATGTCCTATCCAACTACAGTCAACATGTCCTAAAGAAAATACTGGAACTAAAACTGAATCATGTATAGATACAGCAACTGCTCAGAACAATATAAAGAAGAGACTAAACCTGTAGTCCCTGCTATTACACACCTGGGGTTTTGAAAATAAAAATATATTTTCCAGTGGGTCATATCTCAAAAAACATTTGAATATATTTTGTAAGTATTTAAATTCTCTAAATATAAACGTGCAGTATATTACCTTCATAATTAATTTTTCGGCCGTGCATTCACATGAGAAATATCCTAACCTTCCATGTACAGTGCGCACCTAATGTATTCATTTTATTATCCTAATTATGCTACCCAGTCTAGGATAATTAATCGTAAACATTGACCATCCCACTAATAAACACCGTTAGCCAATATCTAATACCCTCATTAGGTACACTTTCATAAATAATTACATAGCTACACATGTGCTATAAATAGATACACACAATATCTCATATACACATGCATATAAATATAGCTTGCTATATACATATATATTGCATCCCCAGAGCATGGATCTTACGGATGCATCCCTCATGCGATATCCGTTTCAAGCATACCATGTACCACAACTGGGCCACCAGGTCGAAATCTCACCACGAAACCCAAACATAAATGCAAACATTAGAGATGGTCATAAATATATGTTCGAGAGTCGCAACCATACTACATCGCACCCAACCGGTCTCCAAACCAATAATTATCC